>CM035845.1:259126668-259546668 GCA_020510985.1 Pholidichthys leucotaenia
GCATACATGCACAAAATGCATGGAAAGTAAAGGAACCCTATTTCATTGTTTATGGGAATGTAGATTAATAAGAATGTTTTGGGAAGAGGTGAGGGTAACAATTGAAAAAATAATCTCAAAACAAATCATATTGAATCCTAAACTGTTTTTGTTGGGTCTGTACCCAGAAAAGCATAATTTTAATAAAAGTGAAAGAACATTCATAGACCTCAGTTTGCTTAATGCCAAAAAATGTATTGCACTATTATGGAAAAAGACTCATAGACCAGATGTGACTCAGTGGTTAAGACAGATGTTAACAAACCTTCCATTAGAAAGAATAACATATATACTAAAATCAAAGGAAATTGTGTTTGAGAATATATGGAGACCTTTTATTGATTATGTAAAAAATTTAAACATAACTCTTGAAGAAGAAGGTGAATGATGTGTGTGGACCTTGTAAATTCCAAACTGGTGAACATAATATGTATACTTATGTATTGGATTGTCTAGACTAAACAGAGGAGCATTGTTGAAGACTTGATTTTGTTGGTGGTTGTTGGTGTTTTTAGTGCATTTTTTTTTTTTTTGTAGTACTTTAGTGTTAGTGTTTGATTGTTTGTATCATGTTTGTTAAAAAAAAAAAAAGGTTCAATAAAGATATTGTGGAAAAAAAAAATTATGCTTTTCTGGGTACAGACCCAACAAAAACAGTTTAGGATTCAGTATGATTTGTTTTGAGATTATTTTTTCAATTGTTACCCTCACCTCTTCCCAAAACATTCTTATTAATCTACATTCCCATAAACAATGAAATAGGGTTCCTTTACTTTCCATGCATTTTGTGCATGTATCTGGTATATTTTTGTTATATCTATTTAACTCCTCCGGTGTAACATACATCCGCATTAACCATTTGAAATGTATCAATTTAAGACGTGCATTTATTGATTTGGTTTGAGCTTCTGTACAAGCCAATTCCCATTGTTCCTCCGAAATTTCAATTTGCAGATCTTCTTTCCAGTAGTTTAATCTTTTCAGTGAATTTTCACTTGAAGATAGTGTCAATGAGTTATAAAACTCTGAAATAATACCCTTTCTTTTACTATCTTTCATCATCATTTTTTCCAAGGATGAATAAATAGGTCGAGTGAGAGCTTTATTTTGATTTGATCGAATAAAGTTTCTAAGTTGAAGATATTTAAAAAAATGTGTTCTATTGAGATTAAATTTGATCCTCAGCTCTTCAAAAGACATTATGTTGTCTGCACATGGCAAATATAAATCCTGAATCTTTTGTATCCCTTTTAAATTCCATACTTTAAATACAGCGTCCGCTCTCCCTGGTTTAAAATATTGATTACCCCATATTGGACTAAATTGTGACAATAACTGTGGTTCTTTTAAATAGTTTTTAGCTTCACACCATATTTTGATCATATGCTTTACAAATGGATTTTTAACTTGTTTTTGTAATTTTTTTGCCGAATCTGAGTATATGAATGTGGGAAGAGGTAAAGGTAAATTGTATGATTCCATTTCAGTCCAGTGAGGGAGATCATTTGATGAAAAATAATATGTCATAGACCTCAGTTGTGCCGACCAATAATACAACATAAAATTTGGACATTTCAGACCTCCACGATCAAATGGTAAATATAATAAAGACAAACGTAATCTAGCCCTCCTGTTGTTCCATATAAATTCCACTAACTTTTTTTTAATTCTTGAGAATAGATCTAAAGGTGGTGATAAGGGAATGTATTGAAATAAATAAAGTATTTTAGGTAAAATATTACTTTTAAGTATATTGATTCTCCCGATCATCGACATTGGTAGTGACATCCATCTCTGAGTTAACTCATTGATATCTGACATTAAGGCTTCATAGTTGACACTGGCGACTGATTCTAGCTTAGGCATAATTTGGATTCCTAAATATTTAAACTGATTTACAACATTGAATTGATTTGCCTCAGGGGCTGGGTAATTTCTCTGGGTCTCATTTAGCATTAATATTGAAGATTTAGTTTTATTTATTTTATATCCTGATATTTCCCCAAAATTCTTTATTAAATTCAACAAGGTTGGAATTGATTTTTTTAGATTCGACATAAACAAAATTATATCATCGGCGTACAGGGAGATTTTATGTTCTGTTGGCCCAACTTTAATTCCATATATTTGTGAATGTAAACGTATCGCTATCGCTAAAGGTTCAATTGCCATAGTAAACAGTAAAGGTGAAAGTGGACAGCCTTGTCGACATCCTCTATTGATTTTTATTGGTTTTGAAATATTGTTATTTGTTAGGATTTCTGCTGTAGCATTATTGTATATTATTTGAACCCATTTTATGAAATTATTTCCAAGTCCAAACCTTTGTAGGACTTCAAAAAGAAAGGGCCATTCAACTCTATCAAAGGCCTTTTCGGCGTCCAATGATAGGAGAGCTGTATCCGGTGCTTCTTTATTAAAATAAATAATATTAAATAGTCTTCTTACATTATGGAAGCCTTGTCTACCCTTTATAAAGCCATTCTGATCTCGATTAATAATATTTGGTAAAATTTCTTGTATTCGTCTTGCTAAAATTTTACAGATTATCTTAAGGTCGGCGTTTAATAGGCTTATTGGTCTCATATTTTCACATTTATTAGAGGGCTTACCTGGTTTTGGCAGCAGTATAATTAAGGCATTATTTATGTATGATGGTAAATTATTATTTTGAAATGCTTCTAAAACCATTTCCAAAAAAGGTTTTATTAATTTATTCTTAAATTTTTTATAAAGGTCAACTGGAAGACCATCTGGTCCTGCACTTTTTCCTGATTTCATATTATCAATGGCTAGCCCAACTTCTTCTTGACTAATTTTAGACTCCAATATCTCCCTGTTTTCATTTGGTATACACGGTATAGATAGTTCGTTCAAAAACCCATTTAGTTTTGTTAAATCAGGTTCATTTTTGGTATCATATAATTTTTCATAGTAATCTCTAAAGGCTCTATTAATTTCTAAAGGATCTATAACTACCTGTCCGTTACTTATAATACTGGTAATTGGTGTTTTAATTTCCAATTGTTTAATCTGCCATGCTAATAATTTTCCTGATTTTTCACCTTGTTCATAAAAAGATTGTTTCAATCTTAGAAGACTCGAGGCAGCTCTATTCGCTGATTTTTTGTCGTATTCAGCTCTCAAAATCAGTAATTCATTCTCCAACCTTGGGTCACTTCCTGCATACACTTTTTCCTGAAGACTTTTTATTTTATGTTCCAATTTAGCTCTCTCCTCTCGAGTCTTCTTAGATTTTGATCCTGTATAACTAATAATATGTCCCCTAATAAAAGCTTTGAAAGCCTCCCACTTTACACATGCTGATGTTTGTGTAGTATTGATGTCAAAGAACTCGTCTATCTGTTTTTCTATATACTTGACAAATTCCTCATCCTGAAGCCATTTATGCTGAAATTGCCATCTACCTGATTCCTTTGTCAATTTTTTATCTACATATATTAGACAACAGGGTGCATGATCAGAGATCACGATGTTATCATAAAAGCAGTTTTGAATCTTGGACCTTAATTCTGTGGAAATCAAAAAATAATCAATACGTGAGAATGTCTTGTAGGTACTGGAATAACAAGAATAGGCTTTAACTTGTGGTTTCATTTCTCTCCATATATCTAACAATCTCAATTCTTTCATAAAATGATTAATAGTCATCCTACATCCAATGTGCGTACAATCCAGTCCTGTTGATCTATCCACACCTGGATTCAATGTACAATTAAAATCCCCTGCTATTATATGTTGCCCTGTAAGTGATGATAAGATGAGAAATAAATTAGCAAAGAACTTCTGATCATCTATATTGGGACCATATAAGTTCACAAGATTTATATTTTCTAATAGCAAAGAACCTTGAATGATTACATATCTTCCAAATTTGTCTCCAATTACATTTTTCACTTGAAAAGGAACTGATTTATGTATGAGAGTCATAACTCCCCTGGCTCAGGATGAAAATGAAGAGGTGAATACACTTCCCTGCCATCTACTCCTAATTCTTTTAACATCCTCCTCTATCAGATGAGTTTCTTGTAAAAACACAATTCTTGAACCCATGTCCTTTATTTTATTCATAACTTGTTTAAGTTTTTTTAAATTTTGTAGACCTCTGCAATTCCATGAAGTTAAATTAAGATTAACACTTTGGTCCATGATCAATAGAGAGTTTGGGATTACCTTGCAGTGTAAACATGCTCATACAGAGAAGCAAAAACATGAGTGGTTGAACATTCATCCTACAAACTACACACAAACAAATTTCCCCTTCCCACACTTGTGGCAAACCCCCCAAAATCAAAAGAAAAATTCTGTCTCCCGATATAGCCATCGACCGTTCCACACCCACGGGGAACAGCCTAAGCCACTCCTTCTTCATCCTCCCAATCACCCTAACTCTACTGCTTTTAATGACGTAACATTAACTCTCCTCTGTAGTTTTCCAACTTAACTCCAAAATTTTTAACAACTTTGTACATCATAGTTTTTTTTTGTTTGTTTTGTTTTTGTTTTGTTTTTTTAATATATAATACAATCTATATTTTGTAAACTTACTATTTACTTCAAGTCAGTCAGATGCCTGTGCAAATGCTTAATTATTCTACCTTATATTTTGTTCATGCTTAGCTCCCACCAGTCTCTTCTTCTTCTTTGATCTTCTTGATGAACTCCTGCGCCTCCTCTGGGGTCTTGAAGATGTGGGTTCTGCCCTCATACGTGGTCAGCAGTCTCGCAGGATAGATTACACCATGACGAATCCCAAGGTTGCGCAGCTCCTTACGTACGGGATCAAACTGCTTCCTCAATTGCTGGATTCCTGTGGCCAAATCTGGGTAGAACCGCACCTGCTGGTCCTGGTGTTTAATCTCTCCTTTAGCACGTGCAGCGTTGAAGATCTTCATCCTGTCTCTGTTGCTAAGAAACTTCATAATTAAGGTCCTCGGCGGTCCCTTATCTCTCCGTGGGCCAATACGATGTGCTTTTTCCAGAACCACTGCTGATTGCAACTCCTCGCTGCCCAGCACCTCCGGAATCCACTTTTCCAGAAAGGAACATACGTCCCGACCTTCTGATTCCTCTGGAAGACCCACCAGCCTCAAATTATTCTGTCTCGACCGAGATTCCAAATCCAAAATATTATCTTCCAGAGATTTATTTTTTTTTTCCAAAGTGCGCACCTTTAATTGAAGACGGGTGACGTCATCTTCAGCACTAGCGAGACGGAGCTCCATCTGCGCCGTTCGTTCTACACAGTCACCCAATTCCTTTCTTATTCCTTCCAACGCTGTCATAATCCCATCAAATCTAGAGGAAAAGTCCGCTCTCATTGAACTCATGGCAGCCATCAGCGCATCTGCGCCTCCCCTCGCAGACATCGCACCGTTGCCAGCCTCCTCCGCCATATATGGAGTTTTGTTTACTGCGTCACAGACCTGAAAGTCCGTTAATTTGGACTGTTTCGGCGGCTCGCTTTTTCCTTTTCCTGGTTTTCCAGCCTTAGGCTTCGCCGACATATCCTCGCCCAAATGCTGGGATACGTTCTGTCCCAAATGAGAGAGTTATTTGCCGATTTTTTTTTTTCCAGGAGCAGAGCAGAGCGAGACACGTCCGTCCTACGTGGCAGCCATAACCGGAAGTCGTGTTTTTGTCTTTTGATTTTTATTCTTCCAAAAATCCGTTAAGTCTGATTTTGAAGATGTTTTCCTTGGATTGGATCTGTGAGGTTCAGCGTTAAGTTGCTATCACCATGGCGTCCAGATCGGAAGTCCATATTCATGTATTCTAAACATAGATAAGCGTGTCCTCAGAGTTTATCTCTCTTCATGCCAGATGGTAAAATTCCATGTTAGTCCCATGACAACGCTGTCCTTGGAGAGTGCAGATTATTGTACAGCAGCAGTTGTTTGGGTTAAACTCTCTTCTGCCTTATCTTCTCTCTCCTGGAGGAATGAATGCAAGGGCGCCGAATCAAGGCCAAATGAGCACAGTTCACTTAGAGCAGAAATTTCCTCTCTCATGCGATTCTGAGCATCACAATTTAAATTACATAGGCTTTAAAATCATTCCCTGGAGAGCACCAAGCGACTCCAGATATTTCCCCTTCCAAACATAGATAAACATGTCCGGCAGAGTCCATCTCTCTACAGTGCATGCCAGATGGTAAATTCCATGTTAGTCATTTGCCGCTATCAGTGCTCTCCCCAGCTGGTCGAATTGTTGAAGAAGCAGCTACGCCGGGACCGCATTTTGATTAGCTCTTCCAGTTAAATTTTCTGTACACCAGGAAAACTCCAGAGCCAATCAGCAGAAAATCCTGTGATTATGAAGCCAAAACAGGTAGATGTCGTCCACATCTTCAGTCGAATCACGCAGACACATGAGTTCCAATTGATCCATGAGTCTCTCCATTGGGGCTCCCCCTGGCCCGAATTTTTGTAAAATGGTGTCAATAGTATTAAAGCCCGCTCATCAATTCCATAATTTTCCATTTGGATCGAGATTCAGCCAGAAGAAGAGCGAACATAGACAGGACACAGCAAGCTGGGATAGTGAAGAGGGGAGAGGAGTGAGGAGAGGGGAAGAAATGCGTCTGCTCTCTCTGAAAGCCGGAAGAAGAGGTGATGCCACAAGCCTGGCACACCTGTCTTTGGGCAGTTTTGCCCATTCCTCTTTGCAGCACCTCTCAAGCTCCGTGAGGTTGGATGGGAAGCATTGGTGCACAGCCATTTTCAGGTCTCTCCAGAGATATTCAATTGGATTCAAGTCTGGGCTCTGGCTGGGCCACTCAAGGACATTCACAGAGTTGTCCTGAAGACACTCCTTTGACATCTTGGCTGTGTTCTTTAGGTCATTCTCCTGCTGAAAGATGAACTGTCACCCCAGTCTGAAGTCAACAGCACCCTGGAGCAGGTTTTCATCCAGAATGTCTCTGTACATGGCTGCATTCATCTTCCCCTCTATCCTAATTAGTCTCCTAGTTCCTGCCACTGAAAAATGTTCCCACAGCAAGATGCTGCCACCATCATGCTTGACTGTGAGGATGGTATTGGCCTGGTGATGAGTGGTGCCTGGTTTCCTCCAAATATGACGCCTGGCATTCACGCCAAATAATTCAATCTTTGTCTCATCAGACCAGAGACTTTTGTTTCTCATGGTCTGAAAGTCCTTCAGGTGCCTTTTGGCAGACTCCAGGCAGGCTGCCATGCGCCTTTTACTGAGGAGTGGCTTCTGTCTGGCCACTCTACCATACAGGCCTGATTGGTGGATTGCTGCAGAGACTGTTGTCCTTCTGGAAGGTTCTCCCCTCTCTACACAGGAATGCTGGAGCTCTGACAGAGTGACCATTGGGTTCTTGGTCACCTCCCTAACTAAGGCCCTTCTCCCCCAGTTGCTCAGTTTAGATGGTTGGCCAGCTCTAGGAAGAGTCCTGGTGATTCCAAACTTCTTCCATTTACGGATGATGGAGGCCACTGTGCTCATTGGCACCTTCAAAGCAGTAGAAATTTTTCTTTACCCTTCTCCAGATTTGTGCCTCAAGACAATCCTGTCTTGGAGGTCTACAGACGATTCCTTTGACTTCATGCTTGGTTTGTGCTCTGACATGCACTGTCAACTGTGCGAGCTTGTATAGACAGGTGTATGCCTTTCCAAATCATGTCCAATCAACTGAATTTACCACAGGTGGACTCCAGTTAAGCTGTAGGAACATCCCAAGGATGATCAGTGGAAACAGGATGCACCTGAGCTCAATTTTGAGCTTCACGGCAAAGGCTGTGAATACTTATGTACTTGTGATTTCTTTTATTTTTTTTTTTGCAAAAATCTCAAGAAAACTTTTTCACATTGTCATTAGAGAGTATTGTATGTAGAATTTTGAGGGAAAAAAAATAATTTAATCCATTTTGGAATAAGGCTGTAACATAACAAAATGTGGAAAAAGTGAAGTGCTGTGAATACTTTTTGGATGCACTGTACCTATAGTTGTGACTAGTTCTTTAAAAGTACACCAAAGAGGTCCTTACATGTTTTCATGTTACTTTATGTTTACATGTTACTTTCCAGATGCACTGTAGCTTAGAGGATTTTAATAAAATTGTTACTCCTCCTATGCAGTTGCCCTAATTCTCAACAAACTTGCATACAGTGATCCTCAGGTTTATCTGCATCCGGGTTGAACTCAAGGTCAGTGGTCAGGAGATCTAAGCATTCCTTGGATAATTTTATCAGGCCAGAATTAGCTACTTCGTCATTGACAGTCTGGCTAAAAAGGTTGTGTTTTTCATTCTTCATCCACTGGGCTACTGCATAAGAACATCCCATCCCATAAAAGATCTTATCTATTTGAAAACATGCTCTTAGACTTGTATTTCAGGAAACTTTTGATGGTAAATGGTGTTCACTTGTATAGTGCTTTTTATTCATCTCTGGATGACCAAAGCACTTAACAAATCCTGCTATCCACCCATTCACACACACATTCACGCACTGATGGTGGCAGAGCCGCCATGCACACAGGTGCTGGCCTGACAGCCTGACCCACCAGGAACAATTGGCAGTTCAGTGTCTTGCTTAAGGACACTTCGACATGCAGACTGCAAAGAGAGCGAGAATCAAACCACTGATCCTCCGCTCAGTAGTTGGCCACACTACACCTGCCCCACAGCTGCAGGTGTAGTGTGCCACATATAATATCAAATGCCACATAGTATGTCATATGTGGCATATGTTAGAATTGCTCATGCTCCAATCCTTCTTTCTCTCCATTCAGGTGCTTCTCATCTTGTCAGTATTTGAGAGCCTTGGCTTCTGTCCTGCTGCCCTAATGGAGGCCAATGCTGAGAAGGTGATCTCCAACCCTGAAGTCCTGACACTCAGAGATATCCTCTGTGTTCTCAAGGTGTACTCCTCTCTAAACTACGATCTGCAGCACCAAAGGCAGAAGTATGTCACTCACAAACTTTGTGCACAAGGTTGTGTTCAAATAGCTAATTTTTTATGCTAAGGATGGAAAATCATTTCTTTCATGGTAATAAATCTTAAGCATAGGAGAATGCCTAAGGGGCATATATCTCAACACAGGGGCAGTTTGTGTTGTTCAGCAGTATTTCAATTCAACTTTATTTACACAGTGGTGTGAAAAAGTGTTTGCCCCCTTCCTGATTTGTCTTTATTTTTGTATGTTTGTCACACTTAAATGTTTCAGATCATCAAACAAATTTAAATATCAGACAAAGATAACAAGTAAACACAAAATGCAGTTTTTAAATGAAGGTGTTTATTATTGAGGGTAAAAAAAATCCAAACTTACATGGCCCTGTGTGAAAAAGTGATTCCCCCCCCCCCATTAAAACATAAATTAACTGTGGTTTATCACATCTTTGGAAAGCTGAGTTCAATTTCTCTAGCCACACCCAGGCCTGATTACTGTCACACCTGTTCTCAATCAAGAAATCACTTAAATAGAACCTGCCTGGCAAAGTGAAGTAGACCAAAAGATCCTGAAAAGCTAGACATAATGCTGCGATCCAAAGAAATTCAGGAACAAATTAGAAACAAAGTAACTGAGCTCTATCAGTCTGGAAAAGGTTATAAAGCCGTTTCTAAAGCTTTGGGACTCTAGTGAACCACACTGGCCATGTTTACATGGACACAAGTAACTGGATTAAAAGCCTGATCGGATTAAAAATGCTTCATGTAAACACGCCAATCTGAATATTCTGACCCGATCACGCTCATTCGGTTCAAAATTTCTTTTTCGGGATCCATGTACACAGTAAAGTTCTGATCTGAATTGTAATCAGATTGAAGAAATTTTGCCCATGTAACTGTGGCTACTGAGATCCATTATTCACAAATGGTGAAAACATGGAACAGCGGTGAACCTTCCCAGGAGTGGCCGGCCGACCAAAATTACCCCAAGAGCGCAGTGTCGACTCATCCAAGAGGTCACAAAAGACCCCACAACAACATCCAAAGAACTGCAGGCCTCACTTGCCTCAGTTAATGTCAGTGTTCATGACTCCACCATAAGAAGTAGACTGGGCAAAAATGGCCTGCATGACAGAGTTCCAAGATGAAAACCACTGCTGAGCAAAAAAGAACATAAAGGCTCGTCTCAGTTATACCAGAAAACATCTTGATGATCCCCAAGACTTTTGGGAAAATACTCTGTGGGCTGACGAGACAAAAGTTGTACTTTTTGGAAGGTGTGTGTCCCATTACATCCGGCGTAAAAGTAACATAGCATTTCAGAAAAGGAACATCATACCAACAGTAAAATATGGTGGTGATAGTGTGATGGTCTGGAGCTGTTTTGCTGCTTCAGGACCAGGAAGACATGCTGTGGTAAATGGAACCATGAGTTGGTTCCATTTACTTGGTTCCATTTATTAGTCCCACAATGGGGAAACTCCAGGATTGCAGCAGCAAAGGGATAGCAGCTCTCAGAGCAACAGTAAATAAGTTAAGAACTGGTTAGTCAAAGCAGTAAATAAATGTACATACAGCCGTGGACAAAATTGTTGGTACCCCTCTGTTAATGAAAGAAAAACCCACAGTGGTCACAGAAATAACTTGAATCTGACAAAAGTGGTAATAAATACAAATTCTATAAAAATTAACCAATGAAAATCAGACAATGCTTTTGAATTGTGGTTCAACAGAATTACTTTAAAAAACAAACTCATGAAACAGGCCTGGACAAAAATGATGGTACCCCAAGAAAAGATTGAAATAATGTGACCATAGGGACATGTTCAACCATGATGTGTCCTCTAATTAACATCACAGGTGTCTACAAACTTGTAATCAGTCAGTCGGCCTATTTAAAGGGTGACAAGTAGTCACTGTGCTGTTTGGTGACATGGTGTTTACCACACTAAACATGGACCAGAGGAAGCAAAGGATAGAGTTGTCTCAGGAGATTAGAAAGAAAATTATAGGCAAGCATGTTAAAGGTAAAGACTATAAGACCATCTCCAAGCAGCTTGATGTTCCTGTGACTACAGTTGCACATATTATTCAGAAATTTAAGATCCACGGGACTGTAGCCAACCTCCCTGGATGTGGCTGCAGGAGGAGACGGATAATATGAATGGCAACAAAAGAGCCGAGAACAACCTCTAAACACATTCATGGTGAACTCCAAGATCAAGGTACATCAGTGTCAGATTGCACCATCCGTCGTTGTTTGAGCCAAAGTGGACTTCATGGGAGACGACTAAGGAGGACACCACTGTTGAAAACAAATCATAAAAAAGCCAGACTGGAATTTGCCAAACTGCAAGTTGACAAGCCACAAAGCTTCTGGGAGAATGTCCTATGGACAGACAAGACAAAACTGGAACTTTTTGGCAAGGCACATCAGCTCTATGTTCACAGACGTAAAAATGAAGCATACCAAGAAAAGAACACTGTCCCTACTGTGAAACATGGAGGAGGTTCTGTTATGTTGTGGGGCTGCTTTGCTGCATCTGGCACAGGGTGTCTTGAATCTGTGTAGGGTACAATGAAATCTCAAGACTATCAAGGTATTCTAGAGAGAAATGTGCTGCCCAGTGTCAGACAGCTTGGTCTCAGTCGCAGGTCATGGGTCTTGCAACAGGATAATGACCCAAAACACACAGCTAAAAACTCCCAAGAATGGCTAAGAGCGAAACATTGGACTATTCTAAAGTAGCCTTCTATGAGCCCTGATCAAAATTCTATTGAACATCTGTGGAAGGAGCTGAAACATGCCGTCTGGAGAAGGCACCCTTCAAACCTGAGACAACTGGAGCAGTTTGCTCATGAGGAGTGGGCCAAAATACCTGCTGAGAGGTGCAGAAGTCTCATTGACAGTTACAGAAATCATTTGTTTGCAGTGATTTCCTCAAAAGGTTGTGCAACAAAATATTAAGTTAAGGGTACCATCATTTTTGTCCAGGCCTGTTTGATGAGTTTGTTTTTTAAAATAATTCTGTTGAACCACAATTCAAAAGCACTGTCTTATTTTCATTGGTTAATTTTCATAGAATTTTTATTTATTCCCAATTGTAACCGCTCCCAAAGTCTTCTTCTAGGTCAGAAAACCACGCTTCAACTGATGTTGACAAATTTTTTGTTTATTTTGCCACAGCAAATCTTCGCCCTTAAACACCGTGAAAAACTAAAAATACAGACATAAGAAACATGAATACAAATGAATTATAACACTTAACAAATGTTCATAAACAAAAATAATCACATACCGTGTGCGCCTTCTGCCTAGAATTTAGGAGTTGTTAGTCATGTCTCAAATTTCCCAAACAAAGTCCTCTCTCCGCATCCGATTGTGGACAGCCTCCAGCAGCCATGTGACTTTTCTAATCAGGCATGTGAACAGCGCATGCCTACCACCCATTTTTGCACCATATCAGGTCCAGGTCCGCCGCTGGTTTCCTCACAAACATGGAGGACATTTAACAGTCCAGCTGCCTGCAGGAAAACACTCTGTCCTCTCTCCCGACACTCGCTCACACAATGGCGCTGATAGGCGGGGTGAGACGCCTGCACGAGCTCTCCGACTCATCCGCAAGCTCGGCAGCACGAGCGCATATGCACCGCGATATGGAGGGACTGAAGGCGGAGAAAAGGACACCGCTAACGTCCGCAACACTGGCGCACACACCCATAAACAAACAAAAGAACCAAAGATACATAAACCTTTTCACTGTGACAGCTACACTGCCACCAAAATTACAAAGATTTATATTCACTCAACTTTTAACAAACAAAATTAAATCTTGTAATTTTCCTTGAAATAAATGTAAACCTTCGAATCACGTTGCTTTAATAGCATTGATTTTATTCACTTTCTAGACTTAAGCGTTTCTTTGCCATTACTGTATCATCTGACTTTAGTTTTATTATGTCCTCCCTTTGTAGTCTAGGACTCATTTTCAACTAGAACTATTAGTTTCTGAACAGGTCTCTCAAGAACTGAGACTTGCTTTAAGCGTTCACCTTTTTTCCCTAGATCTCTTGTTCCAACTTGAACTTTAACCTTTCGTACTAGACCATCATCATCTTTACTCACCTCAACTACTCTGGCTAGTTTCCACTTATTTCTGGGAGTGTTGCTTTCTTTGACGATTACCACATCTCCAACTTGCACATTTCTTTTGGGTGCATGCCACCGTTGTCTTAGGCTTATGTTAGTCAGGTATTCTTTGCGCCATCTGCTCCAGAATTGTTCTGTCAGAAATTGCACTCTCCACCATCTTTTCCTCAGAAAAGATGGTGGAGAGTGCCATCTCCACCATCTTTTCCTTCAGGAGGAGGAAGTGGCAGAGATGTTTTCATTGTGAGCAAATAGTTAGGAGTCAAAGGCTCAACACTTTTGGGGTCACTGATGGTATCTATGGTAAGTAGATGACTATTGACAATTGACATTGCCTCATAGAAGAATGTTCTCAGTGATGTATCATCTAGCCTTCCTTGAGTTTGTGCCAGGACTGAGCTCATTACACTCCTGACTGTACGGATCTGATGTTCCCAAACGCCTCCTCTATGGCTTGCTTCAGGAATGTTCATTTGAAAGTCACACTGGTTTTGTGCCAGATAGGTAGAAATCCTCTCTTTGTCTAACTCCAACAGACTTTTCTCCAACTCATTCCTTGCCCCGACAGAATTTGTCCCTTGGTCAGATTGAATCTGCCTCACTGGTCCTCTGATTGCTATGAAGCATCTTAAGGCATTTATGAATGCATCGATAGTGAGATCTTCCAACATTTCAATGTGAATAGCTCTGGAGCTTAAACATGTGAATAACAAGCCATATCGCTTACATTCCTTCCGACCTTGTTTGGTGTAGAAGGGGCCAAAACAGTCGAATCCAATGTATGAGAAAGGAGGGGAAGGGTCAACTCGGTCTGCTGGCAAGTCAGCCATGCGCTGTTCTTCGGTCGGTCCACGCACCTTTCTGCAAGTGACACAACTCTTGATATGCTTAGCCACTACCTTGCTAGCACCTATTATTCAAAATCCATTGTCTCTGAGTTCATTTAGTGTTTGGCCTCGGCCTTGGTGTTGTGTTTTCTTGTGACAGTAGTCAAGATTTAGTTGTGTTACAATGCCTTCTTTGGGAAGGATTACTGGATGTGTCAGCTCAAAGGATGCAGATGACTTTCTCATCCTCCCTCCAGCTCTAAGGAGGTTATCTACAAGGACAGGATCAAGCTGATGCATTTTGTGAGTTTTTGGTAGTTTAGCTTATTTCTGACTGAACCATTTCAGCTCATCTTCAAATGCCTCCTTTTGTGCTGCCCGAATGAGTGTGAGAGAGGCAACTCTTCTCTCCTCTACATTAATTGGACCTGACCTGTCTTCTTTTGCCAGTCTTTTAATCCTTGCTACAACATTGATGGCTGTATTCCAGTCAGAAAATCTTGAAAACCTTTCAAGAAAGTTGTCTCTTTCAACAGCATCTGTCTTCAAAACCTTTACTAACTAACTAACTAACTAACCTGCACTTATATAGCGCTTTTCTAGTCACAAAGACCACTCAAAGCGCTTTCATTAATACTAACCCTCTATTCTAAGGGCCTATAGGAAACATATCTAGGGACAATTTAGAACAGCCAATTAACCTAACATGCATGTTTTTGGCATGTGGGAGGAAACCGGAGAAATCCCGGAGTAAACCCACGCAACACGGGGAGAACATGCAAACTCCACACAGATCACTGTTGGTCGGGGGCTGGGATCGAACCCACGATCCCACGATCCCCACAATCCCCCGGCCAAGGGTAAACTGTGCTGCCGCAGTGCTAACCACTGCGCCACCGTGCAGCCCTACTTCAGGGTCACCTATGAGAAGCTCTGGTGAATGTTGAACTGTGACAATTTCACGTTCCCATAAAAACTCAGGCCCAGTGAGCTAGTTTGAGTCAATCAGCTCTGCCACCTTGAGACCTCTAGAAGCATGGTCTGCTGGATTTTGATTGGTTTCAACGTAGAACCATTGCTTTGGATCTGTAGTATTTCTTATTTTCTGGACGCGATTGGCAACAAACACATGGAAGTGCCGGGCTTCATTCTTGATGTACCCAAGCACCACTTGCGAGTCTGTCCAGAAAAACTCTTCGTTGATCTTCAGCTCGAGCTCTGCTCTGAGAAAGTTACTTACACCAGCTGAAACTGCTGCAGCAGTCAGCTCAAGACGTGGGATGGTGACTATGCTTGTGGGTGCCACTCGGGCCTTACCCATGACAAGAGCACAATGAACTTGCACATCAGAAACAATCCTGATGTAGGAACACTGTCCATAACCACTGCTGCTACCATCTGAAAAGTGATGCAACCCAATTTTTTGGATTGTGCCGAGGTATTCAGGAATGAGGCATCTTGGTATTTTAATGTTTTGAAGATTTTCCAAATCCTGGAGCCATATTTCCCCCTTGGCCTGGATTTGAGGGGAAACAGGCTCATCCCATCTAACACCCCGCCTGCACATGTCTTGCAGCAGTTGTTTGCCAGTCAAGATGTAAGGAGAGAGAAATCCTAGTGGGTCATACACACTCGCAACTGTTGCTAGAATTCCTCTTCTTGTGGCTGGTTTTTGTTTGAGGATACCACTAAATGAGAACACATCAGCTTCCACATTCCACTTTATCCCTAGTACACTCTGCATTGGAACCTCAGTGTAATTCAGATTTACATCTTTCTTCTCACTTGCATGTTCTGTTTCTGGTATCACCTCCAGGACCTCTTTGTTATTGCACACAAATTTGTGTAAGCGCAGCCTTCCTTTAGAACAGACTTCTTGTGCTTCCTTGACAATTTGTTTTGCCCTTTCAACTGACTCAACGCTGATAAGACCATCATCCACATAAAAGTTTTTGCAAATGAAGCTGGCTGCCAAAGGGTATTCCTTTTCATATTCACTTGCAAGGTGTTTCATGCCGTAGTTAGCACATCCTGGAGATGATGCTGCTCCAAAAATATGCACTCGCATGCGATACTCCTTGGGCTCAGTGCTCATGTTCCCATTTTCCCACCACAGGAATCTAAGGAAATCCCTATCTTCTTGGCTGACATGAAAGCGATGAAACATTTTTTCCACATCGCACATGATTGCGATTGGGTGCTCACAAAATATACACAAAACCCCAGCCAGAGCATTTGTCAAATCCGGTCCGGTAAGTAGGTGATCGTTCAGAGAAGTGCCTTCAAATCTGGCAGAGCAATCAAAGACAGCTCTGATTTTCTATGGCTTCCTTGGATGGTATACTCCGTGATGCGGAATGTACCAGGTGCTACCATCCTTTGGTGTGGCATCTGCTTCTTCTGCATCACCATCTTCAAAAACACCATTCATGAACTTGATGTAATCCTCTTTGTACTTGGGATTTTTTTCCATTTTCTCCTTTAAATGCCTCAATCGAACTGTAGCAAGCTGCTTGTTGTTCGGAAGCTGTGGATACTCTCTAAAGGGTAGGGGCATTTCCCAAATGTCCTTCCTTGTTGTGGTGAATGTTTCCGTTCAAGAACTGGAGAAACTGAATGTCCTCTTGGGATATATTTCCTTCTCTTGGATTTGTGTCCAAGAAATCTCGTTCCAGGACTTTGATCACAGAGGAAGGTGTGATGGATGGAAACTCCTTTACAGAGACACGATTGCAGACTCCTATTACCTCCATTAGACCAGTCCATGGTTTGATGGAACCCACGATAGTCCAGCCTAAGTCTGTTTTGACTGCATATGGATCATAATCATTTCCTGGTATGACCTTCCTTGGTTTTAATGCTCTTGCACAGTCATAGCCAATCAGGAGCCCTGTGGGACAGTCTAACAGATCTGGCATCTCTTCTGCAATGCTTAGAAGGTGAGTCCACTCTTTCGCTGTCTCACGAGTTGGGATACTGTTTTTTCTCAAGTGGAATGTATTCCGTGTATAAGTAGGTGGCAAAACAACATACTCTTGTGAATGGTAACCTCTTACTTTGAGCCCATCTACTCTTTGGCAATGTACAGTTGAACCCCGGTCAGTCATTGTCGTCAACCGTCTTGATCAATGAATGTATTGCTGCTTTAAGTGTCCAGAAGTTCATACACCAAGGTCTCTGGACTGTTTTCTGCTGCACAAGAGAGCCATACTGGAACAATCATTGAAGTGCGATCACTGTTGCCCACCTTTACACTACATGCAACTGTGGAAGTGCTTTCCTCTTGTGGTGGCATTTCTGGCTTTTCTCCTTGAGGACGTTCCTCATGAAGTGGAGAGGGGTGGCTTCGCCTGCAAATATTACAAGTGACCTTCTGTCGACAGTTTTTGGAGATGTGACCAACTCTGAGGCAAGAGAAACACGTTATTATCAATGACAAATTTTTTCCTGTCTTTGAGAGGCATTGCTGCAAACTTGTTGCACTTATAGATAAAGTGATCTTGCTGACAGCAAATACACTTAATCTGCTTCTTATTCTGAGATGCTAAAGAGCTGGGCTTGGAACCTCTGCCACTTTGGGATGTGGCCTTTGAGGTTTGTTTTGGATAATTGGGTACATTTGTTGAAGCTACCAGGACACTGGCCTTGACATGTTTTTGTTCCTTCTCTAGTTTTTCACTTGTATGCTTTAGCGCATAAAGGGAAGAAATAGGATTGCATGCTATGCGTGCTTCTTCTGCCACAAAGTGTGCAAACTCTTCGAAACCTGGATATGCCTTCCCTTCATCCAGTGTTTTAGTGACATGTCTGTTCCAGCGAGTTGTTGCCTAGTCTGGAAGTTTCAGCAGTAATTTCTGATTTTCCTCACAATCATCTAAAACTCTAAGTCCTTGCACATGGGGCATGGCATTTTTACAAGAGATGAGGAAATCACTGAACTCTCTTAGTTTAAGGGAGTCTTTTGGTCCAATCTTTGGCCAGGAACTCAAGTTTTCCCCTGAAAGCTCTTTGGACTACAAAGGGGTGGCCATAGCGCTTGTTTAAGGCATCCCAAGCCTGTGTGTATGCTTCTTCATCACTACGATAAAAGGTTCCTTCTAACACTGAAAGCGCCTCACCACTTATGTATTTTTTCAAATAGAACAGCTTATGTGCTGGATCTGTACAGCTTGTTTCTGTCAAAGCCTTGAAGCAAGTGCTCCACTCTGTGAATTTAAGTGGGTCTCCTGTAAACACGAAAGACTCTGGTGCCAGAAGTCTTGTCATAGCAAGGGATTCCTTGAACGCTTGGACTAGTGAGACTTCGCTCTCTCTGGGCTCAGATATCCTGCCAGAGTTGTGTGGGACTGATGCACTGTGGGGAACATTGATGCGTTTACTCTCAGAGTAAGGAGGGGCCGATACATTTTGTGGAACTTGAGTGCATGGAGGGCTACTATGCTGCATTGGAAGCTGACTTGGAGGCAAAGTACTTTTTACTTAAACGTCCCTTATTTCAGCATTAAACCTTGATTCCTCTTCAGCATACACATTGTATTCAGCCTCTATGACTTCAAGATCCCTTTGATCTTCCAGCCATTTTAGTTTTTCTTGCTGAGCCAAAATCTCCTTTCTCTGGGCAGATATTTCCATCTCCCTGTTTATTTCAGCCTGTTTTGATGCCAAACGTGCAGCTGCATCTGCTTTTTTCGCCGATACATGACTTCCCTGCTGACTATGACTTGACTGACTGCTTTGACTAGTTCTAGACGCAGTTGATCCATAAATTGACCTTGCATCTTCTCTTTGGAGTAACTGAAAGAGAGATTCCTTTACAGCTACTGCATCAAATTCCTTGGTATCAACATCTGCATACCGTCTTTGCAGGAGTAGGATTATTTCAGTTGTAACTGAAGTGCAGCTATCAATCTTTCTTCTCATGTCTTGAGATGGTAAAGTAAGTGCACGTAAACTCTCATACCTTTGCTTTAGTTCTGACTCACATTTTTCTATTGAATGGATCATTTCACCCAACTCAGTTTTAGAGCACTCTTCCTTAAGTTTAGATCTTGTTAGTTGAATCTCTGCTTTAAAGTTAAGATACGTCGACATAAACTTTCTTTCTCTCTCTGTTATTTCCTTTCTTTTAAACTCAACGATTTTTTCTGTAGGGCGTCTCTCCCTTTCTGATCGTCTCACTTGCGTTTTGACTTGAGATGATGATGGTAACCCTATCTTGTGTATTTCAAGATCTCCAATTATTTCTCCTATCCGTGTCTCAATTTCTCGTCTTTTTAAGTCGACAGATTCAGTTTTTAATTTCTCTTCCAACTTTACTTTCTCATCTTCTAGAGCTGCAAGTATTTCCTCTAATGTACGAAACTCACTTGTGCTCTGCTCCATTTTCAAAAATGATTTGAACTAACACTTTTGGAATTTTACAGTGAAAAGAAAGTTAGAAAACTGCTGGGAGAACATACAATAGGAAACAAGTGACACTGTTCAGTAATTTACAACACTTCAAGAATAGCTTTTACTTCTGTTTCTTTTCTCAATTTAACTTAGGAATTAAAAGGTTCCAAACTGAAAATATACCATCTAACCTGGTACCTTAAAGGTGTTGTGACCTTTTGCAAACTGCATTGTCCATAAATGTTGCTCTGGTACCTCTTCTGTCCTGCTGAATGTCCAGTGGATGTGGGAAGAAGCATGCACATCTTTTATTTGGGCAGCAAACAAAGTCCTTGAAGCATGGCCCTGCAGGAATCTTGCTGCTTGCTCCTGGATTAGGCACATTTTTCACTGTAACCGCTCCCAAAGTCTTTTTCTAGGTCAGAAAACCACTCTCCAACTGATGTTGACAAATTTTTTGTTTATTTTGCCACAGCAAGTCTTCGCCCTTAAACACCGTGAAAAACTAAAAATGCAGACATAAGAAACATGAATACAAATGAATTATAACACTTAACAAATGTTCATAAACAAAAATAATCACATACCGTGTGCGCCTTCTGCCTAGAATTTAGGAGTTGTTAGTCATGTCTCAAATTTCCCAAACAAAGTCCTCTCTCCGCATCTGATTGTGGACAGCCTCCAGCAGCCATGTGACTCTTCTAATCAGGCATGTGAACAGCGCATGCCTACCACCCATTTTTGCACCATATCAGGTCCAGGTCCGCCGCTGGTTTCCTCACAAACATGGAGGACATTTAACAGTCCGGCTGCCTGCAGGAAAACACTCCGTCCTCTCTCCCGACACTCGCTCACACAATGGCGCTGATAGGCGGGGCGAGACGCCTGCACAAGCCCCCTTCACGAGCTCTCCGACTCACCTGCGAGCTCGGCAGCACGAGCGCATATGCACCACGATATGGAGGGACTGAAGGCGGAGAAAAGGACACCGCTAACGTCCGCAACACTGGCGCACATACCCATAAACAAACATTATTTCAGAAAAAGAACCAAAGATACATAAACCTTTTCACTGTGACAGCTACACCAATTTTGTCAGATTCAAGTTATTTCTGTGACCATTGTGGGTTTTTCTTTCATTAACAGAGGGGTACCAACAATTTTGTCCACGTGTGGTACACAGTTATAACACAGCACAGGAGCATTGCAGCTAGATGGTATCAACAGCATTACGGTTAGTTAAATTACCCAGTAGAATATAAATATGGACCCAGACACTATGTTTCACATTTGAATGGTAAATTTTTTGTAAATTGGAATGGTAAATTGTTGCTACTCCTCCATGACCAATACTTCTAGGATTTTGACAGTTTAAATAACCAGAGGGAGTTGATTCATTTAAACCAACATAATCCTCTTGCCCTAACCAAGTCTCTGTCAGGGATAGTAAATCAATCTGATGATCAATTAACAAATCATGGACTAACAGAGACTTGGGAGTTAGAGATGTAATATTTAACAATCCACATTCAATTTTTAAATTATGAGGAGGAACAGAGGCCAAGTCATTAGATTTAGAGGCTGCATGATTTTTTTTTTTTGAATCAAGGTGTTTTTGTTTTTTTCAATATAGCAAAATAAAATATAAACAAAAACAAAACAAAAACATTACCCCCCCCGAACTGCCAGACAGACAAAGACGATACATTTACCCAGGCATCTATGAATATAAAATGGTCAAATTGATGTGTAACAGATGTGAAAAAGAAGAATTAAATAAATTCTAAAGTAATAATAATAATAAGATTTACATTATCATGTTTAGCATCTTCAACAAGGGCTAAAAAGGGTTCCCAAATGACATAAAATTTCTCTGTGGATCTCTTGACAGCGTATCTCGTTTTTTCCAGTTTAAGAAGGTACAGAACTTCTCTGATCCAGTGACTGTATGTTGGTGGCTTAGGATCTTTCCATTTAAGTAATGTCAGTCTCCTAGCCAGGAGAGTGCAGAAAGCCAGCACACTGATTTCTCGTTTTTGAAGAGGAGTGTCTGTCTAAGTCACCCCAAACAGGGTTAAAAGTGGTGACAGAGTTATTATCCTTTTGCAGATCTTAGAGAAAGTTTCAAAAATAGCACTCCATTAAATATGTAACTTTGGACATGCCCAGTACATATGTGGCTGGATCCCGCCTGCAATGATCACAAATGGGATCCACACTCTGTTTTATCTTAGAGAGCCTAGCCTTAGACCAGTGTAATCGGTGTCCTATTTTGAACTGAATGACCGCATGTCTGAGACAAACTGATGAAGATGAAATTCCCTGCAGTACCTTATACCAAATTTACTCTGAAGTTTGTTCATTTAGATCTATCTCCCATTTGTTTTTAAGAGACTCTCATGATGCCAAGTTATGGGTGTAAATTAAATTATAAATTGTGCTGACAGACTTTTTTTGTTGGGTTACAATTAAAGATGGAGTCTAGTAAAGAAGAGGGAGGGCCTGATGGAAAATAATCTAGATTTGAGGTGGCAAATCTACACCGGAGTGGTGGCCTAGTTGATAGAACATCCGCCCCACAACCGGGAGGATGGGGGTTCAAGTCCTGGCCGGGTCATACCAAAGACCATATAAAAATGGTACTTCCCGCCCTCTAGCTTGGTGAGAGTGAGAGTGGTGCCGAATTGTTTCAGGAGCTCAGTAATGCAAAACTGCAAGAAAAAGAAACTCCGTAACAGTTAATGTATTGTTGACTGGGGTTAAAACAGCGCGTACTGTTTGGTTCTCAGTATAGCAGCTCAGAGTTTCAGTACAATGGTAAACTAGTGCAAGGTGTACTCCTTAACTCGTTCTACCAGGGAATAAGGGAAAAATATGTTTATGTACAAAGAGACCTTAAACCTTTCCTCACCAACGTGAGTGTAACTGATGATTTTATTCTAGATACAATCACAAAATCAGTCAGTAAAGAGACTGAGAGACAAACACACTTAGGTCAGACCCATAAAACCATAATAGTTACTGTCAATACCATGCATCGATAGGAGAGACAAAATCCTGTCCAGCCTCAAGCTGAAATTCAAGCTCAATGTGCTGCCATCCATGAACTAAAAGCACATGTCTCATCCCTGGCCAAAACTATTGAAAAGGCTGTCAATCCCCATCCAACCCTTCCCGAATCAAGGCACAGTTGCTCACAAAGGCCAAACCACCGCCATGTCGCCATCCAAGCCAGTTAAAACGGGACAATGTCAGCTTTGCACTGCACAAGGCATTAACAGCTGTAACCACTGTTTCCAGTGTGGCCAGGAAGGACACAGAGCTGTTTTTTGCCTGACAAAGACAACTTCAGCAGGAAATGTGAGGAGGTCTCTGGGAAAGGACCACCAGTGACCACACAGACCCCAGAGTCGCCGCCCATTAGTTCCAATCACTGCAAAAGGACCCCCACTTCTCATCAGCTGACTGTCTCAGACTCTGCTAGCATCAGCACCGGATCACCCCAGGGCTGTGTACTTTCCCCCCTACTCTTCTCCCTTTATACCAACTCCTGCACCTCCAGCCACCAGTCTGTCAAGTTGATCAAGTTTGCGGACGACACCACCCTCATCGGGCTCATCTCCAACGGCGACGAGTCCGCCTACAGGAGTGAGGTGGCCCAGCTAGCGTCCTGGTGCAACAACAACAACCTGCAGCTGAACGCTCTGAAGACAGTGGAGATGATTGTGGACTTCAGGAAAGTCACAACCCCTCTGCCCCCCCTCACCCTCACAGGCTCTCCCATCACCACTGCTGATTCCTTCCGCTTCCTAGGCACCACCATCACCAGGGACCTCAAGTGGGAGCCGACCATCAGCTCCCTCATCAAAAAGGCCCAGCAGAGGATGTTCTTCCTGCGGCAGCTGAGGAAGCTCAAGCTACCCACCAAGATGTTAGTGCAGTTCTACACAGCCATCATCGAGTCCATCCTCACCACCTCCATAACCGTGTGGTACGCAGGAGCCACTACCAGGGACAGACTAAGGCTGCAGCGCGTCGTGCGCACTGCTGAGAAGGTGATCGGCTGCAAGCTCCCATCTCTCCAGGATCTGTACATCTCCAAGACCCGGAGGCGTGCTGGCCGGATCATAGCCGATCCCTCACACCCTGGTCACGTACTGTTTGCCCCTCTCCCCTCAGGTAGAAGACTTCGGTCCATCCAGACTAAAACCTCCCGTCACATGAATAGCTTCTTCCCCTCTGCCATCAGACTGCTGAACACTAAGTGACTTATTGACTCTCGTGCACTATGTACAGCAGCTCAACCAGACTCATATCAATCATCACTGTTTTCTTCCTGCATTACCGACTGCACTATATGGTTCTCCACATTATCTGCTGCTCGCTAATATATTTAAACTGCTGACAAGTATTACTCACTCTTATTCTACTCTTTATTGCATGTATAGTTTATTTCTTTTATTTTATCATGTTTAATGTTGCAGCATTGCACCGAGACAAATTCCTAGTTTGTGTACTACATGAACAATGGCAATAAATCTGATTCTGATTCTGATCAGCCACCATCAGAGAACAGAGTGAGAAAAGGAAATCCTGTAGCTAGACCAGTAGATAAAAGATGCATGCTTTCCTTTTACCTTAATGGTGTTCAAACTGAAATGCTCCTTGATATAGTGGAGCTCAAGTTACCATTTTGGCTAAGTCATGGTTAGATGAACACCTACCAGGTGTCAAAATCAGGTCACTTAAAGATCTTCTGCTGGGTGATCCACTCAGGATAACAGCTGCTCATGGAACAGATGTACCTTTTGAGGAGTGGCCTGAAATATTAGTGGAGATAAAAAGTACTAAGTATGGTCAAGTAGTGATCCATTTTCCTATGCTTGTGAGCCAGAGCTGTGTCAGTAGTCTGTTGCTTGGTTTTATTGTGATTGAGGAGCTCATCCTAGAGAGTCTTGGAAATACAGGCAGTGTTAGTTTAACTGATCTGTTAGCAGAAGCATTAACACTCTGGCGAAATACAGCTGAAACTATTGTCTCAGTTATCAGAGAGGGCCCAGTTCAAGAGAAACCTGCTAATGTCATCCTTAAAGTTGGAAAAAAGAGTATAACAGTTCACTGTGGTCAAATATGTGAAGTGAAATGTCACATTAGGTCCTAGCCAGAGGGAGGGACAATGTTGTTGGAACCATCTCTGAGAACAGTTGTGCTAGATGGGTTAGGGCTGTTTCCAACTTTAGTTGATCATGCTGCTTCTTATATGGATGCCGAGAGAAACGCAATTTCATCTTGCCTGCACTACAGTTATATGTACAGCAATATGACAGTAAAGTTTGATTTGATTTGATTTGATATACCCAGTGGTGTGTCAAAAGCTGTTAAAATCCCTGTCCATATTACCAGACACGACATTTTCTTGCCACCACGATCAGTCTTGGCGTACATTGAGGAGTTTAGGGATAGTAAGCCAGTAAAGCTGTATTCCCCTGTCCAGCAGTCCCAAAAGTCAAAACAGTGACACCCATATGTGTCACTCCAGCGACAAGATGAACCACTCCCCAAGTCCCAGCAGATCTGAGAAATGGCATCCTCCTGTTAATCTTGACCATCTCAACCAAGAGTAGCAGGAGGTCGTGCGTCAGATGCTTTTTGAGGAGTCGGATGTTTTCGCTAGAGAATAGGGAGACATTGGCTGCATACCGAGTTTATAACTAAAGATCAATGTAACAGACAACTATCCTGTCCAAAAGTGCTACAATTCCATCTTTAAGCCTCTGTACAAAGAGGTGAAAGACTATGTACAGAATCTTCTGGACACAGGTTGGATCCACAAATCTGTTTCTTCCTACTCGTCTTCCACCATCTGCTTCCGCAAAAAGGACCAGAGCCTGCAGCTTTGTGTGGACTTTTGAGGCCTAAATAGAAAGGCCATTGCAGATCGTCATCCGCTGCCTTGAATTCAAGATTTATTTGACAGTCTAGGAGGTAACGCATGGTTCTCAATATTAGATCAAGGAAGTGCTTATCACCAAGGGTTTGTCAATGAAGAATCCAGATACCTCACAGCATTCAGTACACCATGGGGATTGTATGAATGGATTTGTATTCCTTTTGACTTGACAAATGCACCTGCAGCATTTCAGAGATATATGGAGGGAGTGTTGGAAGATCTATGTGATGAATGCTGCGCCCCATACCTTGATGATGTCCTGTGTTACTCTTTCTCTTTTGACGATCATGCAAATCACCTCAGACAAGTCCTCAGCTACATGAGAGAACATGGGATCAAACTTAGACCTACAAAGTGTGAACTGTTTAAAAGAGAGGTCCACTATCTTGGGCACCTGGTGTCTAGACAGGGAGTAAAAATGGATCCTGAGGACTTAGAAGCCGTCGTAGCACTCAAAAACAAAGAGCCTCACACAGTTGGGAATGTTAAGTCACTACTGGGTTTTCTGGGATGCTATCGCTCTTTCATCCAAGACTTCTCTAAACTTGCCCGGCCATTGTTTGAACTGCTTCAGAAACCCTGTGATTCTGTTACAGGTTATGAACAAGCGAAAACAAACCAAAGTAATGCAGAGCCAGGAGGGGAGATAAAGATATGTTGCCATCAAAAACTCCCATCACATGGACACCAGAACACAAAAATGTTGTATCTCAGCTTGTCGACATGCTCACTAATCCACCCATTCTAGCTTACCCAGACTTTGACCTTCCTTTCATACTCCACACTGATGCATCTAATGAAGGGTTAGGAGCAGTGTTATACCAACATCAAAACAACAAGTTGCACGTCATTGGTTATGGCTCTAGAACTCTGACACCTGCCAAGAGAAATTACCACCTTCACTCTCATAAATTAGAGTTCTTGGCTCTTAAATGGGCTATCTGTGATAAATTTTGCAATTATTTGTACTATGCACCAACATTTACTGTATACACCGATGGTAATCTATTGATGTACATACCTAGCACGGCAAGACTAAACACTGTGGGGCATAGGTGGTTTGGAAAACTAGCTGATTTCCACTTTGACGTAAAATACAGACCAGGGAAAACAAATATCCATGTTGATACTCCGTCAAGGTACCCAGTTAAACTCCAAGACACCATGTTCGAATATACAGAGAGCATGTCACATGACATTGCCAGCGGTGTGGCAAGGCAATAAAGCAGTGCAGGAAAATGATGTGCCTTGTATTGCAGCCCTGCAGCTGGATGGTGGAAATGCAGATTCTTTGACAGTTGAAAGCACTCCCGTCTCACCTGAAAGTATCTGTGCTGCACAACAACAGGATCCAAATATCAAAGAAGTGGTGTCACTTAAACTTCAAAATTGGACTCCTAATGAAAGAGACAAGAGGAACATGAACAAACAAACCAAGAGACTTCTCTATGAATGGAACAGGTTGGACATGGAGGATGGGATTCTGTACCGATACAATGACCAGCACAAGCAGCTTGTGCTCCCTGACATGTTGAAACCCATTGTTCTCTCTCCATAATGACATGGGACATGTTGTGCCGAGAAAGTGACTCATCTTGCCCGTGAAAGATTTTGTTGGCCCAACATGCAAAAGGGCATTGAAAATTATGTAAATAAGAAATGCCTCTGTATTAAACAAAAACAGCCAAGCTTCCAAAGGAGAGTGCAGCTGGGTCACATTAGGGCTGTGCGATATGACGATATACTGTATATCGGTGACACGATTAAAAAATGTCCACCGTTTAATATAAAGCTGTATTGTTTATATCAGGATTTAAGAGACATACCTGTTTCTACTTGTCACCGCCCCGCCTCTTCCCTGCGGTGCACCAGGTGCGCCACAGCAGCCAACTGCAAGCTAATGTTTCACCTCTATGGCTGTGGAGCCATTATTTCTGTGCCAGCCAGCGATGTTGGACTTTTTCCCCACCATGCTGCGTCAGAGAGGATTGTCCTCTAACCTAGTTTTAATTAAGTAATGATAACGCCATCTCTAATTATAAAGCGGCAAATGCTAAATGATGATGTTAACTTGTCGCTAATAGGAAACATTATAGTGTATCAGATCATCGTTCTGGTTTAAATCACTGCAGAATTTCATAATTTTGTCTGAAAAATATGAAAGCTGCACAAGTGTGTGACAGTGGCTGCATACACACTAAATAAATAAATTAAATTGTTTACGCAATTTATTTAATTGTTCTACGCAAACACTAAGGAGGCGTACACCTCATCACAACTCCCCCCACTTGGGAGATCGGATCACAACTTGGTTCATCTCCGACCGGTGTACAAACCCCTAGTGCACAGACAACCTCCGGCCATGCACACTGTGGAGTTATGGTCTGAGGAGACAATGGACACTCTAAAGGACTGTTTTGAAGCCACTGCCTGGAAGCAGCTCTGCGATCCACATGGTGAGGACATCGATGGCCTCATTCACACCTTCACGGGCTACCTCAGCTTCTGTGTGGACAAATCCGTTCCCACCAAGACCATACGGCGTCACTCAAACAACAAACCCTGGATCAACCCTGAGATAAAAACACTTCTGAGAGAGAAGAAGAGGATCTTCAGGTCGGGGAACAGGGAGATGCTGAAGTCCGTACAGAGGGAGCTGAGGAGAAAGATCAGAGAAGGCAAGGACAGCTTCAGGAAGAAGATGGAGGACAAGCTGCAACAGAGCGACATCAGCGGGGTCTGGAGAAACCTCAAAACCATCTCGGGGCTCCAGAATACCTCCCCCCAGGCCACGGGGGGCAGGGAGTGGGCGAACAACCTGAATCTGTTTTTCAATAGATTTGACCAACCGCCCTCCCCCCTGTCTGCACAACAACCACTGCTGCCTCTAAGAAATCAAGTCCTGCTACCCACTCCCCACTCCACCGACACCCCCCCACTCCCAACACACAGCCCCCCATCCTGACCCTGACCAAGACCCAGGTGAGGACGGAGCTGAGGAAGATCAAGGCGAGGAAGGCGTCGGGACCGGACGGCATCAGCGCAAAGCTCCTCAAGTCCTGTGCAGACCAGCTGTGTGGGATTGTGACGTATATCTTCAACATGAGCCTGAAACTGGGGAGGGTACCACAGCTGTGGAAAACATCTTGTGTGGTACCTGTACCAAAAACTTCCCACCCCAAAGACCTGAACAGCTTCAGACCGGTGGCCTTGACGTCCCACTTGATGAAGACCCTGGAGAGACTGCTCCTTGCTCATCTCCGCCCCCTGGTGGAACCAGCGATGGATCCACTCCAGTTCGCCTACCAGCATGGCATTGGGGTGGAGGATGCGGTGATCTTCCTCCTTCACCGTTCTCTGTCCCACCTGGAGAAGCCCGGGAATATGGTGAGGATCATGTTCTTTGACTTCTCCAGTGCTTTCAACACCATCCAACCGATGATCCTGAAGGACAAGCTGCTGCGCGCAGGGGTGGACCAGCACCTGTCATCATGGATCCTGGACTACCTCACGAACCGGCCTCAGTTTGTGAGAACCCGGGACTGTGTTTCCGACACGATCATCAGTAGCACGGGGGCCCCCCAGGGAACGGTGCTGGCTCCCTTCTTGTTCACTCTTTATACTGCGGACTTCTCACACAACACAACACATTGCCATCTACAGAAGTTCTCTGATGACTCTGCGATCGTTGGTCTCATCTCCAGCGGAGATGAAGCTGAGTACAGAGGGCTTATCCAGGACTTTGTGGACTGGTGCCATCGGAACTGCCTCCAGATCAACGCGAGGAAAACTAAGGAGCTGGTGGTGGACTGCCGCAGGCATGGGCAGCCCCTCACAGCACCAGTAAATATACAGGGAACAGACATCGAGATGGTGACATCCTACAAGTACCTGGGTATTCATCTGAACAATAAACTAGACTGGTCACACAATACTGACGCACTCTACAAGAAGGGACAGCGCAGGCTGTTCCTGCTGAGGAGACTCAGGTCTTTTGGTGTACAAGGGGCACTGCTGAAGTCATTCTATGACACGGTGGTGGCATCAGCCATCACTTTTGGAGTGGTCTGCTGGGGCAGTGGCATTACTGCAGCCGATAGGAAGAGACTGAACAAACTGATTAAGAAAGCTAGCTCTGTCCTGGGGCAACGCCTTGATCCGATGGAGGAGATAGGAGAGAGAAGGACGGTGGCTAAACTGTCATCTCTGCTGGAGTCCGAGTTCCACCCTATGCAGGACATACTGGATGCACTGAGGAGCTCATTTAGCAGCAGACTACATCATCCCAGGTGCACAACCGAGAGGTTTCGTAGGTCCTTCCTACCAACGGCTGTCAGACTGTACAACCTAAGCAGGGCTGCTCGCAGAGATAGCAAAAAGACGTAACAAACTAATAGTTTTTTGTTTTTTGTTTTTTTTTTTGAATGCAAAAGATGCAATAGACTTACACAATGGTCCTCTCCGGCATACAACTAGGAACATACCGGTCGCTATGGAGGGTGAGAATATGTATGGGCACATAATCATACCATGTAGGATAACTAAATAGACGGTTATGCTGTTTCATCCCACCTAGCAACAATGCTCTGCACTGTGTGTGTTTATATATTTACATATTTATTCCATCTAGCTACAATGCTCTGCACTGGGTGTGTTTATATTTATATATCTATATATTTATTCCATCTAGCTACAATGCTCCGCACTGTGTTTTTATATATCTACATATTATTCCATCTAGCTACATTGCTCCGCACTGTGTGTGTTTATATACTTGCATATTTATTCCACCTAGCTGCAATGCTCCATACTGTGGGTGTTTATATATTTACATATTTATTCCATCTAGCTACAATGCTCTGCACTGTGTGTTCATATATTCATATATTTATTCCATCCAGCTACAATGCTCTGCACTGTGTGTCTGTGTGTGTGTGTGTGTATATATATATTTTATAGTAATATGTACATATGTATATTAGCTGCTCTTGCTTGCTTGTTTTTTCTTGCCTTCTGATTGTTGCTCTGAGTGTTGCTATCCCTGTGCTGTTGCAATCCTGGAATTTCCCCGTTGTGGGACTAATAAAGGCTTATCTTATCTTATCTTATCTTATCTTAAAACGTGTCAGAAGAATAAACTGGCTCTTAATGTAACTTGATTTCTAATAATTTTTAATTAGTCCAGTAGTGATAAAAAGTAAAGTTGAAGTGATCACAAATGCACATTAAAAAACAATTTTATAACAACATTGCAAAATTAAGAGGAGAAAAAAGGTGCATAAAATTAATGACAGATGAATTTGTACAATTGATTTTTTCAGTATGTAAGCACGGTGGCGCAGTGGTTAGCACTGTGTCAAGAAGGTCACGGGATCGATTCCACCCTTGACCATCATGGGTTTGATCCCACCCCCAGACCATCGGTGACCCTTCTGTGTGGAGTTTGCATGTTCTCCCCGTGTCTGTGTGGGTTTACTTCGGGTACTCCGGTTTCCTCCCACAGGCCAAAGACATGCAGTTTAGGTTAATGGTCATCAACTGAGGATTCTAAATTGTCCTTAGGTATGGATGTGAGAGTGAATGGTTGTCTCTCTGTGTTGGCCCTGCGATGGACTGGCGATCTTTTCTAAGGTGTACCCTGCCTCTCACCCAAAGATGCTGGGATAGGCTCCAGCTCCCCGCAACCCGAAAAGGATTAAGCAGTAGAAGATGGAGATGGATGTAATTTAAAATGTAGAAAAAGAGATGGTCCTTTTTATTGGTTATCATATATAAACTGGAATTTACAGAAAATGTATATCATGATATACAGTGCATCTGGAAAGTATTCACAGCGCTTCACTTTTTCCACATTTTATGTTAGTCTTATTCCAAAAGGGATTAAATTCATTTTTTTTCCTCAAAATTCGACACACAATACCCCACAATGACAACATGAAAAAAGCTTTTTTTTGAGATTTTTGCAAATTTATTTAAAATAAAAAACTAAGAAATCACATGGGCATACTGTAAGTATTCACAGCTTTTGCTCAATACTTTGTTGATGCACCTTTGGCAGCAATTACAGCCTCAAGTCTTTTTGAATATGATGCCACAAGCTTGGCACACCTATCTTTGGGCAGTTTTGCCCATTCCTCTTTGCAGCACCTCTCAAGCTCCATCAGGTTGGATGGGAAGCGTCAGTGCACAGCCATTTTCAGATCTCTCAAGAGATGTTCAATTGGATTCAAGTCTGGGCTCTGGCTGGGCCACTCAAGGACATTCAGAGAGTTGTCCTGAAGCCACTCCTTCGATATCTTGGCTGTGTGCGTAGGGTCATTGTGCTGCTGAAGGATGAACCATCGCCCCAGTCTGAGGTCAACAGCGCTCTGGAGTAGGGCTGCAACTAAAGATTATTTTAGTTGTTGACTAATCTAACAACTATTTTTTTCAACTAGTCGACTAGTCACGTTTATTTTTCTCATGTCCACCATCTCTGCTTCTTGTTGGGGCTGTATATTTTACCTCAGTTGCTGTTTAATACCTCTTAACATTCCGTCTCATGTGGGCCAGTTAGACACGGAGCACACGTTAATACCTTTCCAACAGTGGGTCTTTATTCTCCTTTCTCTGTGTTGGAGAGACACATACAGCTGCTTTGCACTTAAACTCTGCAACAACCGTGAAAACAAAACACAACACATGCCTTGCCATGCTGTGCTCCTCTTCTCTTCACTGGAAATTGTTCACGCATGCCGGACAACAGAGGTGCTATTGCCGTCAGCAGTTCCAATCGTGCATTGCAGTTCCGGTTAAATGGAGCTTGCTCCTGGTGGTTACAGTTGAACTGCAGCATGCATATAAACTTTATAATTAAACAATTTGTCGACACTAAAAATATTTGTCAACAAATTTTTATTTCAGCCCTACTCCAGAGCAGGTTTTCATCCAGGATGTCTCTGTACATTGCTGCATTCATCTTTCCCTCCATCCTGACTAGTCTTCCAGTTCCTGCCACTGAAAAACATCCCCACAGCATGATGCTGCCACTACCATTGGCATGGTTATGAGCGGTGCCTGGTTTCCTCCAACCATGACCCCTGGCGTTCACGCCAAAGAGTTCAGTCTTTGTCTCATCAGACCAGAGAATTTTGTTTCTCATGGTCTGAGGGTCTTTCAGGTGCCTTTTGACAAACAACAGGCAGGCTGCCATGTGCCTTTTACTGAGGAGTGGCTTCTGTCTGGCCACTCTACCATACAGGCCCAACTGGTGGATTGCTGCAGAAATGGTTGTCCTTCTGGAAGGTTCTCCTCTCTCCACAGAGGAACACTGGAGTTCTGACAGAGTGACCATCGGGTTCTTGGTGACCTCCCTGACTAAGGCCCTTCTCCCCCGATCGCTCAGTTTAGACGGCCGGCCAGCTCTAGGAAGAGTCCTGGTGGTTCCGAACTTCTTCCATTTATGGATGATGGAGGCCACTGTGCTCATTGGGACCTTCAAAGCAGCAGAAATTTTTCTGTACCCTTCCCCAGATTTGTGCCTCGTGACAATCCTGTCTCGGAGGTCTACAGACAATTCCTTTGACTTCATGCTTGGTTTGTGCTCTGACATGCACTGTTAACTGTGGAACCTTATATAGACAGGTGTGTGCCTTTCCAACTCATGTCCAATCAACTGAATTTACCACTGGTGGACTCCAGTTAAGCTGTAGATACATCTCAAGGATGATCAGTGGAAACAAGATGCACCTGAGCTCAATTTTGAGCTTCATGGCAAAGGCTGTGAATACTTATGCACATGTGATTTCTTAGTTTTTTATTTTTAATAAATTTGCAAAAATATTTTAAAAAAATTTTCACGTCATCCTTATGGGGTATTGTGTGTAGAATTTTGAGGGGAAAAAATTAATTTAATCCCTTTTGGAATAAGGCTGTAACATAAGAAAATGTGGAAAAAGTGAAGTGCTGTGAATGCTTTCCGGCTGCACTGTATATCGTTATCGTCAAATAAGATTACTTATATCCTGATATGAAATTTTGGTCATATCGCACAGCCCTAGGTCACATCACTACAAGCAGTCCATTCAAGCTTGTATGTATTGACTACCTCCACCTTGAACAAAGTCAGGGATATGAATACATCCTTGTCCTGATTGATCACTTCACCCGTTTTGCTCAAACGTATCCAACGAGGAACAAATTGGGCAAGACTGCCACTGAAAAGATATTTCAGGACTTCATCCCTTGGTTTGAATACCCTGAAAAGTTGCATCATGATCAGGGGATGGAGTTTGAGAAGAGTCTGTTCAGCAGGTTACAGCAACTGGCAGGTATCGGTCACTCTCGCACAACACCATACCATCCACTAAGTAACCCAGTTGAGAGACTAAACCACACCCTCCTTCAAATGCTCTGAACTTTGGAAGAGGAGAGAAAAAGTCAGTGGAAAGATCAACTTCCCCATGTCGTGCATGCCTACAACTGCACAAGGCATGAGGCCACTGGCTTTTCCACATTTTTCCTTATATGATAGACCCCCATGCTTTCCTGTAGACTTGCTGTTCTCACCAAAAAGAGATCTGAAACATCAGACAGGTAAACATATTCACAGAAATGGGCAAATAGAATGCAGTCTGCTTATGACATTGCTGCCAAAAACAGTGAAAAATCATCTGCAAAAGAAAAAAACAGTATGACTGGAGTGTGAGGGGTGTCATGTTGCAGCCAGGGGATAGTGTTGGCTAAAAACATGTCAGAGAGAGGTGGACCTGGCAAACTACGATCCTATTGGGAGCAGGTAGTGCACTTTGTAACAGAGTTGATAATGGACCAGTTTATAAAGTGCAGCCTGAAAAAGGTCCCAAAACACTACGCATGCTCCACAGGAACCTACTCTTGCTTGTTAATGAACTTCCCCTTTTTCTGTTGCTGTACAACAAAAGGCAAGACAGAAAAAAACTAAACAAACAGCCCAACCAGTAGTGACTGTCATGATTCAAGCGTTGACAGTTCTGATGAAGAGTACACTTTTCAAAAGATTCCCATCTATAGGTTGGCAAGGTCTCATCAGACACAACAAACAGGAAATGATCCTCAATTAGAAAAAAGACTCACTACTGCAGTTTGCGAATTTCATCTCCCTGGTCAACGTCCACGGGAGCAGGAGAATGGGTCACTGACACAAGGCAGAGCATCTGAGGAGAAAGCAATGAATCAGGAACATCATATTGGTAATGTGACTATGGATGAAGGACAAGATGTATTGGAGGAAGATGCACATCAGGAGGAAACTGGGACAGTTAGGAGATTTCAACAAACTGTTAGACCAAGAGAAATGTTTGACTGATTGATTTTATTTATTTGAATATCCAGACAAAAAAGAAAAAAAAATTAAAACAAAAATCAAAACCAAAAAAATAAAATGTTCAAAAGGAATGGGAAGAAGCCAACGCTTATATAGTCCCACCCCTTCTCCATACCCAATAAATTATAATATCATTCTAGTCATTATTCATCCCACAATTACATTCATTATACAATACCATAATATACAGTATAATACACCTTATAATTAAATTATGCAATAGAAATGATACAACAATGATAGTTTATATTGACAATAATACCAACATCTAATAATAATTGTAATAATAATAAATAAGTACTTCTGGTATGTTTAATATAATTATAGACAATATTATCATCATCATAATCACCATATATACCACTATATACCCCCACATGGCTTACAATACCTAGGAGCAATAAGTAACCATATAATAATAATAACCATAATAATAGCTAGCCATATGGTAGTTACAACAACAATAACAATAATAATAATACCACCTGGCCTATAGAATACTTCAAATAATTCCATCGGAACAACAATCCTAATACTATAATTCTAGTAATAATGATATCAATAATAATAGTAGTCAGCATATACAGTATATTCACAATAACAACCTTTCTTCATTGAAGACACATTGTAATATTACTGTCTTTTATTTTTATATTGCTCAAAAATCATTTCTTTATATGTTGATTTAAATATATGGATGTTTGGACACTGTCTGTGTTTCTCCCCCAACCCATTCCACAATTTTACCCCACACACAGACGCACAAAAACCCTTCCTAGTAGATCTTACTAGGTGCATTTTAAATTTTGTATTCCCCCATAAATTATATTTCCCTTCTCTCTCACTGAAAAGATTTTGTATATTGTGTGGCAAAAAGTTTTTACTGACTTTAAACATTAACTGTGCTGTATAATAATCAACCAGATCCCGTAATTTCAATAACTTTGAATGTAAAAACAATAAATTAGTATGTTCAAGATACACGACTTTGTGTATAACACGGACTGCCCTTTTTCGTAATGTTAGCAATGAATTAAGTGTACTTTTATAATTGTTATCCCAGACCTCTATACAATAGGTCAAGTATGGAAGTACTAATGAGCAATACAAGATATGAAGCGATTTGTAATCTAGATATTTATAATTGCAATATTTTTTGCGACTTTGTTTTGTATGCATTTGGAAACGTGTGGTTTCCAACTAATTTTGTCATCTAGTATTACACCCAAAAATTTGATCTCCTTAACATTTTCAGTAATTACATTATCTATATGAATATGTACACTATATCTTCTTTATTTTTACAATTACCAAATGTCATTACCTTAGTTTTATCTATATTTAGTAATAATTTATTACAATCCATCCATTTTTTAAGCTTATTTAATTCATTATTTAGAGTGTGGATCAGTTGATTATAATCATTTCCAGAATAAAATATATTAGTATCATCAGCAAATAATATTATTTTTAATAATTTAGAAACTTGGAATATATCATTTATATTAATGTTAAATAATTTGGGGCCCAATACTGACCCCTGGGGGACCCCACAGGCAATTCCCATACATCCAGACAGATATTCTCCCATCTTCACAAACTATTGTCTCTCAGAGATAAATACAGACGTGGACAAAATTGTTGGTACCCCTCTGTTAATGAAAGAAAAACCCACAATGTGTCACAGAAATAACTTGAATCTGACAAAAGCGGTAATAAATAAAAATTCTATGAAAATTAACCAATGAAAATCAGACAGTGCTTTTGAATTGTGGTTCAACAGAATTATTTTAAAAAACAAACTCATGAAACACTCCTGGACAAAAATGACGGTACCCTTAACTTAATATTTTGTTGCACAACCTTTTGAGGAAATCACTGCAATCAAATGATTTCTGTAACTGTCAGTGAGACTTCTGCACCTCTCAGCAGGTATTTTGGCCCACTCCTCATGAGCAAACTGCTCCAGTTGTCTCAGGTTTGAAGAGTGCCTTCTCCAGACGGCATGTTTCAGCTCCTTCCACAGATGTTCAGTAGGATTTAGATCAGGGCTCATAGAAGGCCACTTTAGAATAGTCCAATGTTTCGCTCTTAGCCATTCTTGGGTGTTTTTAGCTGTGTGTTTTGGGTCATTATCCTTTTGCAAGACCCATGACCTGCGACTGAGACCAAGCTGTCTGACACTGGGCGGCACATTTCTCTCTAGAATACCTTGATAGTCTTGAGATTTCATTGTACCCTGCACAGATTGAAGACACCCTGTGCCAGATGCAGCAAAGCAGCCCCACAACATAACAGAACCTCCTCCATGTTTCACAGTAGGGACAGTGTTCTTTTCTTGGTATGCTTCATTTTTACGTCTGTGAACATAGAGCTGATGTACCTTGCCAAAAAGTTCCAATTTTGTCTCGTCTGTCCATAGGACATTCTCCCAGAAGCTTTGTGGCTTGTCAACATGCAGTTTGGCAAATTCCAGTCTGGCTTTTTTATGATTTGTTTTCAACAGTGGTGTCCTCCTTGGTCGTCTCCCATGAAGTCCACTTTGGCTCAAACAACGACGGATGGTGCGATCTGACACTGATGTATCTTGACCGTGGAGTTCACCGTGAATGTGTTTAGAAGTTGTTCTGGGCTCTTTTGTTACCATTCATATTATCCGTCTCCTCCTGCGGCCACGTCCAGGGAGGATGGCTACAGTCCCATGGATTTTAAATTTCTGAATAATATGTGCAACTGTAGTCACAGGAACATCAAGCTGCTTGGAGATGGTCTTATAGCCTTTTCCTTTAACATGCTTGTCTATAATTTTCTTTCTAATCTCCTGAGACAACTCTTTCCTTTGCTTCCTCTGGTCCATGTTTAGTGTGGTACATACCATGTCACCAAACAGCACAGTGACTACTTGTCACCCTTTAAATAGGCTGACTGACTGATTACAAGTTTGTAGACACCTGTGATGTTAATTAGAGGACACATCTTGGTTGAACATGTCCCTATGGTCACATTATTTTCAATCTTTTCTTGGGGTACCATCATTTTTGTCCAGGCCTGTTTCATGAGTTTGTTTTTTACAATAATGCTGTTGAACCACAATTCAAAAGCACTGTCTGATTTTCATTGGTTAATTTTCATAGAGTTTTTATTTATTACCACTTTTGTCAGATTCAAGTTATTTCTGTGACCATTGTGGGTTTTTCTTTCATTAACAGAGGGACACCAACAATTTTGTCCACGTGTGGTACACGTGGACAAAATTGTTTTTTTTAACCCTTTAAATTAAATTTAAAGGGTTAAAAAAAATCAGTAATTGGTTAAAATGCTTAAAAAAAAGTGAAATAAGTTAAAATAAGCCCCCCGCCAGTGTTTTGTTTTATTTGTGTCTGAATACATGACAAGATACAATTGCTCTGTTCTGTGGTGGTAATCTAGAGGTGTTGCATGGAGTTGCCACTAGAGGGTCTGTGGCGTTGAGAGAATACAGGAAGCCCACAACAGGCAGATGCGGCAGAATAAATACTGCAGCCGTTGTGATCACAAGCTCCTGTTGTCAGCCTCTGTTTTATGCTAACAGGATTTGATCACTACACCCCTCCAACCACTGCCAGGTTAGATAGATAGATAGATGTACTTTATTGATCCCAAACTGGGAAATTACAGGTTAGAGGGGCAACATGAGCATCCCTGTTCTAGACCATTTGTCAAAGGCATCATCCATCACTGATGGGGCAAACATGATTTTTTTGAAACTGGAGCAGCCAGAGACAGATTCCTGAGAGAGAGGAATCTTCTAAACTGATTCCAGGTCTTAACTGAGTGTAATACAACTGGATTGGAGGGGAAACTGGAGATAGGCTGTGCAAATGGTAACTTTGAACATAATAAAGCTTGTAAGGAAGTGGATCTAACCGATGCTGCCTCTAAGCCTATCCGCTTGAAGCCTGTGATGTCACTGTCCATCCAGTATAATAATGCCCTAATATTGACTGCCCAAAAGTAATATAAAGAGTTTGGGAGTGCCATCCCACCGAGTAAGCAGGGTCTCTGTAGTATGCTTCTTTTAATTTGGGGTATATTTTTGTTCCAGATAAAACCTGATATCTGATTATTTAATTTGGAGAAAAAGGACTTTGTTAAAAACAAACAAACTGGCAGGCGCTGAAAAATGTATAAAAATTTAGGCAGAACATTCATCTTAATCACGTTTATTCTTCCACCTAGAGACAGGGGTAATGTGTCCCAACGTTCCAAATCCTGCTTCAGATTAGCTAATAGAGGCTGATAGTTAGCTGTGTAAAGAGCTTTATATTTTGATGTCACCCATATGCCAAGATATTTTAGCTTTTTTTTTTTTTTTTGCAGACCTTAAAGGGAAATGAGTTTAAGGTTGTCTCATCAGCCCCAGGGCTGATAGGCATCAGCTCACTTTTCTGGATATTAACCCCTTGCACTCCGGTCAATTTTCCTAAAAACGCCAAAAAATAATGTGCCCAAAGTAAATTGAACGCTGTTCTTCAACCCTTTGCAGCATCTTCATGGGGTTGGTCTCATTTAAAAGAAAACACTTTGAATTTTTTGGCAAAAAAAACATGATCTCTCTAAGTGCTCCAGCCACTGAGTTACAGTCATCTAAACATAGTGAACTTGAAGAAAATAAATTTGGCCTGGGTGTTTTTTTGGATACAAATGCTTGCAAATAACACACAGCTTCAGATCCGGGCTGGAAAATGCAACAGAAATGTAGAACCAAGTGTTATCCAGCTGAGGTCCAAATTTTGTAACAATACCACAAAAAATGAATATTTTACACAGCTTTATACTCAGGCTGTTCCCAGGCGTTTTGGAACTGTGCCAAATTGTGCCAAATGGCACAGTTTGGAAAAACATCAGTAACTTTTGAATTATTCAATATAGAAGCTTCATTTTGGACTCTAATGAAAGGTCACACTCAGGGCTGTCTGTGTGTGTGTGTGTGGGGGGGGTTGCCCCCCCCCCCCGCTCGCTACAGAGGATGGACTTCGGCCATCGCTACACAATGGATTAGCCTCATGTGATGATGTGGGACAGCAGCGCAATCACCGCGGCTCCCCCCCCCCCCTCGCTGCAGAAGAATAGCGGGGGTGGGGGGGGGGCATTCACAGTCTGTACGCGGCGAACAACCCCTTGTACAGCGGCGCACGAACTGCGCCTCGAAGCACAGTTGTAATTTACCGATCGGTCAAAAGTCATTTTGGATTACAATTTTCAGGGATAAAAAATAATTTGGCTTATAACACCTTACCTCTTCACAGCCACATTGTCCTGGCCAACTTCTCTTCCTCATTGTCAGACGAACGCGACGCTGGTCCGCTCGTGGTTCTGGTCTCGCGACCCGGTCAAAACATAATTCCATTATTGCGGTTTTGTGCTTCCATGATTGCGGTTTTCGGCGAACGATTTTTCAAAACAAATAACAGTAGTAATTAAAAAAAGACTGGCGAAGGCGTGTGTGTCACTCAGCCTTTGTCGTCAGCCTCCGTCGGTCTATGACCATGGAAGAAATCATAAGGTCTCATAACGTCTAATCCTTTTTTGATCCGCTCCAGCAGTCAGTCTTCACCCAGCCTTAAAAAAAACAGCTCGCGAACTTCTCTGCTTCAATTGGCTCACTGCATTCACAGCAGGCGGGTCCTTCTGGCTAGGTTTTCAGTCATTGGTTCTTCAAGGTTTCAGAAACCCAATTCAAGGCTCTTATTAGTCGAATGAGAGGTCAATCAGATGAACTAATCTGTTCGCGGCTGTGTCTGCAGCTTTTATTTTCAGTGCGCGCTTGGGCGCCACTACATCACCATCACCACACATCACCATCTACACCATGCGTCCTAGAGCGCACGAGAGCGCCCTTGTGCGCTCTCGTGCGCTCTAGGACGCAGAGACTTGCCCGTCCGCGGTACAACGGAGCGCAAGAGGTTAACCCTATAGCCAGATATTCTTCCAAAGTCTGTTAACAAAGCCAATAATTTAGGGAGACTCAAAGAGGGTTGTAATATATATACCAACATATCATTTGCATAGAGTAATACCTTATGCATTACGTCAGTGCATTGTATTCTTTTAATATTATCATATTGTCTAAGGCAGGGGTCTGCAACCTTTGCCAACCAAAGAGCCATTTTACCCATCTCCGACTAAAATAGAAGTGACTGAGGGCCGCAACAGCAATTTGACCTTTAAAATAAAGATTATGCTGCTTATAAAGTTTTTTATTTAGCTCTGAATATTATGTGGCATTAATGAATTCCTACTACAACAGTGGAAAAAACTGTCGAGCTTTAGATATAGCTTCATTCATGAAATATATTACAAATTGTTTTGTGCTGAAAAATAAATTTCTGAATATCTGACCATATAATTTTTTGTATAGTTTTTTAGTTATCACCACATTCGTAAGTTGTTTAAATCTGAAAAATATCGTCCATCTCCTACTTTTAACAGTGATCACACAGCTTTAGTTCCTGATATTTTAATAAGTTAGAGACGAAAGTTTTATTTAGACGAAGATTTTCATCATTGCATTGATTTTATTTTCTTCCTTTTTATGTTTGCTCATAATGCTCCTTATTCACATGTATTAATGTAAATCTGTATCCTTCACCTGTTCTCTGGACTCTCAGTTTGACAACTAGTGGATTGGTTGTCTGATAATTGGTTGTCTGATATTCTTCTTTATTTTGGAATAAAACAAAGAATTCTGAACAACTCTCTAAATAATAATATAACTTTAAAAATCATTTAATGCAAATTAAGCCAATTAGAAATAATTACAGCAGAGTAGGGGGAAAAAAATACCTTCTTCTGCTGAGCTAAATGTTGATTATAATTTTAAAAAAAAGTGTGTGGCATTGGTAGACAGTATGCACTTATAATTCAATGTTTAAAAACTCATTAAAACATCAGGTAACAAACTAGCTGTCAAAGAATCTTCTCTCGTCTCTTTTCACTCATTTGAACTCCTTTTACTATCCGTCGGCTGTATGTTGCTGATTTCAGAAAAGTATATCCAGTTGATGGTGTTTCATAATAAAAGCACATAACAGAAACAACCATTCTGAAAACTGAATTGCTATAGAGGGCTTATAGGTTTAGTCAGCCGGGGGACCTCCAGTAATGCACTGGGCCTCACTCCTTTTCTCACTCTCAATGAAATATTTTTTTTTGCTGGTCATTAACATTTGTTTGTTCTCTCCCATAGATTGAGTCCCCATCGTGCTGTTTGCTCTCTACATGTCTGTTCTTTTCTTCTTCTCTATCCCCTCACCCCCCAGCCAGTCGCAGCAGATGACTGCCCCTCCCTGAGCCTGGTTCTGCTAGAGGTTTCTTCCTGTTAAAAGGGAGTTTTTCCTCTCCCCCGTCGCCAAGTGCTTGCTCACAGGGGATCGCCTGATTGCTGGGGTCTTTCTGCAACTGTGGGGGTTCCCCCTACAGTTGATAGTGCTATGAGATGACTGTTGTTGTGAAATGGCGCTATATAAATAAAGTTGAATTGAATTGAATTGAATTTTACTTTTAATAACTCAGGATGTATTGAATTGTGATGGTGAAAATAAATTTACACTAATTCAGACTTCGGTCATGTCTGTGAATGCAGCATTTGTAGCACAGGCTGTTTTAAGGTTATTGAGCAGGAATTCAAGGATTGTTTCTCATTTTTAAGGATAATCAAGGCTTTGATTTTAGGAAAATCACATTTAAGAATTTTTATGGACCTGTAGACACTAATGAGGCAGCTGTTTTTCTCCTTGTTTGTACTCCACGACAACCATGCATGAACACAAATTAATCTGTCCACACAGAATTAGACTCTCTATTTTTCTCGGTGATTTCACTTTCTCTGGATTTGTTCATGTCTTACGGAGAGTGGCAGGAAGTGGCTGCTGTCCGTGCTTCTCCACATGCACTCAGGATGGAGGCTGAGTGGCTCTCTCTGCACCCGCCGTCAGATGTGACACATTCATGCATGGTTGACAACATAATAAATAATTTAAAAATGTATATATTTTACATTCATAAAAGTATGCATTTCCATTGAGAAATGTATCCAATTGCAATAAACAGTAATTTGAAAATAAAATAATTAAAATGAACATTAATTTCCATGTTCTCCCCGTGTCTGCGTGGGTTTACTCCGGGATTTCTCTTTCTCTTTCTCTTTCTCTTTCTTCCGGGATTCCTCCCACATGCCAAAAACATGCAAGTTAGGTTAATTGGCATCAAAACTGGGGATTCTAAATTGTCCTTAGGTATGACTGTGAGCGAGAATGGTTGTCTGTCTCTGTGTTGGCCCTGCGATGGACTGGTGATCTGTCCAGGGTGTACCCTGCCTCTCGCCCAAAGATGCTGGGATAGGCTCCAGCCCTCCGCCACCCGAAAAGGATTAAGCGGAAGAAGCTGGATGGATGGAAGGATGGATTAATTTCCATGTGTTCTGAGATATAACTGCAGGGAGCCGCAGCATAGGGGCTGAAGGGCTGTGGGTTGCCGACCCCTAGTCTAAGGGCTAAAGCAAGGGTTCCATCGCTACTACAAACAGCAGCGGTGACAGAGGGCACCCCTGTCTCATACTACGATAGAGTTCAAAATAGGAGGACAGATTGTTATTTGTACGAACAGCAATGTGTATAAAAGTCTAATCCACTTTGTGAACTTGTGGCCAAACCCAAACCTCTCCAGCGCACCAGAAAGGTAGCCCCACTCCACCCGGTCAAAGGCCTTTTCAGCATCAAGTGAAATAACTACTTCTGACAGGCCAGGTGGAGAGGAGCTATAGAGGATATTAAGGAGACGTTTGATATAGATAGATGTGCTTTATTAATCCCAGACTGGGAAAATACTAATATTTAAAAAAGGAGTGACAATTCTTAATGAAACCTGTTTGATCAGGTGAAATAATTGAAGGGAGAATTTTCTCCAAGCGATGCGCCAGCACTTTGGCAAGAATTTTTTGTATCGGTGTTTAAAAGGGAGATTGGATGGAAAGAGCTGCATTCAAGTGGGTTTTTCCCTTTTCTGAAAATTAAAGAAATAACTGCCTTACACATAGTTGTGGGCAAGGTTGTGGTTGAGAGTGACTCTTTGAAAAGTGACAATAGTAAAGGGGATAGTTGATCCGAAAACTTCTTAAAAAAAAAATCTGTTGGGATAGCTGTCTGGTCCTGGAGATTTGTCGTTTTGCATGGACTTGATTGCTGAGATTATTTCCTGGGTCGAAAAGTCCCTCTCCAGCACATAAGCCATATCTGAGTCTATGGTTGGGATATGCAGATGTCCAAAAAAATTCTCAATTTCAGTTGGGTCTTCAGTTGGGAGATTCTGATGTGTACAGTGATTGAAAAAAGGTTTGAAAACAGGAGTTAATTTTAAGATTATCTGTAATTTTAATACCTTGCTCATTATTAATTGCAGAGGTAGTCTGATTGGCAGTCCTTTGTCGCAGCTGATGAGCAAGTGTTCATCCAATTTTTTCACCATGTTCATAGCAACCGTGCCGGGATTTGGAAAGCAGATCTTTAGCTTGCTGAGCTGACAAAATGTCAAATTCTGGTTGTAGTAGTGTACGCCTTTTCATTATTTCTGCAGATGGTTGGAGACTATTATGCTGTTTATTCCATCTAGGTACAATGCTCCGCACTGTGTATATATACTGTATATTTATGTGTACATATGTATATTCACTGCTATTCTCTTATCTTCTAAATTATTGCTCTGAGTGTTGCTGTCCCTGTGCTGTTGCAATCCTGGAATTTCCCCATTGTGGGACTAATAAAGGCTTATCTTATATTATCTTATCTTATCAGATCTATCCAGTTCCAGTATTTCATCAGCCAGTTCCTTAACCCCTTGCGCTCTGGTCAGTTTTCCTAAAAATGCCAAAAAATAACATGCCCAAAGTAAATCAAAAGCTGTTCTTCAACCCTTTGAAGCATCTTCATGGGGTTGGTCTCATTTAAAAGAAAACACTTTGAATTTTTTGGCAAAACAGTCATAATCTCTCTAAGTGCTCCGGCCACTGAGTAACAGTCATCTAAACATACTGAACTTGAAGAAAATAAATTTCGCCTGGGTGTTTTTTTTGGATACAAATGCTTGCAAATAACACACAGCTTCAGATCCGGGCTGGAAAATGCAACAGAAATGTAGAACCAAGTGTTATCCAGCTGAGGTCAAAATTTTGTAACAATACCACAAAAAATGAATATATTACACAGCTTTGTTCTCAGGTAGTTCCCAGGCGTTTTTGAACTGTGCCAAATTGCGCCAAATGGCACAGTTTGGAAAAACGTCTGTAACTTTTGAATGATTCAATATAGAAGCTTGATCTTGGGCTCTAATGAAAGGTCACACTCAGGGCTGTGTGTGTGTGTGTGGGGGGGTCCCCCCTCCCGCTACAGAGGACGGACATCGCCCATTGCGCCGCGGTCCGTCATGTGGCGATGACGCACAGCTGTAATTTACCGATCGGTCAAAAGTCATTTTTGATTGCAATTTTCAGGGATAAAGAATAATTTAGCTTATAACACTTACCTGTTCACAACAGCAGCGTAGCTGGCGAACTTCTCTTCCTCATTGTCAGACGAACGTAACGCTGGTCCGCTTGTTACGGACTCGTGGTTCTGGTCTCGCGACCCAGTCAAAACATAATTCCATTATTGCGGTTTTGCGCTTCCATGATTGCGGTTTTGGCAAACAGTTTTTCAAAACAAATAACAGTAGTTATTAAAAAAGACTGGCGAACGCGTGTGTGTCACCCAGCCTTCGTCGTCGGCCTCCGTCGGTCTATGATGACCATGGAAGAGAATCCTAAACGTCTATTCTGCTGGAATAAAAAAAAAAAGCACCGCCTGTGGCTGAACAGGCCGATGCGCGAATGGCAGTCCCTGTCACACAGGTCACACTTGTGGGTGGTCTCCGTGCTGCTGGGTCTGTGGCGGTTCTTCCTGCGGGTCCTTTTTTCATCTGCTGCAGCAGTCAGTCTCTCTTCACCCAGCCTTACACAAAACAGCTTTCGAACTTCTGTGCTTCAATTGGCTCGCTGCATTCGCAGCGTTGGTAGGCAGGTCCTTCTTGCTAGGTTTTCAGTCATTGGTTCTTCAAGGTTTCAGAAACCCAATTCAAGGCTCTTATTAGTCGAATGAGAGGTCAATCATATCTAATCTGTTCGCGGCTGTGTCTGTAGTGGAAGAACAGAAATGCAGCTTTTTTTTTCAGTGCACTCTAGGACGCAGCGCTCTCGTGCGCCCTCGTGCGCTCTAGGACACAGAGACGTGCCCGCCCGTGGTACACAGAAGTGCAACAGGTTAATGCATAGTGTATTTGTTCTCTTTATTAGTACAGTAAGAGATGACCTGACCACGCAAATACGCTTTCAAAGATTCCCAAATGATTAAGGGGGACATTCCTGGGGTTTGATTAATTTCTAAAAATAATTTAATTTCGGATGATATAAATTTAGTAAAAGACTCCTCTGAAAGGAGAAGAGGGTAGAGTCTCCAAGGACAATAGTCAGATTGTTAGGAATACCCATTTTCATAATCAAAGGGCCATGGTCTGAAATAACTATAGCTTCATAGTTACGCAGGAAAGTATCTTCTTATCAAGGAAAAAAATATCTATGTGGGAGTAGTTCTTATGAACTGATGAGAAAAAAGAATATGCCCTGGATGCAGGGTTATAAAACTGCCAAACATCAGCTATGCCATATGACTTCAAAAACAGCTGTATGACTGCGTGTCCACCAAACGTGTTTTTTCAGCTCTGGGCGGCTATTTTCCATTCATTCTCTATGTAGCCCAGCGTTTACAGCGCTGAGCGCCCACGGCGCTGAAACGCTCTCGGCGGTGGCCGTTTTTTTGTCGCAGCATTTAGAGCGCTGAGAGTTGAAAAAAGTTCAACTTTTCAGAGACTGCAGCTGAGCTCGTCAATGTCAGACCTTAAGCAGCCAATCAGAACTGCTGCGTGGGCGGGACATAGGACACCAGTACTAGTCTGTACTCAGACTCCTGCTTTCCGTATCATCATATTTTACATCCAGAGCTGCTAGAAAACATTTCCTGTCCATTGTTATTTAGAGACTGCTATTAACCACTTGCACTCCGGGCAATTTTCCTAAAAATTCCAAAAAATAATGTGCCCAAAGTAAATCGAAAGCTGTTCTTCAACCCTTTGCAGCATCTTCATGGGGTTGGTCTCATTTAAAAGAAAACACTTTGAAACAATCTCTCTACGTGCTCCGGCCACTGAGTTACAGTCATCTAAACATACTGAACTTGAAGAAAATAAATTTGGACACGATGTTTTTTTGGATACAAATGCTTGCAAATAACACACAGCTGTCCGATCCGGCTGGAAAATGCAACAGAAATGTAGAACCAAGTGTTATCAAGCTGAGATCCAAATTTGGTAACAATACCACAAAAAATGAATATTTTACACAGCTTTGTTCTCAGGCTGTTCCCAGGAGTTTTGGAACTGTGCCAAACTGTGCCAAATGGCACAGTTTGGAAAAACGTCTAGAACTTTTGAATGCTTCAACATAGAAGCTTCATCTTGGGCTCTAATGAAAGGTGACGCTCAGGGCTATCTTGTTAGCTATCCAGAAACACTGTCAGTAGTAATGATGCAGAGAAAATGAAGTTTCAATTCTAAACACGCTTTACTGAACAAAAATGTCAATATACAAAACATACTATTTACAAACAACAAATTCAATTCAATTCAACTTTATTTATATAGCGCAATTTCACAACAACAGTCATCTCACAGCACTATCAACTGTAGGGGGAACCCCCACAGTTGCAGAAAGACCCCAGCAATCAGGCGATCCCCTGTGAGCAAGCACTTGGCGACGGGGGAGAGGAAAAACTCCCTTTTAACAGGAAGAAACCTCCAGCAGAACCAGGCTCAGGGAGGGGCAGTCATCTGCTGCGACTGGCTGGGGGGTGAGGGGACAGAGAAGAAGAAAAGAACAGACATGTAGAGAGCAAACAGCACGATGGGGACTCAATCTATGGGAGAGAACAGATGTCAGTGACCAGCAAATGGGAACAAATGTGAAATTGAAATTGAATTAGGGATACGGGGCGCTTGCGCATGCAGCGACCGGCAGTTGGTGGCTTGTCACCAGACTGCAAAACAAATCTACTTACGGGTACAAAATAAGTAATGATAAAAAAAAAAAGTCCTTTATAGGTTATTGGCAATACGCCAGTTATTGTAACAGTCCCGGTTTGGGATCAAACAGAGAGGCACATCACAGGTGGAGCACTTGAGTGGTGTCTTTTTACCGCAGTGCCTACATCGTGCCCGTCTATTTGTGCGGTGCCCTGAGATAAAGACAATCCTGTGATGTGCAGTGGGTGTAGGATGACGTGGCGTGGGTGTGGCTGATGGAGAGCACACCTGTGCCAGCTGCGTAACAAGGGTCTCCCGAAATGCCTTCTGTCTCATTGGCTTCTCTCCTCTTCCAGAGGTGAGTGCCTTGTGGAGGATGTAGGCATTGACCATTGCAATGTCCATGAAGTGGTAAAAAAAAGCTCTTATACCACTTCATGGTCTTATGGAGCACACTGTAGTAACCTATCAGGGCATCTGAGAGGTCGACTCCACCCATGCACCTGAATCGACAAAAAAACATAATTTTTAGAACATTCAATATATTACTCAAGCCAATTGTTAGATTTTCAAATCATTACATACCTGTTGTAGTCCTTTACGCAAGGCGGCACGGAGATGTCCTTTCTTGACCACTGCCCCTGTGCATCTTTCACCCTCCGGGACACAGTCTCTCCTGAGTGGGCAGTGTGCACTGTGGAGCACATGAAGACATCCCTTGTGTCTCGCCACTGGAGGAAAAGAAGGGAGTCCTTCCTAATCCAGCGGATGCTTCCCCGTGGAGAGCTGGAAACCAGGCTGTTGTCCTTGGTCTGGGGAAAGCCGACCCTGTTGGTGCGGATGGTTCCACAGGCATAGATACTCTTTTTTCAGGAGATCCTGAAAAAGAGCAGGGCTTGTGTAGAAATTGTCTACAAAGAGTTTGTACCCAGTGCCCAGCAACCGTGTGTCAAGTAGCTGCATCACTGACTCATAACTGAGTCCCATGCCACTACTTGACTTTGCTTTCCCCTTATATACAAAAAAGTCCCAGGTGTAGCCAGTACTGGAGTCGGCCAACACAAACAGCTTGTAGCCCCACTTCACTGGCTTGTTTCTCATATATTGTTTGAAGCCAATGCGGGCTCTTGATGCAACCATCCTCTCATCAATGGAGATGTCCTGACCAGGGTGAAAGTTTGTCCTGCATGCTTCTCTCATCTCTTCATAGAGAGGCTGGATTTTGCTGAGGCAGTCATGCATATCCGTGCCTCTCTTCTGCTCATTGGCCTCTTCTGCTGCTGGGCTGCTGAGGTGAAGGGCCCAGCTGATCAGGAGAAACTTTTTCCTGGTCATTACACTCTTGGGGAAAGGAAGGCTGTACAGGTGTCCCCCTCGCCAGTAATCACTGAAGGATTTACACTTGACCATACCCATGTAAATAATCAGGCCAAAAAATGAGAGCAGGTCGGAGCGTGTGAGGTCAATCCGTGGGCTGCACGGTGGCGCAGTGGTTAGCACTGCGGCAGCACAGTTTACCCTTGGCCGGGGGATTGTGGGGATCGTGGGATCGTGGGTTCGATCCCAGCCCCCGACCAACAGTGATCTGTGTGGAGTTTGCATGTTCTCCCCGTGTTGCGTGGGTTTACTCCGGGATTTCTCCGGTTTCCTCCCACATGCCAAAAAAAACATGCATGTTAGGTTAATTGGCTGTTCTAAATTGTCCCTAGATATCTGTTTCCTATAGGCCCTTAGAATAGAGGGTTAGTATTAATGAAAGCGCTTTGAGTAGTCTTTGTGACTAGAAAGGCGCTATATAAGTGCAGGTTAGTTAGTTAGTTAGTAGTTAATCCAGGGGCTGGTGGGTGTGTTGTAGTGTGCAGAGCCATGTAGGTTGGTGTTCTCAACAATGTGGTCTAGCACAGATGGAGTGAAAAATAACTCAAACAACTGAACGGGGGTGTATGAAGCTGTTGTAATTAGCTGAGGTCCAGGTGGATTTTTTGGATGAAAAATGGGCTGTGGTGGAATGATGTCAGGGGTGTCGGAATCATGCCACCTCTCCTCAGCTGATGAAGGGCCGGCCGATGTCCCAGGCTGAGGGCTGCCATCACCACTCTCGCCTCCTCTTCCTCTCCTGCTACCTCCTCTTCCTCTTCCTCTTCCTCTCCCTCTCCCTCTCCCTCTCCTTCCTCTTCCTCTCCTTCCTCTTCCTCTCCCCAGTGGTCTCCCTCTTTTTGGGGTAGGGGTTTCCTCTTCTGACGAGCTCACCTGCAGCTCCCTTCTTCTGCGCTTGCTGGCAGAGTGCTCGTCTGGCACCCACTCCTCACCAGAGTCTTCATCTGAAGTTTGTCTATTATGTGAAAATAAAGTCATTTACAAAGTTCAATTTTTATTTTTCACTATTCTCCTATTTTCCCAGAGTTCACATGCACAGCACAGTTCCTGTTTTGTTTTGGTTTTTTTTACCAGAAAAAATAGCCTACAGTGCAATAAAAATTAGACTAAAACATTATTACATTTCTAGAGGGTAACAAACAACCCACTGGGAGGAGACCCCGGGGCAGACCCAGGACTCGGTGGAGAGACTATGTCTCCCAGCTGGTCTGGGAACGCCTTGGTATCCTCTCTGGAGAGCTGGAGCAGGTGGCTGGGGAGAGGGAAGTCTGGGCTTCTCTGCTTGAACTGCTGCCTCTGCGACCCGGACCTCCGGAAAAGCGGTAGAAGATGGATGGATGGATGGCTAACAAATCCCCCCACACACACACACACACAAAAACATGCCACGTAAAAAATGTGTGGCGTTTTTTCCAAGAAAAAATAGCCTACAGTGCAATAAAAATTATGCTAAAATATCTATCTGCAATGCAGAGGATAACACACCCCCCCCCCCCGCCCCGCTACAGAGGAACTCTGCACACCAAAAAACTTGTGGCCATGACGCACCGTTGGAATTACCGATCGGTCAAAAGTGATTGTTATTACTATTTTCATCGCTAAAGAATAATTTAGCTTAGAACGCTTACCTGTCCACAGCAGCAGTAAGTTCCTCATTGTCAGACGAACATGAAGCTGGTCCGGTTGTAACGGACTCGCGCTTCTGGTCACCCGACCCGGTCCAAACATCTCTGCTTCCACGCTTGCGTTTTTGGCGAACCATTTTTCCAAACAAGACTGACTGATGCTACCGTTCCGCACAGGTCTCAATGTCAGTCACCCAGCGGCTTAGGCAAAAGAGATTTTATGCAGGGAGACGCACGTCAGCTGTCAAACTTCTCTGCTTCAATTGGCTCGTATTCGCAGCCTTGGTAGGCAGGTCCTTGCTAGGTTTTCATTCATTGGTTCTTCAAGGTTTCAGAAACCTAATTCAAGGCTCTTATTAGTCGAATGAGAGGTCAATCAGATGAACTAATCTGTTCGCGGCTGTGTTTGCAGATTTTTTTTTCAGTGGCGCTTGGAGGGCACACCACCTACACTATCACCATCAATATCCTTATCATGCGTCATGCGCACGAGGGCGCACGAGCGCGCTCTCGTGCGCCCTCGTGCGCCTTAGGACGCAGAGACTTGCCCGCCCGCGGAACAACGGAGCGCAAGTGGTTAAAAAATCTGTAGAAGGTCTGACAATAGGAAAAATGGAAGTGCTGAGCTGAGAGTGACAAGCTGTTGCAGGGATACAGGGCACAGACTTTTTTTCACCCAGAGCGCAGCATACAAACCCTGGAAAAAAAAAAAGGTCAGGGTGGTCGGGCGACAGAAAACGCATTTGGTGGATACGCAGCCTAAAGCTTGTGCAGATTTAGAACGGAAGGTCTGAGAGGAGGAGCTGTGGTCCAAGACAGAGGAGAGTGTGCAATTTATATCTTCACATAAGGTAAGGTGGTGTGTTGTCATGTTTGGTAAGCGGGAAAAAAATTTAGAGAAGAATGTGGGATTGTCCCAGTTTGGTGCATAGATAGAGCTGTGCTCACAAGTTTACATACCCTGGCCGAGTTTATGATTTTTTTTGGCCGTTTTTCAGAGAATATGAATGATAATACAAAAAACTTTTCTCTCACTCATGGTTAGTGGTTGGGTGAAGCCATTTATTATCAAACAATTGTGTTTGCTCTTTTTGAACCATAATGACAACAGAAACTACCCAAATGACCCTGATCAAAAGTTTACATACCCTAGTTCTTAATACTGGGTATTGCCACCTTTAACATCAATGACAGCTTGAAGTCTTTTGTGGTAGTTGTGGATGAAGCATGTTATTTTCTCCGATGGTAAAGCTGCCCATTCTTCTTGGCAAAAAGCCTGCAGTTCCTGCAAATTCTTGGGCTGTCTTTCATGAACTGCATATTTGAGATCTTCCCAAAGTGGCTCAAGATGGCTGAGATGGCCACTCCAGAACCTTCACTTTTTTCTGCTGTAGCTAACGACAGCTTGACTTGGCCTTGTGTTTTGGATCATTGTCATGTTGGAATGTCCAAGTGTGTCCCATGTGCAGCTTCCAGGCTGATGAGTGCAAATTTTCTTCCAGTACTTTCTGATAACATGCTGCATTCATCTTGCCATCAATTTTGACCAAATTCCCTGTGCCTTTGTAACTTGCACATCCCGAAAACATCAGCAATCGACCTCCGTGTCTCACAGTAGGGATGGTGTACTTTTCATTATAGGCCATGTTGACACCTCTCCAAATGTAGCGTTTATGGTTGTGGCCAAAAGGTCAATTTTGGTCTCATTACTCCTAATAACTTTGTTCCAGAAGTTTTGAGGCTTGTCTCTGTGCTGTTTGGCGTATTGTAAGTGGGCTGCTTTGTGGCATTGGCATAGTAATGGCTTTCTTCTGGCAACTCAACCATGCAGCCCATTTTTCTTGAAGTGCCTCCTTATTGTGCATCTTGAAACAGCCACACCACTTTTTTTTTTCCAGAGAGTCCTGTATGTCAGCTGAAGTTATTTGAGGGTTTTTCTTTGCATTCTGAACAATAGACTTACACAATGGTCCCCTCCAGTATATACAACTAGGACAATATCGGTCGCTACAGAGGGTGACAATATGTATGGGTACATATTCATACTATGTAGGATAACTAAGTAGACGGTTATGCTGTTTATTCCATCTTGCTACAATGCTCCGCACTTTGTATATATATTTATATATTTATGTGTATGTATGTATATCCACTGCTCTTATTTATATCTTCCGTATCTTAATTATTGCTCTGAGTGTTGCTATCCCTGTGCTGTTGCAATCCTGGAATTTCCCCATTGTGGGACTAATAAAGGCTTATCTTATCTTATTTTCCTGGCAGTTGTGGCTGAAAATTTTGTTGGTCTACCTGACCGTGACTTGGTTTCAACAGAATCCCTCATTTTCCACTTCTTAGAGTTTGAACACTGCTGATTGGCATTCTCAATTCCTTGGATATCTTTTTATATCCTTTTCCTGTTTTATAAAGTTCAGCTATCTTTTCCCGCAGGTCCTTTGATAATTCTTTTGCTTTCCCCATGGCTCGGAATCCAGCAACGTCAGTGCATCACTGGATGAAACATTCAGGGATCTATCAGGAGCCCAGAAACTCGCTGACTTTTTATACACAAACACACTAATTACAAGTAAACAGATCACAGGTGAGGATGGTTACCTTTAGTAGCCATTTAAACCCGTGTGTGTCAACTTGTGTGTATGTTATCAGGCCAAAACTTACAGGGTATGTAAACTTTTGATCAGGGTCATTTAGGTAGTTTCTATTGTCATTATGATTTAAAAAGAGCAAACACAATTGTTTTATAATAAATGGCTTCACTCAACCATTAACTATGAGTGAAAGAAAAGTTTTTGTATTATCATTAATATTTTCTGAAAAATGGCCAAAAAAATCATAAATTCTGCCAGGGTATGTAAACCTATGCACACAATTATATTAGCCAGGATTACCGGTAACGCATAAATTTGCCCACTACTATAACATATCGTCCCTCAGGATCAGAGTCTACATATGTCATTGTGAAGGGTATATTTTTTCCAATTAATATGGCCGTTGCTCTGGCTTTGGAATTAAATTTAGTGATACAACTGCCCCACCCATCCCCTTTTAATGTGAAAGATGTCTGCCATGCACAAATGTGTTTCATGAAGGAAAGCACTATCAGTTTTTAATCATTTTAAATGTGTAAGCACCTTCTTAAGTTTTATTGGGTGGTTGAGTTAACGTTCCAGCTGACAAAATTGATAGAGTACTTGTCCAATTGTCCTTCAGTGGTATCAGTCATACTGGATCAGAGAAGTTATACAATTGAGATTGCTGTCTGGGGAAAAATTTTTAAAAAAGGTAAAAAGATCAATATCAGTAACTGAAAAAGTATGGCGTTCTCCTTACCACCCACCCCTCCCAACACCTACAAGAACAAGGTGAACATAGTGCCCCTCGAAAACAAATCTACACATTAAATGTATGTACTGGGGAAAAAGCTCAATAAAGATATCCAAACAACCCTACACCGGAGCTCACAATGAAACAATTTAGCGTTTTAAAGTCTGTTATAAACTCTACTATAGAGTAAAATAATGACGATATTAAAAGAAAAAAAAAAAATGAATAAAAAAAATAAATAATATAAAGTAAACTATTAATAGTGTATTAGTTAAAATAATAAAGACAAAAAGAAAGAAATTAACAGACCGAGGCCAAACTGTTTACACCTTCTCGTCTCTTATTTTCTTTTTCTTGGTGAGGTGTAGTTGATCAGAATTATCATTTATATCAGTCAGTGAATGAAACTAACATTACTTGGTAAAATTGTCCTTGAATTGAAACAAAACTTAACATTTAAAGCCCTGAAATAAGGTAGTATAAGGCTGGTAACACTAGCCACAACGGTGACTATATATACCTGTAAACAAAAGTCTTCAGATTAATAGCAAAGAACAAGATTATAGTCCAGATGCTTAATAATAATAATGGATTAGATTTATATGGCGCTTTACATGTCAAGTGACCTCTCAAAGCGCTTACAGTGAGTCCATTATTCATTCACTCCAGACAGACGTTGATAATGGTAAGCCACTGCTGTAGCCACAGCTGCCCTGGGGCAGACTGAGGGAAACATGGCTGCCAATCCACGCCAACGGCCTCTCGGACCACTATCGAACATTTATACACGTTCATAGCCAGTGTCATTGTTGTCAGGTCAGGCATCAGCTTGGTTGCTACCAGATAACCATGAAAACCGGTACTACCTGTCTCATGGGTCGGGCCGTCGGTGACTCAATTGGTATCCCCACCCTTCCGAGGGTGTGGAGGGTGAAACTGGGCATCTTGGCAGAACTAAAAACAATATCTGCCGCAGGTCTGTGGTGGACTACTCCCAGTTACACAGGGTGAGACTGGACATCCTAGCAGATAAACGTATCTGTCGCAAGGTCTGTGGTGGACTGTGCCAGTCGGTGCATCGTGACATGCACTACACAAAGAGCAGAGATAAACAAACCTATCATCTGGTCAGTCACTGCAATAGATACTGGATTCAGTTTGTCTTGGCTTGTCCTTGCCACTGATAATACTTCTATCTGCCAAGAATGTGCTGCTAGTCCAGCAAAAGCTAGCGGTACTCAAATACTTTGCAAGCAGTTTCATGAAATGGTAAGTCAGAAAGCAACTCGTACCGGCTCGGACGTCGCCCAGGTTAACAAGTTCGGCGCTGATCTGTTCACACTCGGACAGGCAGCGAAAAGTAAGTTAGGAGCAGGAAGATAAAAGAAGAGGAAAACAGCAGCTTTGTGTGCAGCAGAATGGAATGCACGCACTCTGTTGGACAGATCAACATCACAGCGCCCAGAAAGACAGATTGCGCTTGTGGCCTTGGAAATGAACAGGTACAATGTAGACATAGCTGCACTTGGTGAAACAAGATTGCCTGGATATGACAGCTTGGAAGACCATGGATACATCTTCTTTTGGAGTGGGAAATCCACTCAAGAAAGGAGAGAAGCAGGAGTGGGCTTTGCAGTTAGAAAGGAGATAGCAGCAATGTTTGATGAGGAACTGGTGCTAATCAACGACAGAATAATGACTATGAGATTCCCACTACAGCGGAAGATGTATGGCATGTACCGACTGATGACAGGCTGATACTCGTTTGAGATTTTAATGCTAGAGTTGGTTCGGACACTGAGAAATGGAAAGGAGTGCTAGGCAGTCATGGAGTAGGCAAGTGCAATGCAAATGGAGAACTTCTACTTGCACTATGTTCAGAGTACAACCTTGTGTTAACCAACACCCTATTTAAGCACAGGGACACACACAAGAAGACATGGATGCACCCAAGATCCAAGCACTGGCACTTGTTAGACTACATCATAGTAAGGCAGAGAGACATAAGGGATGTATTGGACACCAGAGCAATGAGAGGTGCGGACTGATCATGTTATGCTGAGATCTAGATTAAGGATTTGCAGACAAAAACAGCACTGCAGGACGGGTGCGAAGCCACCATGGAAGCTAAACACTAGCGCACTGAAATGCCAAAAGAAGCGGGAAGAACTTACACAGGAAATGGATGAAAACTTGAAAGACTGGGACAACAACAATTCAGAGAATGACATAGAAAAGCAGGGATGGCAATTTTCCGCCGATCCGCGGATTTCGGCCTATTTATTTTCAAATTGATCATTTCTGTGAATCGTCTAAATCCGTTGAGAAAATTTTAGGGGGGGTAAGGTACCTTATTGTTACCGATTTTAGCGAAAATCAACACGATTACATAAGCGCTCGGCGCTTCCCCGGGTCAAGTCTCCCGCGATAACCCGGATGTTTTGTACTCAAGCTACTGCTGTATTGTAAACAGCCCTGCGATTGGATAGTTGCAAACGATTGGACCAATCAAATGGCTCGTTGTATGCTTTGTCAAAAATTCATGGCGGCGTGTTCTCAAGGCTGTGATTTTTCCGCTAATTCGCCGAATTCCGCTTCTTTTTTATCTTCCAGGAAGATAAAGTACGTTAAGTACGTTAGCGGCTTGTGGTCCACGAACGCAGTGAAGGTGCGCCCTTTCAGCCAGAACTGGAAATGACGTATGGCCAGGTGGAGAGCCATTAACTCTCTGCCGAACACGCTGTATTTACGCTCACTGTCGTGCAAAGACCTGCTAAAAAAGGTGAGCGGCTGCCAAGAACCGGCAACGCATTGCTCCACGACGGCCGCTATGCCCATGTCCGAGGCGTCGGTAGTGAGCGCTATCCGAGCCACCGAGTCTGGGTGCGCCAGTAGTGCAGCGTTCGCCAGAGCTGTTTTAACCTCAGAGAACGCCTGCTCCCGCCCCGGAGTCCAGTCGACTCTGTCCGCCGGTTTCCGTTTCTTGAGTGCGGCGTACAACGGCTGTATGAGCTGGGCTGTGCGGGGGAGGAAACGATTATAAAGGTTAACCATCCCCCCAAACTCCCGCAGCGCCCTGACGTTGATGTTGAGGAGAAAAAAATAGCAAAACAATTTAGTTAGATTACTTTTATGATTCCAAACAGTTTGAAATTGACAGTGCACAGTGGACATTGACTCATAACTTTTGAATATTTCCAAGACTTAGCTACATCAGTGATTGTGCAAAATGAACAGCTCAAGACTCAATGGAGATTGAAACTGGTGATCTGAAATGAATGCTGAAATTATAAAAAGTAATGTTATGAATGAATTTTATTTCTATTATAGAATAGGTAAAATTAACTGATTTTGATTTGATCAAGTGTTAAAGCATGTAATGGATAATGCTTGTTGGAATATTTTAGGAATGCTATCTTCTTGGAACATAAGTCAATATTATACAGTAATAAGTGGCATTCAGCTGTTTGTTTTATGTCATTTAAGCACAGTTCTGGTACTTAAAAATCATAAAAACCCAGGAGCTTCGGGGGGCTTCACCCCCCTTGCCCCCCCACCGGGGCTGTGCCCCGGACCCCGCTGGGGGACTGCATCCCCCAGACCCCCTGCTAAATTTTCAGATAATTTCCCCAACCCCAAATCACATCTCTGGTTCGTGTTGGAATTCTGAGCTTTCGGTATCGTTTTCAGCGGAATTATGAGATTTTTATTGAAGGATCAGGAGTCATCAGTGATAGAAATAGACAAAAGTGTCAAAAATAAGTTCCGATGGAATTGGCTTGAGAGAAAAGTGACGGTAAAGGTGAAAATTGGCTCAAAGTTCGACGAGGTAACGAAACACTCGGACAGTTTCTGAAGACACCAGAAAAGGAGATGAAGTTCAAAGTTCAGAGACTGACACAGCTTGCTGCCAAAAGGAAGAAAGCTTCACATTAGAAGTGACTTGGTGACCAGTGTAAATAATGTAAATAGTGTAATAAACTCTTATAGAACTGTTAAATATGTTGGACTAAAGACAGTGAGACAACATTGAAGAAAAAGTAAGTTAACTTTTCATTAAATTTAATGATTTATCTAAGTCTAGTATTTCATTTTTTTTTTATCATTTTTTTCAGTCTAAATTACTTCTGTTTTACTGAAAACCTCTCAGCTTCAGGGGAGCTGTGCCACCCCCCCATAAGTCAATCGACCAAATTAGATTTCAGCTGAAATCAGAATTTCCTGTTGCCATCCCTGGGAAAGAAAAGGGCAACACTGAAGGATACGGTGTATCAGACTGCGAGTAATGTTTTAGGCCACCCTGAGAGGAAACATCAAGATTGGTTTGATGAGCATGATGAATATCTGAAGAAACTACTAGAAGCGAGGAATACAGCTAGGCAGGAAGATCTACAGTGTAACACAAGGTCAAAGAAGATGAAATACTCAAAGGCTCAGAGTGAGCTACAGAAGTACACCAGAGAGATGAAGTCCAACTGGTGGGATGAAAAACAGAGGAACTTCAAACTGCACCAGACATGAAGGACATGAAAACATTCTTCACAGGTTTGAGAGAAATCTACGGCCCTAAACCAAGAGGATTGATCCAACTAAAGGCTGTGGATGGTGAAACGGTTTTGCAGGAGAAAGACAAGATCCTGGACAGATTTGCAGACCACTTTGACCAACTACTGAACAACCCTGGAAATCTCACTGAAGAGGCTAAAGAAGCTCTAGTGCAGCAACCAGTTGTATCAAGTCTGGATGAACCACCAAATCTTGATGAACTAATGGCAGCTATCAGGACAACACAGGATGGAAAAGCTGCCTGGACAAGCTCATCCAAGAGATATGGGATGCCCAGAAAGTACCTCAAGACTGGAAGGATGCAAGTATTGCGCCTTTGTTCAAGAAAGGTGACAGGAAAGATTGTGGAAATTACCGAGGATATATTACTGCTAGCCACTGTTGGTAAGGTTCTCTCATGTGTACTACTGAACAGACTCAATGAACACATCTCACAGAATGTACTATCGGAAACCCAGTGTGGCTTTAGAAGTAGAAGAAGCACAATGGACATGATTTTCTGCTTGAAACAGGTTCAAGAAAAGTGTATCGAACAGAACATGCCGCTTTATGTAGTCTTCATCGACTTCATTAAAGCCTTCGACACTGTATCACGACAAGGACTTTGGTAGGTACTCAAGAAATATGACTGTACAGAGAAGTTTGTCAACCTGATCGAAGCACTCCATACAGGTATGCAAGCAAACGTGGCAATGAGTGGTTCATTGTCTAAAGACTTTTCAGTAAGCAACACGGTGAAACAAGGGTATGTGCTGGCGCCCACACTCTTCTTGCTATATCTGGCAGCCATGCTTGAGGTGGCCTTCAAAGACACTTCAGAAAGAGTATACATTCAAACAAGGAAAGAAGCAGACTTGTTCAATGTGGCACAGTTTAAAGCCAAGAGTAAGACATCGATAAAGGTAATAAGAGAAATGCTCTTTGCCAACGACAGTGCTCTAGTTGCACACAGTGTGGAAGATATGCAATCTTTAGTGGAGAAATTTGCAAGAGCAGCTAGCCAATTCAGCCTCAAAATCAACATCAAGAAGACAAAGTGCCTTTATCAACCACCAAAGTTCCAATTATTAACATCGCTACCAGAAGAGATCAGCATTGGTACAGAGCCACTAGTCAAGTGTAAGACTTTCAAGTATCTTGGGAGTACTGTTTCAGAGAATGCTAGGCTGGAGGATGAACTATCTCTCGGAATGGGAGGAGCGAGCACTGTGTCTGGAAACTTGAGGGAGAGACTGTGGAACAATCGACGTGTCTATCTGTGTGAAATGCTGTGTGTACAGAGCAACAGTACTGATTACTCTATTGTATGGTGCTGAAACTTGGACTGTCTGCAGGGTGCAGGTAAAGAAACTCCATACATACATGATGAGACACCTTCAAGCCATAATGAACATCTCATGGAAAGACAAGATAACCAACACAGAAGTGTTGAAACGAGCTGGTCTACCATCAATGGAGGACATGCTAATACAGATGAACCTGAGATGGCTCGGACATGTTGAGAGGATGGATCACCAGCATCTCCTTTGGCAGTTACTCTACTCACAGTTATGCAAGGGCAAACGCAATCAGGGTAGAACAAGGCTCAGATTTAAAGACACTGTAAAAAGAAACCTGAAGAAGTTGGATATAGACAGGAGTTCCTGGCAGCGGAAGGCGAAGGACAGAGCTGTGTGGAGGAATCTGATCAGACCTAAATGAAACAGTCATTGTTGCCCATGGCAGACTGCTATGATGATGATGAGCCAGTGTCATGGACACTGGAGGCAAGGTGGGTAAAGTGTCTTGGCCAGGGACACAACGGCAGGATGGCTGGGGAGACCAGGATTTGAACCGCCAACCCTCTGGTTATTGGACAACCCGCTCTACCTCCTGATCCACTGCTGCCCACATTTCCCTCTGTTCCATTTTTGCTGAACATACGCTGGATGGCAGGAAGTTCCATTTTTATATGGTCTTTGGCATGACCTGGCCAGGACTTGAACCCCAACTTCCCAATTGTGGGGTGGATGCTCTACCTCTAGGCCAGAGATTCCCAAAGTGGGGGTCGAGACCCCCCAAGAGGTCCCGAGATGCTAAGGGGGGGTCGCGAGATGATTTTCAGAATCCTTAGTTGATTACTCAGGTGTAATGCCACTTTAACTGCGCCACAGTAAACGTCACAGGTCAGTGTGCACCAGTAGATTTCATCTGAACAGCTCAAATCAACACACTGTGGTGACACAAAGGAGATGACACTCCACCCAGTAGTTTGGGGTGTTGGGGGTGCTCGCCAGGGATGCCAGAGCACCGGGGGGTATGTAGTAAATAAAGATGTGCCTTTCGCCCCCGCTGTGCCAGGCTCACACCTGAGGACGTAGGGGCACGAATTTGTTAAGTGTATGTTGATGTGTGTTCACACTTGGTAACAGGTATGTAAATGTGTTTAACCTGAGTGCCAGAGGCAGGGAGAAAATGTATAAAGCAGTTAGTTCGCGTTGGCACTCAGAGTTAGTCTGTTCTGTGTTGGAGGAGAAATAAACCTCTGTGTCATCAGCTCGTGTCTCGTCTGCTTTCATCCTCCACAACACTATGCTTTAAGCCCAGGATATTATTTTTAAAAATGAAATATTGGTTAATACCAACCAAAGACAACGCAGCGAGGCCGGCAGAAGAGGAGAGCGGAGACATGCCGCCAGAAAGGCCGATGTCTGGTGTGGGGGGAGGAGGAGAGCACTGTAAGTGTAAAGGGTTCCAGCAGTCAGACCAGCCTTCCTCCAAGAGTCGCAAGTACCGAGAGGAATATATTCAGTATGGATTCACATGCATTGTTATCAATGAAGTACAACATCCCCAATGTGTAGTGTGCACTGAGGTGCTTGCACATGAGTTTAGAGCCCGTAGAACTGCTCAAACACTTGAAAACTAAGCACCCATCTCTTGCCGCTAAACCAGCAGATTTTTTCTGCCGAAAGGAGAGCGAATTGCAATGCCAAAAGAAAGTCATAGCTAACCAAACAACATCCACAACCAAAGCTCAAAAGGCATCATATGAGGTGGCATATTTAATTGCACAGGCAAAAAAGCCACACACAATTGGAGAAACCCTAATAAAACCTGCTGGTATCACTATGAGTCGGACAATGCATGGGGATAAACAGGCGTGGGAGCTGGAAGCAGTGCCGCTATCTGACGGGACCATATCCCGGCGCATCACGGACATGACGCAGGACATAAGGTGTCAGCTGATTGACAGAGTGAAGAAAGGGAAATATGCTTTGCAGTTAGATGAATCCACAGATATATCAAACTCAGCCCAGCTGCTTGTTTTCGTCAGATACAGTTTTGATGGAAAATTTAATGAGGACATACTGTTTTGCACCCTGCTGGATGTAAAGTGCACAGGTGAGGACATTTTCACAAAACTTGACAACAAACTAAAAGAAGAGGGACTCTTCCGGTTATGGTGGCCACGTAGGAAGACGTGTTTCACACTGCTCTGCTCGTAAAAATAAAAATTTTACTAAAACTGTCTTAATTGGAACAAAAACCCATCCCACGTTTTGGCGCGGATATGGTAAAGACCAAGGTTGGAAAATTAGGTGGAGGAAAAGGTAATTTGACAAAACAACCCAAGCTAACAGACTTTCATGCTCGAGGCGAAACAGAGAAAACTCCAGAGGCAATGGCGGAGGAGGGAGCCAGCAGCGGAGCGGGAACTGCTGAAGAGGGGACAAACGTAGTGCTCACTGCCATCAACTCCATGAGAACAGAGTTTTCGTCTAAATTTGATGGGATTATAGCAGCGATAGAAGGTATGAGAAAGGAAATAAACGACTGCATGGAGCGAGTGTCACAGGCAGAGCTCCGAATTTCAAGTGCTGAAGATGACGTCACCAGCCTACAATCTAAACTGCAAACACTGGAATTAAAATGCAAAAGTCTGGAAGATAACGTCCTAGACTTGGAATCCCGCTCGCGACGGAATAATTTGAGGCTGGTGGGCCTCCCGGAGGGAGCGGAGGGACGGGACCCATGTTCCTTTTTGGAAAAGTGGATTCCAGAAGCGCTGAATAATGCGGATCTGCAGTCATCGGTCGTTTTAGAGAGAGCTCACCGAATCGGCCCACCGAGAGATAATAAGACACCACCGAGGACGCTGATTATGAAGTTCCTCAACTACAGAGACAAGATGACAGTCATCAATGCGGCGCGAGCTAAAGGGGAAATTAAATACCAGGACCAACAGGTGCGGTTCTACCCAGATTTGGCCACAGGAATACAACAATTAAGGAAACAGTTTGACCCGGCCGGCAAAGAGCTGCGCAACCTAGGGATTCGTCACGGAGTAATTCATCCGGCAAGACTGCTGGTCACATATAAGGGGAGAACCCACACCTTCAAGACCCCTCAAGAGGCGCAGGAGTTCATCAAGCAGATCCAAAAAGAAACTGGCGGGAGCTAAGCATGAACATGACAAAGGGAGAACATTTAAGCATATGTACAGACATCTGATTGATCTGAAACATATAACATGTCTACAGAATACAGACTGTATTTAAAAAAAAAAAGCTATGATGTACAAAGTTGCTATAAAACTTTGAAGTTATGTTGAAAAAACTACAGAAGAGAGTTAATGTCATAAGAATAGTAGTAGAGTCAGGGTGATTGAGAGGAGAAAGAGAGAGTGGTTTGACTGATCCTTGCAGGTGTGGAACAGTCGCTAGCTACAACGGGAGACAGAATATTTTGGGGGGATTACCACAAATGTGGGGAAAGGGATTTTGTTTTTGTTTAGTTTGTAGGATGAATGTTCTATCATCCATGTTTTTGCTTCTCTGTAAGAGTATGTTCATATTGCAAGGTAATCTCAAACTCAGGGTGCCCGCGATGTCTAAAAAAGTCTAAAATTACACATTTTCAATTTTAGGCCTAAAAAAGTCTAAAATACAGGGCTATTTTGTACTGTGAGTCTAAAATTGAGTTTGAGTAATTTAAGACCTACGTTTCAATGCAAAATATCGATAAAGGATTAATGTTTTTTTTAAAGTATTGTTCTTATGTCTTTTCCACACGGCCATTACGAGCTCAGATCCATTACGAGCCATTACGAGCTCAGATCACACGAGACGGCCCGCTGAATTTAAGCATTTATTTATTTATTTTCTACTCGTTTCAGTTCTGCATTTAATATGAACCCTGAGTTTGAAATAAACGTTTGAATTTAAATTTGAATATCCCGGAAGCCGCTGCACATCCGGGTACTCCAGGCTCAGCCAATATTGATCCAGATTGCATAGTTTTAGAATCATCGGCCATTACGAGCTCAGATCACACGAGACGGCCCGCTGAATTTAAGCATTTATTTATTTATTTTCTACTCGTTTCAGTTCTGCATTTATATGAACCCTGAGTTTGAAATAAACGTTTGAATTTGAATATCCCAAAAGCCGCTGCACATCCGGGTATCCAGGCTCAGCCAATATTGAGCACCAGAAGTCGCATTAATGGTAAGAAATACTCATCATTGATTAGCAACAGCATAACAATGTTATTAAAAAGAATTCAGAGACTTATTGTACTTTAAAAGTGTTGAAATTACATAAAATGCACACATTTACTTGTATTTTTAGTTTTAAACATATTGTATGGCTCTCACGGAATTACATTTAAAAATATGTGGTGTTCATGGCTCTCTCAGCCAAAAAGGTTCCCGACCCCTGTTCTACATGAAATGTTGCTGTTAATGGAACGCACAATAAAACTACAGATGTGAAACGGAAATGTACTGTCGTCACAGGATGCTGGAGCAAGCATTTTGGCTCTGGTCTGAATGAGCTGTGTGCGCGAGCAAGGCGGGAATAGTTGTGAAGTAACGTGCGAATGGCAGGAGAGAAAGCTAGCAGGACAAAACTAAAAAGATGGGCAAATGTAAATTTAATGACAGTTGGCTCTCAAGAGATGACTTTGCAGACTGGCTCAAACGCGTTCCCAACGACGACACTGAGGCGTACTGCACATTGTGCAAAAGAACACTTAAACTCGGGACCCTGGGCATCAGGGCACTGGAGTCACACATCAAAGCTAGCAAACACCAGGAATCAGCAAATGCAGCACGCAACTCTCATGGAATTGCTCAGTTCTGTTCGGTTGCAAGCAGCACGTCAAGAAATAATACAAATGATATTCGCGATCTAATGGGCTCGACTGAAACGATGAAGGCAGAAGTTCTGTGGGCGCTTAACACGGTGGCTAAACACCAGTCATACAGAGCTAATGACGACATCGGGGAACTGTTTCAAGCAATGTTTCCCGACTCGACAGTAGCCAAAACATTCCAATGCGGGAGAGACAAGACCGCCTATATCATCCGATTTGGAGTAGCAGAGTTTGTCAAGAAAGATTGTATCTCAAAGGTTTGCACACAGGCTTGTTTGCGACTACGTTGCAATACATGGGGGCGTTACCAGGGTTCCACTTACACCTGACTTGATGAAATCTGTCATGGCTGCCAGGTCACGGTACCATGTGCATTTGGACGAAGAGAGGAAGAGGAAGGAGGCAGAGACACAAGAGAAGAAAAGGGCACACGCGGAGGAGCAGTTACAAGACCTGAAAGTCAAGAGGGACAGTCTGCATACAGTCATTGAGAGCCTGGGCAAAGATGCAGATGAGTTGGCAGAGCAAGCAGAGGGCAAGGCTGGGAGCAAAATGGCACAGCTCCTCTCAAAATCAAATGCTCTGAGGAGGGCTGCTAAAGACAAACTCTCCCAGCTTAAGGTTCTGGAGGACAAAATTGCCACCAAAAGTGCAGAGCTTAGAAGCATGTAAAATAATGAAAATAATGGGTGTATATATGTTCGTTTCATTGACAATAAACGTCAATTGACCGCAATCTGGGTTTGTTCTTTCTTTTTTTAATACTTCGTGAAGGTCGTAAATTTAATCCATGATGGTCTAAAAAAGGTCTAAAAAAGTCTAAAATTGCACTTGTTAAAACCTGCAGACACCCTGCAAACTCCTTATTGATCATAGATCAAAGCGTTAATCTTAATTTAACTTCATGGAATTGCAGAGGTCTACAAAATCTTAAAAAACTTAAACAAGTTATGAATAAAATAAAAGACATAGATTCAAAAATTGTATTTTTACAAGAAACTCATCTATTAGAGGAGGATGTAAAAAGAATTGGGAGAAGATGGCAAGGTAACGTGTTCACCTCATTATTTTCATCCCGAGCTAGGGGAGTCATGATTCTCATACATAAAACAGTCCCATTTCAAATGAAAAATGTAATTAGAGACAAATTTGGAAGATATCTAATCATCCAAAGAACTTTGTTATTAGAAAATATAAATCTGATGAGCTTGTACGGCCCCAATATTGATGATCAAAACTTCTTTGTTAATTTATTCCTCACTTTATCATCACTTACAGGGCAACATATAATAGCAGGGGATTTTGATTGTGCATTGAATCCCAGTATAGATAGATCAACAGGACTGGACTGTACGCACAATGGATGTAGGATGACCATTAATCATTTTATGAAAGAATTGAGATTGGTAGATATATGGAGAGAAATGAAACCACAAGTCAAAGCCTATTCTTGTTATTCTAATACCTATAAGACATTCTCACGTATTGACTACTTTTTGATCTCTACAGAATTAAGGTCCAAGATTCAAAACTGTTTCTATGATAACATTGTGATCTCTGATCATGCACCCTGCTGTCTCATATATGTAGATAAGAAATTGATGAAGGACCCAGTTAGGTGGCATTTTCAACATAAATGGCTTCAGGATGAGGAATTTGTTAAGTACATAGAAAAATAGATAGATGAGTTCTTTGATATCAATACTACACAAACAACGGCGTGTATAAAGTGGGAGGCTTTCAAAGCTTTTATTAGGGGGCATATGATTAGTTATACAGGTTCAAAATCTAAGAAGACCCGAGAGGAGAGAGTCCAATTGGAACGTAAAATAAAAATTCTTCAAGAAAAGGTGTATGCAGGAAGTAACCCACAGTTAGAGAACGAATTACTGATTCTGAGAGCTGAATATGACAAAAAATCAGCGAATAGAGCTGCCTCGAGTCTTCTAAGATTGAAGCAAACTTTTTATGAACAAGGTGAAAAATCAGGAAAATTATTGGCATGGCAGATTAAACAATTAGAATCTAAAACACCAATTACCAGTATTATAAGTAACGGACAGGTAGTTATAGATCCTTTAGAAATTAATAGTGCCTTTAGAGATTATTATGAAAAACTATATGATACAAAAAATGAAACTGACTTAACAAAACTAAATGGGTTTTTGGGTGGATTATCTATACCATGTATTCCAAATGAAAACAGGGAGATACTGGAGTCTAAAATTAGTCAAGAAGAAGTTGGGCAAGCCATTGATAATATGAAATCAGGAAAAACAGCAGGACCAGATGGTTTTCCAGTTGACATCTATAAAAAATTTAAGAATATGCATTGAGACATTCAGAGATAAATTAGTCGAGCTGTACAATAATATTACTAGTAAGAAAATGGTAGTAATTTGTGGAGATTTCAATATTGATTTACTAAATCCATATCAACAAAATGTAATTACAGAGTTCATGAATTCTATGTACAGCATGAGTCTATATCCCACAATAACACATCCCAGTAGAATCACAGTTCACACTGCTACACTTATTGACAACCTGTTTGTTAATATTATTGATAAGAAAATAGAAAGTGGATTATTGATAAATGATATAAGTGATCATTTGCCAACCTTTGCACTTATCCATGGCCACACGGGGGCCAATACAGAAAAAACTTTAAAATCGTTCAGATACAAATCACAAAATGCAATCAGTTCTTTTAAAGAAGACTTGCTGAAGCAAGACTGGACAAAAGTCTATGTATCAGATGTAAATGAAGCCTATGACACATTTATAAACATTGTAACCACTCTTTATGAAAAAAAATTGTCCATTAGTAAAGAAAAAGCTTAAACATAAATTTGCCGATAAGCCATGGTTAACCAAAGGATTACAAAAGGCGTGTAAAAAGAAAAATTTATTATATAAAGCTTTTCTAAAGAAAAGGACAAAAGAAGCAGAGCAGCGGTATAAAACATACAAAAATAAGTTAACATATATAATAAGATGTAGTAAAAGAGACTATTACAGTAAAGAACTGGAGAAAAACGGAGACAATATTAAAAATACATGGACAATACTTACCAATATTCTTGGAAATAAAAACAGAAATACAAGCTACCCAACCAATTTTTCAAAAAATAATAAAACGACTCAGAGTGTGAATGCAGCTTCACCTGCAGATGAATTTAATAACTTTTTTGTTAACATTGGTCCTAATTTGGCTCGAGAAATACCCATTATGGCACCCACAGGTGATACAATAAGCAAAAACACTGCTATAAAAGACTCCATTTTCATAAAGAACACAGACGAGAGAGAGGTCATTGAAATTGTTAAATTGTTTAAAAATAAAACATCTACGGACTGTGATGGTATTGACATGCTCTTAGTCAAAACTATTATTGAATGCTTAGTGAAACCACTGACGTATATCTGTAACCTGTCTCTCCAAACAGGTATATTTCCCAATGCAACGAAAATAGCTAAAGTAATTCCGATATACAAGACGGGTGACAGAGGGGAACTTTCAAACTACAGACCAATTTCACTATTGCCGCAATTTTCTAAGATACTTGAAAAAATATTCTTTGAGAGAATTGACAACTTCATACTGAAGAATAATTTATTGTGTGAGCAGCAATATGGGTTCAGACACAAGAGGACAACTGCATTTGCTCTAATGGAATTTATAGAAAAAATATCAACTGCCGTTGAAAATAAAGAGTATTCAGTTGGGGTATTCCTGGATCTTAAAAAAGCATTTGATACAGTGGATCATAATTTATTATTAAAGAAACTACAAAATTGTGGTATTAGGGGAGGAGCACTGTCCTAGTTATGTAGTGACTTAAAGAATAGATATCAGTATGTATGTGTTGGTAACAAAAACTCACAGTTACTGAAGGTTACTTGTGGAGTCCCACAGGGTTCAATTTTGGGGCCATTGTTATTCAATATGTATATAAATGATATATGTAAAGTTTCAGAAAAAATGGATTTAATATTGTTTGCCGATGACACTGATTTATTATGTAGTGGAAGCAATTTGGAACAACTTTTGGATACACTCGGAAAGGAATTAGGAAAGCTTAAACTGTGGTTTGATTCAAACAAATTAACGCTCAATTTAAGTAAGACAAAATTTATAGTTTTTAACAACCATCACAACAACTTAGTATCTCAACTCAGTGTAAATGGTGTAGAGATTGAAAGGGTATCCGAAACTAAATTTCTTGGTGTAATAATTGATAATAAACTGTGTTGGAAGTCACATATTAATTATATTAAAGGTAAAATATCCAAATCAATTGCAATACTACACAGAGTGAAATATTTGCTGAATCAACCCACACTATATACCTTGTATCATTCATTAATACTCCCATACATGACATATTGTACTGAAGTATGGGGAAATACATATAAAACAAACATATATCCAGTCTTTATGCTTCAGAAGAGAGCTATTAGAATAATAAACAAAGCTGCTTACAGGGAACCAACAAACCCACTTTTTCTTAAATTAAAAGCTCTCAAGTTGAAAGATCTGGTTGACTTTAAAACTGCCTTAATAATGTTTAAAGTGAAGAATCTATCACTGCCCGCAAATATCCAAAAGCTGTTCCAAATAAGGGAGAAACAATATCATTTCAGAGGAACATGTGTATTTCAAAAACCTTCAGTGAAAACTACCACCAAGCAACACTATGTTTCAGTGCAAGGAGTCAGATTATGGAACGATTTTGGACCTGAATTAAAATCATGTACAACGCTTGGACAATTTAAACAAAAACTAAAGGAAGAAATACTCCAAACATATATACAAGATGACATGTAAAATCAATAAGGATTATCATATCCAGTCTGCGTTGTGTTGTTGCTTAGTTTTTTTTGTCACATTTTGTCTTAACTTTGTTCTGAATTGTAATCGCGCTTGTTTGTTTTTCTTTTGAATTCTTGGATGGAACATGGGTGGGCAATATAAGCTGCGGTTTCAGCCATCACCCATTTCGGATAACTTATGTTGAACTGTATAATCAGAGGAGTTATTGTCTAATTTGACCTTGTTGGATTTTCTTTCCCCCTTTGTTATATTATTCTGTTTCTTTTAATCAGTACTTTTAATCTATCCGAAATAAAGATTGATTGATTGATTGAAGAATAAATTAATAAAACCACTGTTGGAAATGGTTTTAGAAGCATTTCAAAATGGTAATTTACCACCATACATGAATAATGCCTTAATTATACTGTTGCCAAAACCAGGTAAACCCCCTAATAAATGTGAAAACATGAGACCAATAAGCCTCTTAAATGCTGATCTTAAAATAATCTGTAAAATTTTAGCAAAACGACTACAAGAAATATTACCAAATATTATTAACCGAGATCAGAATGGCTTTATAATGGGGAGACAAGGCTTCCATAATGTAAGAAGACTATTTAATATTATTTATTCCAATAAAGAAGCACCGGATACAGCTCTCCTATCATTGGATGCCCATAGGGCCATTCAACCATATCAAAGGCCTTATCTTTTTGAAGTCCTACAAAGGTTTGGACTTGGAAATAATTTCATAAGATGGGTCCAGATAATATACAATAATGCTACAGCAGAAATCCTAACAAACAGCAATATCTCAAAATCAATAAAAATCAATAGAGGATGTCGACAAGGCTGTCCACTTTCACCCTTATTGTTTACTATGGTAATTGAACCTTTAGCGATGGCAGTACGTTTACATCCACAAATATATGGAATTAAAGTTGGACCAACAGAACATAAAATCTCCCTGTATGCCGATGACATAATTTTGTTTATGTCGAATTTTAAAAAATCAATTCCGACCTTGTTAAATTTAATAAAGAACTTTGGGGATATATCAGGATATAAAATAAACAAAACAAAATCTTCAATATTAATGCTAAATGAAACCCAGAGAAATCATCCAGCTCCTGAGGTAAACCAATTCAATGTTGTAAATCAGTTCAAATATTTAGGAATTCAAATTTTGCCTAAGCTAGAGTCAGTCGCCAGTGCCAACTATGAAGCCTTAATGACAGATATTAATGAGTTACTTCAGAGATGGATGTCACCGGAACCCCCGGTTCCGGCGCCACACGAGTTGGCTGCCTTTTGCAACAGAGTCTTGTTGCATCTGAGTCTTTTTATCTTCCTTCTTCTTTCTGATCCGGTGATAACTTTCTGATCTGGCACACCTTTCACTCTATATATATCACGGACACACAGATCGCCCCAAAGGTCTCCCGAGTCGGCGGACGGAGCCACTGTTTACAGCAGGAGACGATACAGCAGGGAAGAGCTAGCTAGCACTCAACCGCCACCCGGTGCTAACGGAGAAACTCGACATACCGGGGAACTGAAGCGAAAACGACGCGGGTGCCGAGCTGGAGTTTAGGCGGCGTGCAAGAAATATAAGACAGAATAATAAAGAGCGATGGCTAGAACCAAGCAGACCGCCCGTAAATCTACTGGAGGAAAAGCCCCCCAGGAAGCAGCTGGCCACCAAGGTTGCTCGAAAAAGCACTCCGGCCACCGGTGGAGTGAAGAAGCCTCACCGTTACAGGCCCGGTACCGTGGCTCTGAGAGAGATCCGTCGCTACCAGAAATCCACGGAGCTGCTCATCCGTAAGCTGCCCTTCCAGCTCCTGGTGAGGGAGATCGCTCAGGACTTCAAGACCGACCTGCGCTTCCAGAGCTCCGCCGTCATGGCTCTGCAGGAGGCCAGCGAGGCCTACCTGGTGGGTCTCTTCGAGGACACCAACCTGTGCGCCATCCACGCCAAGAGGGTCACCATCATGCCCAAAGACATCCAGCTGGCCCGCCGCATCCGCGGAGAGAGAGCTTTGACTTTCTGCTGCACATCCACCAACCACAATGCTCCGCACTGTGTGTCTGTATATATATATATATATATATATTTATAGTAATATGTACATATGTATACTAGCTGCTCTTGTTTTTTTCTTGCCTTCTGATTGTTGCTCTGAGTGTTGCTATCCCTGTGCTGTTGCAATCCTGGAATTTCCCCATTGTGGGACTAATAAAGGCTTATCTTATCTTACTACCAATGTCAATGATCGGGAGAATTAATATACTTAAAAGTAATATCTTACCAAAAATACTTTATTTATTTCAAAACATTCCTTTACCACCACCTTCAGATCTATTCTCAAGAATTAAAAAAAAGTTAGTGGAATTTACAGTATATGGAACAATAGGAAGGCTAGATTACGTTTGTCCTTACTATATTTACCATTTGATCGTGGAGGTCTGAAATGTTCAAACTTTATGTTGTATTACTGGTCAGCACAACTGAGGTCTATGACATATTATTTTTCATCAAATGATCTTCCTCACTGGACTGAAATGGAATCATACAATTTACCTTTACCTCTTCCCTTATTCATACACTCAGACTCGGCTAAAAAAATTACAGAAGCAAGTTAAAAATCCAATTGTAAAGCACATGATCAAAATATGGTGTGAAACCAAAAAATATTTAAAAGAACCACACTCACTGTCACAATTTAGCCCAATATGGGGTAATAAATATTTTACACCAGGGAGAGCGGGTACTGTATTTAAAATATGGAATTTAAAAGGGATTCAAAAGATTCAAGACTTATATTTGACACACTCAGATAACTGTCTTTTGAAGAACTGAGGATTAAATTCAATCTTAATAGAACACACTTTTTTAAATATCTTCAGCTTAGAACTTTTATTCGATCAAATCAAAATAATGCTCTCATCCGACCAACTCATTCATCTTTGGAAAAAATTTTGATGAAAGATAGTAAGAGAAAGGGTATTATTTCAGAGTTTTATAACTCATTGACACTATTCTCAAGTGAAAACTCACAGAAAAGACTGAATTACCGGAAAGAAGACCTGCAAATTGAAATTTCAGAGGAACAATGGGAAATGGCTTGTGCAGGAGCTCAAACCAAATCAATAAATGTACGTCTTAAACTGACACATTTTAAATGGTTAATGCGGATGTATGTTACACCGGTGGAATTAAATAGATATAACAAAAACATACCAGATACATGCACAAAATGTATGGAAAGTAAAGGAACCCTATTTCACTGTTTATGGGAATGTAGAAAAATCAGAATGTTTTGGGAAGAGGTGAGGGTAACAATTGAAACAATCATTTCAAAACAATTCACATTGAACCCTAAACTGTTTTTGTTGGGTCTGTATCCAGAAAAACATAACTTTAATAAGAGTGAAAGAGCATTCATAGACCTTCGTCGTCGGCCTCTGTCGGTCTATGATGACCATGGAAGAGAATCCTAAACGTCTACTCTGCTGGAACAGCACCGCCTGTGGCTGAACAGGCCGATGTGCACCGGTGTTCTACCTTCCAGCGTTGGGCGTTGGTAGGATTCAAGCCTGGGCAGGAAGATATGGAGGACAAGATGTTACCCATGCAGCATGTCCCCCCTCTCCATGTCACTGATGAATCCAAAGGAACAGCAGGGCTGCTATAGTTTGGCACCAGCGCCGTCACAGGAGCTGCCAGAACGATGTTGAGCACAACAGAGAACTGCCTTAGGGGCTCCGACTCCGGATTTTTCCTCAGGGTTGACTCCCGAAGCCTTTCCCGTGACCGGGTGTGCCGCAAGGCAGCTGAGGTTTGAAATCAGGGTTTACCTTCCCCTAGATGGGCTACCTTCCCAGGTTGACGAGCCACCATCTACCCGAAGCATCTGGTTTTAAGGTGCCAGAGATCCGCCCTCGCCCCTTCTTCTATTAGTAAAAGCAGTTCCGCCAGGCTTAGAGACTAAACCACACGGGCAGGCTAGGAGTTGGACTTAGTTGTCAGAGGCTTTTCGAAACGCATGGCGTAAGTAGCATTTTATGAGCACTGGGAGCTTAACCCCAGTGCCGCTCCTGGCTATGACAACCTTGGAACCATTCATTCATAGACCTCGGTTTGCTTAATGCCAAAAAATGTATTGCACTACTGTGGAAAAAGACTCATAGACCAGATGTGACTCAGTGGTTAAGACAGATGTTAACAAACCTTCCACTAGAAAGAATAACATATATACTGAAATCAAAGGAAAATGTGTTTGAGAATATATGGAGACCTTTCATTGATTATGTAGAGAATTTAAACATAACGTCTGAAGAAGAAGGTGAATGATATGTGTGGACCTTGCAAATTCCAAGCTGGTGAATGTACAGTATATTATGTATTCTTATGTAATAGATTACCTAGACTAAACAGAGGAGCATTGTTGTTGACTTGTGTTTGTTAATGGCTGTTGTTGTTTTTATTACACATTTTTTGTTGTTGTTGTTATTGTTCTTTTTAATTTTTAAATTACCTTTGTGTTAGTGTCTGATTGTTTGTGCCATGTTTGTAAAAAAAAGGTTCAATAAAAAATATTGTGGAAAAAAAAAAAGAAGAGGGACTGTCTTGGGATGAGCGCATCGGTGTGTGTACAGACGGTGCTGCAGCAGTGCTGGGGAAAAACAAAGGATTAAAAGAAAGAGTCTTACAAGTGGCACCCCATGTAAACTTTACGCACTGTATTATTCACAGAGAAGCTCTTGCGAGTAAAACGCTCGACCCAGATCTTAAGAGTGTTCTTGAGACTGCCATAAAAATTGTCAACTACATAAAATCACGCCCACTCAACACCAGGCTGTTTGCTAGTCTCTGCAATGAACTGGGATCGGAGCATCAGGGCCTGCTGATCCACACAGAGGTCAAGTGGCTTTCGCGAGGAAATGTCCTCAGCCGCCTGTAGGAACTGCGGGATGAGGTGTGCTTATTTCTGATGGAGAACAGGTCCCGGCTCGCTGACCACATGACTGACCCTGACTGGTTAACAAGGCTAGCGTATTTGTCCTGCATATTTGACAGACTGAACGGACTTAACATGTCATTGCAAGGTGAAAACAAGCATCATGTCGCTGAATGATAAAATCTGCGCATTCAAAAGGAAAGTGGATTGCTGGACTGCGAGAGTTGAGATGGGCAGGACTGATATGTTTCCTGAGCTGGAGGAGTTCATGGAGGAAAATAATCTGAGTGTTAACACTGTGAAGAAGTCCATCACTACCCACCTTCAAGCCCTCCTGGAACACTTTAACAAGTTTTTCCCCGAGGAAACAACTCTGGAAAAATATGACTGGATAAGATCACCATTCACTGTAGCGGCCACAAGTCATCTGCCATCCAACATGGAGGACGCACTGATTGAACTGTCAAGTGACCGCACCTTAAAGACAGCTTTTCATTCAAAAATACTTGTGAGTTCGGGATTTCAGTGGAGAGAGAATATCCACAGCTATCCAGGACCGTGATGGACATACTGATGCCATTTGGCTCTACATACCTGTGCGAAAAGACTTTCTCAGCACTGATGTATATTAAAAATAAATACAGATCGGGTCTAAATGTGGAGGATGATCTCGAGTGGCCATCTCCAAAATTAAACCCAGAATTGACTTGTTGTGCTCCACGCATATTGCCCACCCATCTCAGTAGGTGAGATTAACACTGAAACTTTGCCAAAATACACATTTGCACTGTAACAATGTTCACAATGCTACAGTTTATGGCTATTACTTTGACTGATTGTTCTGCTTACATGGAAATGAAAGCATTGTGTCAATATTAAGTTTGTATGACAACAACAATGTTCACTCCTAAATTACATGGAAATTACTTTTATGTATTCTGCTTTAATCGTTTAGTAAATTGTTATATGTAAAATCATATCATAGTTGTCAGGCTGTTCTGTTCTTTTGTGTTGTTATGCCCGTGTTTGTTTACGCTTATTAGTGCGTGAGTCCTGTGTGTACGTTTTTTTTATGTTTCAGTCACCTCCGGGGATAGTGGGGGTCTCCAGTCTCTGTCACCATTATTTTGGGGGTCGTGGGCTGAAAAGTTTGGGAACCCCTGCTCTACACCACCACTCCAGTGGATTAAGGAGGATTCACAGCGCCATCCATTACTAGTAGAAACGGAACATTTTTTTAAACTCTTTTTTTTTACCTGATGGAGCGGATATTAAATTGAGGTCATGTTCTGTCATATAAAAGTCTGCTTGACTTTTAATCCTCTGACTCCGAGATGATGTGATTCTTAATGTAGGTCATGGCTTTATCAGCATCTTATATGCTGACGATGTTGCTCTGTTCTCTAAGTCCATCCGTGAGGTGTAAAAAGTTTTGAGTATCCTCAATGAGACGTGGAAGCATTTTGGGCTAACAATATCTTTCAAGAAAACCAAGACTCAAGTGTTCAACGACCAAGCCCTTGCAAAGCAGACAACATTGTTTTCTATAGAAGGTCATGCCATTCAGAATGTGACACAGTTTTGCTATCTTGGTCAGACTGGTACCAATGCAGAGGACGGATACTTTACCAAACACCGTGTGGCCAGTGCAATAGCTAAGTTCAATGAGCTATGTAATGTGCTGACCGATTGCAGAGTATCCATGTACACGAGATGAAAGATCAAAGAAGCGTGCGTTCAGTCTAGACTTGTCTTTGGCACTCAAGCGTGGTTCCCTTATGAGAGACAAATTGCCAGACTTGAAGTATGCTGGACACAATGCCTGAGAAGTATGGTGAAAGGAGGCTGGCGCCAGAAGGCTTGTGATGATGAGGAAGATGCATTTCACTTTGTTTATTCCAATGAAGATATTTTTAAATTGACAAAGACTTTGGCCGTCAAAGATTTTACCACAGTGCAGTATCTCAAGTGGATTGCTCGTGTGTATGGGTGAAAACACCAGTCTTATGAAAAAGGCTGTATTTGCACTGCCATCGAAGAAGTATTATAGAGATTCCTGGCTGAACATCAGCAACCTGTTGGGTGTAACATCTGAACAGGCAAAAAAGGTAGCCTGTCCAAATCTTGAGTTCTGCAGGATCATAAACATTCATTTTGGCCTGCCCCCATAGTGACTAATGTCATCAATTGGGGAATCAACTGTACTGTACTGTCTGTTGCGCGTGATATGCAAATGTGCTGGAAACAATATTCAAAGCGGACACCCTCGCGGTTACGGAGCAGTTTCCTGACTTCTGCGAACGAAGCCTTGGCGATGGCAGGAGTACAATCCGGGAAAATAGCAACTGGCTCCCCGTTATATCGGAGTGGGGCTTGGGAACGTGCTCTGCTCAGCACCCCGACGCAGTCTTGATAATAGCGGCGCCTAGCCACAATAGGTTGCAGTCTCCCACCTAGTTTCCGCAGGGCCAGACTTCTGTGCGAGCGGTCCACAAGCACATCTTTATCCAACTGTAGCACTTGTCTTAGCTTTGACACCAAGGTTGTGCCGCTCACTCCGGTTGTTTCAGCCACCTGCAGTATTCTGATGTTGTACCTTCACATTCTTCCCTCCATGCCTTCACATTTGTCTCTGAGCCCTGCCACCTCGGCTTTCAATTCAGTTATCGTACTTTGGAGGGCTGTCACCTCGTCTGACCACGTAGACAGGCCGGTTTCAGCTACCTGGATAGTAGCCTTCATTTGGTTCATGTTGGAATGAATCGCTGCCATGTTGCTTATTATTTCTGCCTTGACAGCCTGTATCTCTTTCCTGAGAGAGTTAAAATCCTTGGCGAGCGCATTTTTCATTTCTGATTTTATCACAGCTGAAATTTCAGTCTTCAATGAGCGGAGAATTTTGGTCTTGAGGGAATCGACATCCATTTCTGACTTATCTGGTGAGAAGAGGCCATCTCCGTCGAGGCGTCAGTGAAACTCAAGCACGAGAAGGCATTAGGCCTGGTGTTGGATGATCCGGTATATTTGTACTTGCGTAAATTTTCCGCCATTTACCCACACATAAACCTTCACACAGCTTAAAAAATATGTTCAGACTTCCGGTCTGGACGCCATGGCGACTGCAGCTTAACACTGAAGTTCTCAGACCCAATTCAGGATAACACCTTGAAAATCAAACTTAACGGATTTTTGGAGGAGTGAAAATCAAAAGACAAAATCATCATGTCTAAAGGAAAACAGAAGAAACTGAAATTCTCCAGGCCAGGACACGTATCGGCCGGAGAATCCGAACTGGAAGATCTCCGTTCAGAAGACGAGGAACTGGTGATAGCTAACAAAAGGGTTAGCCTGAAATCACTATTTGAGGAGCTACGACGATTTCGCCGAGATGTTACGGCCGAATTTCGGGAATTCAGAGAAGAATTGAAAAGGACAAACAGCAGAGTGGACCAGGCCGAGAACCGAATCTTGGAAACAGAGGATCGAATAAAAGTGCTCGAAGATTCTGTGCTAGACCTACGCAAAAGACAAGCAGCTATAGAGGCTAAGCTAACCGACCAAGAAGGAAAACAAAGAAGAGACAACATAAGAATTCATGGTCTGATAGAAGGAACCGAAAATGGTTTTAACTCAATGGCAGAATGCGTGGAATCCTTACTAAGAGAGAAATTGGATATTCCACAAACCACCGACTTGAAGATAGAAAAGGCACATCGTTCATTAGCCGCTAGGCCGGCGGCGGAAGCGCCTCCACGTTCGGTGTTGGTAAGATTTTCCAATTTCAAAATAAAACAAGAGGTTGTAAGACTGGCCTGGCAGAAAAAAGGATTTATGCACCAGGAGAGAAAAGTCTACGTGGAACACGATTACGCCCCGGAGGTCCTTAAAAAGCGCAGGGAATACAATGACGCGAAAAAGGTGTTAAGAGAGAAGAAATTGCGCTTTCAGACACCATTTCCTGCGAAGTTAAGGGTCTTCTACGGCGATGAAACGTGTCTCTATAATTCGGCGGAAGAAGCAACAGCTGACATGGCGAAAAGAGGCCTCCCGGTAACGGTATTTAAACCCCCAGCAGACCCGAGTGAGAAGATCAAAGCGCAAACATGGACAACACAAAGACCTTCAAAATCCACGGACCAGCAGCGGGAAACCCAGCACCAGAGCGTCGCGGATAAACTATCCGTTTTCAGGTTGGAATAGCGACCTTTTTTTTTTTTTTTTTTTTTTCTCTTGAATCAATCCGCACATCCAACCCCCCTCATACAAGGTAACAAACATTAAAGGAGATGCATATTCAGCATGTGGTAAAACATTTCATGGAACAATCATATTATTTGAAACAAATAAGTCTTTGTAATAAAAAAAAAAAAAAACTTGTTAAAATAGAAATGTGACAATAATCCACATGTTCTCCTCATACTAACAAATACTGTTTTTGCGTGAATGTTTGATGTGATGGGGGTGGGAGGGTGCACACAATTTCACAGGGTTTAGGCATAAAAGGAAAAAAAAAAAAATCATTACAAGTTTGGATTGGGTTCTGAAACTCACGTTAAAAGCATGGGACTACTTTCAGTGGTAAGAGAGGGCCCTCAACACGTAACAGAGTTTGAGGAATTTCCCTCAGAGCCTTCACTCCATCAAGGCTCTTACAGGGTCTTTAAAAAGACCTCAGCTCAGGAAGTTCTTATGACAGCTTTTTGTTTTAAAGTTTTTTACACTATGTTCTTAATGTTTTTCTTGTTTTTAATGTTCTTTCAGTTTCTGAGTAGCACAAAAGAGGGCCACCACACAGTTATACTAAACAAAACAACACAATGGAGAAACAGGGTGTAACCAAAATAATTTCATATAATGTAAAAGGAATCCTGAATCCAGTTAAAAGATCCAAGATTCTAGGCAAAATGAAAAAAGACAAAGCAGGAATAATACTTTTACAAGAAACCCACCTAACAGACGTGGAACACAATAAACTCAGTAGACAAGGGTTTAAAATGATCTCTTCATCTTCATATAAATCAGGGAGGAGGAGGGGAGTAGCGACATTGATATCAACCAAAATTACATTTGAAAAAAAATCAGAACACAAAGATAAAGAAGGGAGATACAGTTTGGTAACTGGGCGGCTAGAGGGAGAAGATATCACCCTGCTGAATGTGTATGCTCCCCCAGGGGCTAACTGGAAATTTTATAAAAATGTATTCGACCTAATGATAACTAAAGCTCAAGGTTTAGTGATATGTGGTGGGGACTTCAATCTTAGACTGAATCCATACTGGGATGCTTCTGGTAATTCCCCACATCAAAATAACACCCAAAACAGGAAGACTCGGATGCTACTAAAAGAATTGGGAATTTGTGACGTGTGGAGGGAACTCAACCCCAGTGTAAAAGACTATACATTTTACTCAACTCCACATTCATCTTACTCAAGGATTGACTATTTTTTTATGTTTAATAGAGACATTGGAAGAGTAAAAACATGTAAAATAGGACTGATGGATCTCTCCGACCACAGTCCGATCTACATGGACTTAAATATCCAAAAATACACAAATAATACATTTTCTTGGAGGTTAAATTCAAATGTCCTGAAAGGACCATTGAAAGATGAATTGGAATCAGATATTCTCAGATATTTGGAAGATAACGATAATGGAGAAGTATCCCCTTTAATACTGTGGGATGCATGTAAAGCTGTAATAAGAGGAAAGATTATTGCAAAACTGGCAACCCAAAAGAAACTAAGACAAGAAAAACTATCCACATTAGAGTCAGAACTTAGGAACCTAGAAAAAGAGCACAAAGGCAACACTCATTCTACTGACTCGCTCAAGATTAAGGAAATTAAAAACCAAATAAATGAGATCTACACAATAGAAATCCAGAAGAAACTTACATTTCTGAAACAAAAATACTATGAAGCAGGCAGTAAATCGGCAAAATTGCTAGCCTATAAATTGAGGAAACATCAAACAGAAAGAGCAATCTACAAAATCAGAGACCCAGTATCAAAGGAAATAAAATTCAGAATTCAGGATATTCTTAAAAACTTCGAGAATTACTATAAGAACTTATACTCCCACAAAAAACATAAAAACGCATCCGAGGCATTCCTAAACACATTAAACCTTCCCCAACTTACGGAGTCACAAAATAAAACACTACTGTCAGAAATACATCCTAAAGAATTGGAAAAAGCAATTATGAAACTTAAAGCTAACAAATCCCCAGGAGCTGATGGCTATACAGCAGAGTGGTACAAAACCTTTAAACAGCAACTATCTCCTCTCCTCCTGAAAACATTTAATCATGTCCTCCACACAGGGGAAATCCCCCCCCTCCTGGAGAGAAGGGGTCATTGCAGTTATACCTAAACCTGAAAAGGATAAACTAGAGTGCTCCAACTACAGACCAATCAGTGTACTAAATCAGGACTATAAGCTTTTTACCATTATCCTTGCCAAAAGGTTAGAAAATATACTGACAGACCTAATTCATTTAGACCAAACAGGTTTTATAAGACAAAGACAGACACAAGACAACATTCGACGCACTTTACACATAATTCATCATATAAAAGAATATAACTTAAATGCAGTCATATTGGGATTAGATGCTGAAAAAGCATTCGATTCGGTTGACTGGTCTTTTCTATATAGAATCTTATCCAGTTTCAATTTTCATAACAACTTCATTAGAACTATACAGGCATTATATAAAAAACCAACAGCTAAAATAAGGATTAACGGTAATTTATCAACATCTTTTGAACTGGAAAGAGGATGTCGTCAGGGCTGCCCCCTGTCTCCACTGCTCTTTGCAATCTTCATAGAACCTCTGAGCCAATGGATAAGACAAAACCAAAAAATTCAAGGTATTACACTTGGTCAGAAGGAACATAAAATAGCACTCTTTGCTGATGACATTTTAATATACCTAGGGCAGCCGGACACTTCTTTACCAGAACTAACCTCAGTTTTTTCAGAGTATGGAGATTTATCGGGGTACAAATTAAATATGCATAAAACCCAAGTTTTAACATTCAACTATGACCCAAATCATTATTCACTAAGCAAACTCAAAACTAACTGGGAGTCGGAATCTATGAAATATCTGGGGGTCAATATCCCGAAACAACTCAACAAAATTATATCACTAAACTATGATCCACTGGTGACAAAAATAAAATCTGACCTAGCAAGATGGAATATGATACCATTCTTGGGTACTGCACAAAGAATTGAAGCAGTCAAAATGAATATACTTCCACGTCTTCTATACCTTTTCCAAACAATACCGGTAGAACCTCCCAAAAAAACATGGCAGGAGCTGGACAGAAGGATCTCAAGATTCATATGGCAGGGCAAGAGACCTAGAATCAGATATAGAACCCTACAGCTAAACAAAGACAAAGGTGGGCTCGCGCTGCCAAATATCAGGGACTACTTTAAAGCCGCACAAATTAAAACTTTAGTAGAGATATGTAACCCAGTCTACACTGCACAGTGGAAGGAGATCGAATGCCAAATAACAAGTGACATCCCCCTACAGGCGATAATAGGGAACAATGTCTTACCTAAGCTTTTGAATAACACTAACCCGTGGATAGAGACCCCGCTAAAAATTTGGTTTAAGATAGTCAGAGAGAATCAAACTAAAGAGCCCTATCGACTTCTGCAATGGATCGCCTATGATCAGGACTTTACTCCTAATAAAACAGACACCAGATTTAAAAAGTGGAAGGAGAAAGAGCTGATAAAATATTACGATTTTTTTAAAGGGCAAATCTTAAGAAGTTTTGAAGATTTGAAAAAACAAGGCCTAATAAATCAAGACCTTTACAGGTTCTTCCAGCTTAGACACCACATAAACAATATACTTAAAAAGGAGGTTTTGGAAAGGGCCCAGTCAGGTGTTCTGAAGGTCTTCTTAATGGCATATAAAGGGATCCCAGGGATCAGATACATTTCTAAAATATACCAAGGTCTTCAAGACTTAAAAGGAGACAACACATCTTATATAAAAGAGAGATGGGAAAAAGAGGGGAATTTCACTTTACAACTGGAAATATGGGAAAAGCTAAATAAACAGCAATGGAAAAGTACCTCATCCCTGCAGTGGAGAGAATTTGGATGGAAAAACTTGGCAAGATTTTTCAGAACACCTGCACAAAACAAATTTACCCATAAGGGATTGAACTGTTGGCGCTTGTGTGGTGAAAAGACTGCAAATCATTTTCATGTGTTTTGGTCATGCCCAGTTATCCACCAATATTGGACCAAGGTACAGACAATATTGGGGAAAATATTCAAAATTACAGTTCCCTTTTCTTTTGTAACTTTGTATTTGGGTTTACTACCGGACTCACTGGAAAGACGAGGAGAAAAATACTTATTCAATGTTTTAATATTGGCAAGCAAAAAAGCTCTAACTAAAAAATGGATGTTGAAGGACTGTCCTACACCTGAAGATTGGACTAACGTGATCCAAGACATTTACTCGATGGAAAAGTTGACATTCGCACTGAGACAGGACATGGATGGGTTCATGAACTTTTGGCAACCCTGGACCACATATGTGTCTTCCATTAGATCTAATCTTTGACAAATACCATTTCAATAATGGTTCCGCTCTTTGTTCCAACACTACTCAGATGCTCTTTTATCTTTATTTACTTACTTTTTCTTTTTGTTTGTTTTTTACTGGTTTTTTTTTTTTTTTTTAATTTGTTTCTTGTTTTTTTTTCTCTTTAATTTCACTTTTTCTTTCACTTTAAAAAAAAAAAAGGGGTGTTGTAAGAATTAATCTTCCAATGTTGTCAGATATCAGAAAATAAGGGAACATGTGATGAAAATGTAAACACTGCATTGCTGTAACGACCTGTATACCCTTTACAAAAACTTAAATAAAAAATAAAAAAAAAAAATATGTTCAGAGCAGAATTCCAGCATTTGCAATGCAATGCACTTATAAAATGAAAGTAAAAAAAAGAGTTCCGACGGGAGCTCAAACCAAACGCATCTTACTCCATTGTCAGCTCAGTAGCGCCCCCAGAGGCTGCATGTTTAACCGCTTGCACTCCGGGCAATTTTCCTAAAAATGCCAAAAAATAACGTGCCCAAAGTAAATCGAAAACTGTTATTCAACCCTTTGCAGCATCTTCATGGGGTTGGTCTCATTTAAAAGAAAACACTTTGAATTTTTTGGCAAAAAAAACATAATCTCTCTACGTGCTCCGGCCACTGAGTTACAGTCATCTAAACATACTGAACTTGAAGAAAAAAAAATTGGACACAGTGTTTTTTTGGATACAAATGCTTGTAAATAACACACAGCTGTCCGATCCGGCTGGAAAATGCAACAGAAATGTAGAACCAAGTGTTATCCAGCTGAGATCCAAATTTGGTAACAATACCACAAAAAATGAATATTTTACACAGCTTTGTTCTCAGGCTGTTCCCAGGCGTTTTGGAACTGTGCCAAATTGTGCCAAATGGCACAGTTTGGAAAAACGTCTGTAACTTTTGAATAATTCAATGTAGAATCTTCATTTTAGGCTCTAATGAAAGGTCACACTCAGGGCTGTGTCTGTGTGTGTGTGTGTGGGCGGGGGGTCGTTTCCCCCCCCCCGCTACCAAGGACCAAATTCGGCCCTCTACATGACGGATTACACTCCTTGCATGCTTTCACAGCGGCCCCCCCCCCGCTACTGTGTGTGTGTGTGTGGGGGGGGAACCGTGAACGGACCGTGAACGCCCCCCCCCCCTCGCTACAGAAGAGAGCCATCGCTACATGATGGAATAGACTGATATGCTTCCTCCCGCGGACCAGGGGGCGTTCGGACCGTGCCCCCCCCCCCGCTCCTCTTCTGCAGTGGGGGGGGGGGGGGCGTTCACGGTCCGAACACGGCAAATTAACCGTTTATCGCGGCACACGTACTTCGTGCGCAGTACAGTTGTAATTTACCGATCGGTCAAAAGTCATTTTTGGATTACAGTTTATTATAAATAATAATTTAGCTTATAACACCTTACCTCTTCAAAGCAGCAGAGTCGCGGCGAACAGCTCTTCCCCCATTGTCAGACGAACGCGACGCTACTCCGCTCGTGGATCCCGATCAACATAATTCCATTATTGCCGTTTTGGCGAATGATTTACGACTTTTGTCGTCGGCCTCCGTCTATTCTGCTGGAATGAGTGCAGGTCCCACTTGTGGGTGTTCTCCATGCTGCTGGGTGAGCCTGGGTCTGTAGTAGATTCGTACAGAGTCCTTCTGCAGCAGTAAATATCGCTTCACCCAGCCCCAATTTCTGTGCTTCAATTGGCTCCTGCGTTCACAGTAGGCGGGTCCTCCTTCCTAGATTTTCATTCATTGGCTCCTCAAGGTTTCAGAAACCCAATTCAAGGCTCTTATTAGTCGAATGAGAGGTCAATCAGATGAACTAATCTGTTCGCGGCTGTGTTTGCAGATTTTTTTTTCAGTGGCGCTTGGAGGGCACACCACCTACACCATCACCATCAATATCCTTATCATGCGTCATGCGCACGAGGGCGCACGAGCGCGCTCTCGTGCGCCCTCGTGTGTCATACGAAGCAGAGACTTGCCCGCCCGCGGAACAACGGAGCGCAAGTGGTTAATTTGGATTTTATCAACTTTTTGTTTAATGACTTTAGGATGCTTATGCTTTATATTTTTCATTTACTTTAGAGGGAGCAGACAATGATTTTCTGATGGGGAAGACAGAGGCTAAATTGAGGGGTGGCAGATGGAGAGAAGCTGCAGAGAGGCATGTACGACTGCGACTTTGCTTCCTGGACCCAGCTCTGAGTAGTCAAGGCTTTGAAACTTTGGCTAAAAATTATGCCAGATTGTGAGATAAGTGAGACGCACCATCCAAAGTGGGATGCCAGCTGTCCCGGTTTAGCCAGTACATCAGGTTTATTGTGCTAAATATGTTTGTCCCAAATGGGACATGTGTTGTCCCATTTGGGCAGCATGGTGGTGCAGTGGCTAGCACTGTTGCCTAACAGCTAGAAAGTTCCAGGTTTGAATCCCCAGGCTGGCAGGGGTAGGAACCTTTCTGTGTCGAGTTTGCATGTTCTCCCTGTGCTGCGTGGGTTTACTCTGGGGGCTACGGTTTCATCCCACAATCCAAAGACATGCATGTTAGGCTAATTGGTTGGGCTAAATTATCCCTAGATATCTGTCTCCTATAGGCCCTTAGAATAGAAGGTTAGTACTAGTGAAGCGCTTTGAGTGGTCTTTGAGACTAGAAAAAGCACTATATAAGTACAGGTCCTTTAACCTTATCCTTTATCCTTATTTATTCAAGGCCGCCTTAGTGAACAGGCTAGGCTGGGCTGAAGCCCAGGAGCCTACAAAGATCAGGGCCTATCATGAGCCAATGAAAAAGATCACATTGTTGTTAATTAGTCAGATTCTATGTCCATCACTTGATATTCATGTGTGGCTGCTGATTGGTTTAATTTACAAGTGCCCCACGTGGGTACCACGTAACAATAGCCTATCAGAGGAACTGTTTTGACATGTGACAATGCAAGCACCGGGGAGAGGTAAGAAGTAATTAGCTCGGTCAAAATGTCCGGAAAAAAGTTTGAAAGTGGCACTCGTAAAATTATTGAGAGGAAAAGAGCTTAGGGAAGATGAATTGCTCAAAAAAATCCCAAAGCGTAGAGGATTTTTCTAAGCTGGAGCATTGAGTGGAGGAGGCTGCTAATTATGCACGGAGGAGGCAGCTGGGCCGTTAAAGCTCTCACCTGGAGGAGAAGGGAGAAGAAAGGCCATGATTGCTTACATGAGACAGCTGTGCATGGGAGAGTGGACTCCGAACTTGGTAAAAAGTAGGCTGGATTAAGCATGCATCCATAGAGTATGTATAGATTATAGATATTAGATAGATAGATGTACTTTATTGATCCCAAACTGGGAAATTACAGTGTAACAGCAGCATGACAGTTGACAGCCAAACAACAGAAACACACACGACAGACAAAGGGATTACCCATGGAAAGTAAAAAAGAAACTAACACGACTATAGAACCTACAGTATATACATCATAGCTTAATATATGATGACCCATATAAACACATGAATCATCCCATTGCACAAAGAAGGACTATCAGGAGCAGAGTGAAAATGTGAAGTACCAGTTAGTCTGTAAGGTACAGTGTGGCAGCATAGCTATGACCAGAATACAACATCATAGTGAGTTATTGTACAGTGAAATTGCATGTGGCAGGAAAGATTTCCTGTACCTGGCCGTTCGACAACGAAGCTGTAGTAGTATATTTGATAATGATATTCGTGAGCTGGACTTAAAGGACGTAATGAAGGATTTTTCTTTAAAAAAGGCCAGATGAAAACACTTCTAAAAATGTAAGACATGCTATTTGCAGTGCAGTTTCCAGACACCTGTGCAGGTTTTCCATTGCTGCTGTTGTGCTTGTTTGAATCAGGAATACTTTACTGATGTAATTTTATGCCGAAGGCAGTATCTGTCACACTGTAAAAGGGGAAATCTCAGTAAGATAAAATATCCTAAATTAAGGCTTTATGCTTGTTTTTCTCTCACAAGATAATTTTGACAAGAATGTCTTTTTGTTGTGCAGTTTTCTGTAAGATTTTACTTGCTTTATGGAAGTTTTTACTTGTTTTGAGCAATTTAATCTTAATTGGTTGGCAGATTTTTTTTCTAATTTTAACTAGAATTATCTATTGCCAGATTTTTTTTTAAGTAAAATTATCTGCCAACAGAGCAAGAAAATTTGACTTGTCAAATTGCGTAAAACAAGTTAAAACTATTGGAAAGCATGTAAAAAAAATTTTACACATAAACTGCACAGCAAGAATAAATATCTTGTCAGACAAAAAAAAACAAGCAAAAACAGCCTTAATTTATTTCATTTTACTTATATTTGACTTTCTGCAGTGTAGTTGTGTTTTCTACCTCAAAGTTGTATTATTTCTCAAAGAGAAACAAAAATGAGGCTGTAGTGGCTCAGGAGGTAAAGCAGGTCGCCCAATAACCGGAGGGTTGGCGGTTCAAATCCCACTCCTCCCACCTTGCTGTTGTGTCCTTGGGCAAGACACTTTACCCACCTTGCCTCCAGTGTGTTCATCGTTCATGACACTGATGTATGAATGTGAATAAATGTTTGGTGGTGGTTGGAGAGGCTGTTGGCATGGATTGGCAGCCATGTTTCAGTCGGTCTGCCCCAAGGCAGCTGTGGCTGCAGAGGCAGCTTACCACAATCATTGTCTGTGGAGTGAATGAATAAGGGACTCACTGTAAAGTGTCTTTAGGTGTCATGAAAAGTGCTATATAAATGCAATTCATTATTAAAAACATAGCTGTTACACATTTTTAAACTGAGATTCTTTATTCTGTAAAATCTGAAATTTCTAGGTTTTACAGTGTGGTATTTTTTTTTTTTTATCACCACTTGGCCTCCCCAAGTGGCCACCCCTGGTCCCTGCCACAGGACAGTCTTAACATAATTTTGTAACTTGTTTTTCTATGTCATATTTTACATACTAGTACATTGCCCGTAGAAAGCAAGTATTCTTGTCTGAAACAGGCCCAAATGTAGGTTCTGTTTGAAAGTGGAATACAAAGAGGTGTAGCCTTTATGTAGGCAATCACATGTTAGACTTTGACAAATATGAAAGGGACCATTTATTTGATTGTGTGAATATTAATTGCAGAATACCTAATTGTTGAAAATGAATGGGACATCCAATAGACTGTTTCAGAACCCTTGTTTATTTTTTGTCAGATCACGTGTGATCTTTTATGACTTGTATTTGTAAGTTGTTCAGTCATCATTATAATTGTTTTAGTTTACAGTGGTGTGTTATCGTTGTCTAATATTTAAATTTGATGATCTGAAACATTTAAGTGTGACAAACATACAAAAAATGAGAAGTCAGGAAGGGGGCAAACACTTTTTCACACCACTGTATATGTGTAGTTTATAGTGTATCATCAATAAACTCATGCAGTACTGTAACAGGACAAGTTTACAAATATTTGAGACCCACTGGAGTCCATCCTTTTATATTTTAGTAATATTAAGTACAAAATACCCAACATTATTTTACACAGCAGAGTGACCCGTTTGGCTGCAACCGTTGCATCAGTGTTGTCCATTTGTCAGTAAATATTGAAATAAAAAATATTTGGGCAGTTTTGTGTCCCGTTTGGTCGCAGTCGTCGTTTAGTCAAAAGGTGCATATATGGCCACATATGATATGCAATTGATCTGGCCATTCTGCTCCACAGTCATGGGGGTATTATTATTCACTTCATCGAGGACTCGCGGTCTTGCAAAGGGACTCCCGTCTACTGCTGACCGAGCAGGCTGGGCTTGCTTCCCTGCGAAGGACCGTGGTCTGCCTGCTGCTTCTCCAACACCCGTGTTCTTTTGTCAGACCCCAGGTCCCTGCTGGCACTCCCCAAATTACCCTTTAGACCAGGAGTTTCCAAACTTTTCAGCCCGCAACCCACAAAATAACCGTGACAGAGACTGGCAACCCCCACAGCTTACTCAGAGTTTTTATCTGAATTTGCTGAATTCTTAGCTGATTTAGTGCTTAAATCGGATAGAATAATTATAGTAAGGGACTTTAATATACATGTAGATGTAGATAGTGATTGCCTTAATATGGCATTTATTTCAATATTAGACTCAATGGGGTTTTCTCAGAAAGTAGGAAATTCTACCCATTATCTCCACCACACGTTGGACCTTGTCCTGACATATGGCATAGAAATAGAAAATCTGGTAGTGTCTTGTCATAACCCTGTACTGTCAGACCATTTTCTGTTAACTTTTGATATTTCTACTTGGCTCCCAAAGAAAAATATTACTACAGTAGATGTCTCTCAGATGATGCTGTTTCCTCAATGCCATGTTCTCACAGTTTGTGAGAACCCGGGACTGTGTGTCCGACACGATCATCGGTAGCACCGGGGCCCCCCAGGGAACGGTTTTGGCTCCCTTCCTGTTTACCCTTTATACTGCGGACTTCTCACACAACACAACACACTGCCATCTACAGAAGTTCTCTGACGACTCTGCAATCGTCGGCCTCATCTCCAACGGAGATGAAGCTGAGTACAGAGGACTTATCCAGGACTTCGTGGACTGGTGCCATAGGAACTGCCTCCAGATCAACGCGAGGAAAACTAAGGAGCTGGTGGTGGACTGCCGCAGGCAAGGACAACCCCTCACAGCACCAGTAAACATACAGGGAACAGACATCAAGGTGGTGACATCCTACAAGTACCTGGGTGTTCATCTGAACAATAAACTAGACTGGTCACACAATACCGACGCACTCTACAAGAAGGGACAGCGCAGGCTGTTCCTACTGAGGAGACTCAGGTCTTTTGGTGTACAAGGGGTGCTGCTGAAGACATTCTACGACACGGTGGTGGCATCAGCCATCACTTTTGGAGTGGTCTGCTGGGGCAGTGGCATTACAGCAGCCAATAGGAAGAGACTGAACAAACTGATCAAGAAAGCTAGCTCTGTCCTGGGGCAGCGCCCTGACCCAGTGGAGGAGATAGGAGAGAGAAGGATGGTGGCTAAACTGTCATCTCTGCTGGAGTCCGAGTCCCACCCTATGCAGGACATACTGAACGCACTGAGGAATTCATTTAGCAGCAGACTACATCATCCTAGGTGCGCAACCGAGAGGTTTTGCAGGTCCTTCCTACCTACGGCAGTCAGACTGTATAACCTAAGCAGGGCTGCTCGCAGAGATAGCAAAAAAACGTGATGACCTAATAGTACTGAATGCAAAAGACGCAATAGACTTACACAATGGTCCCCTCCAGTATATACAACTAGGACAGTATCGGTCGCTACGGAGGGTGACAGTATGTATGGGTACATATTCATACTATGTAGGATAACTAAGTAGACGGTTATGCTGTTTATTCCATCTCGCTACAATGCTCCGCACTTTGTGTATATATTTATATATTGATGTGTATGTATGTATAGCCACTGCTCTTATTTATATCTTCCGTATCTTCTTAATTATTGCTCTGAGTGTTGCTATCCCTGTGCTGTTACAATCCTGGAATTTCCCCATTGTGGGACTAATAAAAGCTTATCTTATCTCTTATCTTATTATGTGTCAACACAACAGAGATAAGTTATGGAGATTTTACTCCTCTAATTGACAGCATGGTAGATAGTGTTACAGCTTCTCTACATCAGACTCTAGACATGGTGGCCCCTTAAAAAAGAAAAAGTCTAATCAGAGATTTCTGACTCCTTGGTTCAACACAGAAACTCACAGCTTAAAACAGAAGACTTGTCAATTAGAAAGAAAATGGTGCTCAACTAAATTAGATGAAATCTATTTAGCTTGGAGAAATCAACTTCTAATTTATAAAAAAAAAATCTCTTAGGAAAGGTAGAACAAGTTATTATTCTGCATTAACAGAAGAGAACAAGAATAATCCCAGGTTTCCTTTCAACATTGTAGCCAGGCTGACAAAGAGTCAGGACTCTATCTAGTATTCTCTCAGAGTGTACTAGTCAGGACTTTATGAACTTTTTCAATAATAAAATTTCATCTGTCAGAGATAAAATCAGTCAGGTCCTTCCCACTGTTAACTTGAATACAGTAACAACTACAACTGATATCTATTTGGATAACTTTACTCCAATTAACCTTTTTGAGTTAGATAAAATAATTTCCTCATCCAAGCCTTCAACTTGTCTACTAGACCCTATTCCTACCAGGTTATTTAAAGAAGACTTCCCATTTATTGGTAGCTCTATTCTTCAAATAATCAATTCTTCATTAACATTAGGCCATGTACCGCAGGCTTTTAAAATTGCTGTAATTAAACCGTTACTTAAAAAGACAACACTGGATCCAGGAGTTTTAGCTAACTATAGACCAATCTCTAATCTCCCTTTCATTTCAAAAATCTTAGAAAGAGTTGTTGCTACACAATTATTTGACCTCTTGCAGGGAAATGGTTTGTTTGAACAGTTTCAGTCAGGGTTTAGAATTCATCATAGTACTGAAACAGCTTTAGTGAAGGTCACTAATGACCTCCTTATGACATCTGATAATGGACTGGTTTCAGTACTTGTCCTTTAAGACCTTAGTGCAGCTTTTGATTCTATTGATCATAATATTTTACTTGATAGACTAGAACAGTGATTTTCAACCTATGTGCCGCGGCACACTAGAGTGCCGTGAGAGATCATTAGGTGTGCCGTGGGAAATTATCCAATTTAACTTAATTACTCGAGTGAGTGGCTATGTTTACATGGACACAAGTAACCGGATTAAAAGCCTGATCGGAATAAAAATGCTTCATGTAAACATGGCAATCTGAATATTCTAACCCGATCACGCTCATTCGGATCAAAATTTCATTCTGATTGAGAGGGGTGGGTTATGACGATTGTTAATCCGAATGGTGCGCATGAAAACACTTATTCCGAACACACGGCAGAAAATATGTTTACTGCGCATGTCTGTACACCAGCCGCACGTCGACGTGATGTATTTCCGCCTTAGCAGCAGCTAGCGGAAAACATAGTGGGAGTTAAACAAAACTGGTCTGTATCGTCCTGCTGTCTCCCGCTTTTCGTCATATGCAGAAGTATGTACTTGTAGCTTCATTACGGAGACTAGCAGAAGCAAAAGTACAGTCTGAATAACACGATACAGGTCAATTTCGACACGAAGCGGGGCTCGCTAACACCGGAAGTTGCTTCTTCTTCTACTATTTTTTGAATGTCGAAATGTCGACCTGCGCATGTCAAAATGATTTATTCCGTTCAAACCTGTAACACATGAAAAGGCACGTCCTAATCAGATCAGCTTTTTCAGGATCCATGTAAACAGTAAAATTTATAAATAAACAACAACATGTGCAGCGTGGCAACCTTGAGATGTTCCCACTCACCGAGAAACGGCATGATGTTAACACTGCTGCACTGTGCCAGGTGATTGGCACACATTTGAAAGCTCTTGAGGAGAAGTTGTTATTTTATTTCTCTTCAGACTTCACACAATGCCTTGTCTGGGTTAGGAACCCATACAGCTCAGCATCAGTTGTTGGAAACGACATGACTTTACAGGAGCAAGAGGAACTCATTGAACTGAAACAAGATCATGGTTTAAAGCTAAACTTTGCTGATCTTCCTTTGGTCAGTTTTTGGTTGACTGCTGTCAAGGAGTTCCCCATTCTGGCCAACAAAGCTATTTCAACATTGCTCCCATTTCCCACGACATATCTGTGTGAGCTGAGCTTTTCAAGCTTGACTGTGATTAAAACTAAAAACAGAGAGAGACTGAGAGCTGTTGAGGAAGAGCTCCGTGTGTGTCTTTCTTCCATTCCTGCCAGGATATCAGCTTTGTGTTCATCTAAACAGGCCCAGGGTTCACACTGAGTGAGTATAAATAGATTTAGAAACTGTATTGCTAACTATATTTTATTATTTTTACTGTGTTAGGCTATAGAGTGTCATTTTGTGTCATTCTGGTTGGTGGTGTGCCCTAGGATTTTGTCAATGTAAAAAATGTGCCATGGCTTAAAAAAGGTTGAAAAACACTGGACTAGAACACCTTGTTGGACTTAATGGAACTTTGTTGCAGTGGTTTAAATCTTATTTATCTGATAGGTTCCAGTTTGTTCATGTCAGTAATGAGTTTTCTTCTAACTCAAAGCTCAGTCACGGATCTGTGCTCGGCCGTATTCTTTTTAGTTTATATACGCTTCTGCTAGGCAATGTTATTAAAAAGCACTGCATACATTTTCATTGTTATACAGATGACACACAATTATATTCATCAATGAAGCCAGATGACAGTAATCAATTAGCCAAATTAGAGGGTTGTCTTAAGTAACTCAGAGCTTGGATGACTTGTAATTTCTTGCTATTAAATTCAGCTAAGACTGGAGTCATTCTAGCTGGTCCAAAAAACCTTCGAAATACCTTTCCAAATCAAACTCTTCATCTGGATGGGGTTACTCTTTCTCTTAATAGTTCTGTGAGGAACCTTGGAGTTATTTTTGATCAAGATCTGGTTTTGAATTCACATATTAAACTTGTTTCGAAGACTGCCTTCTATCATTTGTGTAATATTGCTAAGATTAGGAGCATCTTGTGTCAGGGTGATGCTAAGAAACTAATCCACACTTTTGTTAGCTCTAGATTAGATTATTATAACTATTATCAGGCTGTCCTAAAACATCTTTAAAAAGTCTTCATCTGATCCATAATGCTGCAGCAAGAGTTTTAACGGGTACTAGAAAGAGATCATATCGCTCTGGTTGTGGCCTCCCTTCATTGGCTTCCCATAGAATTTAAAAATAGGTTTAAAATTCTTCTTCTCGCTTACAAAGCTCTAAATAATCAGGCCCCTTTTTATTTAAAAGATCTGATGGTACGTTATCATCCCAACAGAGTAGTACGCTCCCAAAATGCAGGATTACTTGTAATACCTAGAATCTCCAAAAGTACAATGGGAGGCAGAACTTTGAGTTATCAGGCTCCTCTCCTTTGGAACCAGCTGCCAATCTGGATTCAGGAGTGAGACTTGATCTCTGTTATTAAGAATAGGGTTAAAACCTTCCTTTTTGATGTAGCCTATACTTGGGGTGGGATCAGGTGACCCTGAACCCTCCCTTAGTTATGCTTCTAATAGGTTTAGACAGCCAGGGGACCTCCAACAATGCACTGGGCTTCACTCCTTTCTTCACTCTCAATGAAATATTTTTGCTGGTCATTAACCTCTGTTTGTTCTCTCCCATAGATTGAGTCCCCATCGTGCTCTTAGCTCTCTACATGGCTGTTCTTTTCTTCTTCTTCTTCTCTATCCCCCCGCCGCCCCCCGCCCCAGCCAGTGGCAGCAGATGACTGCCCCTGAGTGAGCCTGGTTCTGCTGGAGGTTTCTTCCTGCTAAAAGGGAGTTTTTCCTCTCCACCATCACCAAGTGCATGCTCACAGGGGATCGCCTGATTGCTGGGGTCTTTCTGCAATTGTGGGGGTTTCCCCTACAGTTTGACAGTGCTATGAGATTTTTATTTATTTTATTTAACCTTTATTTATACAGGGTAGTTCCACTGAGAGGCAACCTTTCTCTTTCACGGACACCCTGTTCACACTCGCACAGTTACGCGTTCACAGTAGGAAGCTGCCCAGTACAACCACAGACTGACCTGTGGCCACTGAGCAGCTCAACTGGAGCAGTTGGGGTTCAGGGCCTTGCTCAAGGGCACCACAGTGGGGTTAAGGAGGGTGGGGAAAACATTGCTATGTTATCTGTCCCACCCAGATCTAATCCTGCCGGTCCAGGGATCAAACCCACGACCCTCCAGTCACCTGTCCACATCCCTAACCATTAGGCCACCATTAATGTTGTTGGGAAAATGACGCTATATAAATAAAATTGAATTGAATTAAAAGATGCTCTGCTGTCAGATGAGAACAAAATCCACCATCTCAATATTGTTGCTTATATGTTCTTTTGTGCATTGGGCTTCCTATTTCAGATTTCTTGACAGTGTCAGCCACGTCCTGAATTGTTATCTGCCCAAAATGTCTGGGTTTGAGTTGTTAAGGGCTGTTCACTCGCTCAGTGTGATGGGCCACTTTCCTTCTGCGCCACTAGAGCACCTCCTACAGGAGAGTATGCTGGAGCAGCTTGCAGGTAAGAACAACAACCACACACACACAATATCTGACAATTTAACTGCAATGTGGCCTTTTTTTCTCTGTTTTTAATTCTTTCTCTGCCTGAATTTGCTTTCTGTTTCCTCAAGCATCAGAGTTAGCCAAGATCTGTCAGAAAAAGTTTCAGACATTGGACTTGTGTCTCCGGCTCGACCGCCCTACTCTTCCTCAGCCCCTCACAGTCCCTACATTTGTGCAAGAAGAATCCATCCTGACAAGCATGTCAATCAAGCAGCGCCTTGCTCAGGACCTGAAGAGTTTGCTGGGGGATCAGGAAAAAACAATGCTTCAGGAGATGGTGGTGGTGGAGAACTTCTACTTCATAGGTAAAGGCAGAATCTTTGAGGTGATAAGGGAAAGCTTAGTGAGCAATTTGGAATTCTTCAGTCAGCCACAGTCAGAAGGCAGATTGTGATACCTGGGCAGCATGTTATAATTTTCTTTAATACTTGTACTTCAATGCTGAATGTTCCTGATGAAAGAGTTGGGGTTAAACTTGTAGATTACCAAGTGTATACACAGTCACAACACCAGTGAAAAGAACACAAGAATTGAATGTATTGACCTAACAACACATAAATTTTATGTCATAATTTGATGATATTGTGATGGACTGGCAATCAGGCTATGCCCTGTAAAATGTAAATACTGGGATAGACTCCAGATCCAAACAACCAAGATTTAAAAAAAGTGTTTAAGAAAAATGATTTTTGTATATAAATGCTGGTGCCTGTAGGTCTATCTATTTTTAAGTTTTATTTTGGGGGACATTTTTGCCTTCATTGGACAATTGCTCCTGGTGGGTCAGGCCAGCACCTCACATGGCAGCTCCACCACTATCAGTGTGTGAATGTGTGTGAATGGGTAGATAGTAGAATCTGTAAAGCACTTTGGTCATGCAGAGATGAAGGGGAAAAAAAGCACTGTATACAGTTGTGAAAAAATTAGGACACCCTGTATAAGACTGTGTGGGTTTTTTTTTTTACATATTTGGACATATGGATATTTAATTTGAGACTGGCTCACTGCTAACTGGATATAACTCAGCATCATGACATAAAAAAACAAAAGCCAACAAGAACTAAAAAGTGACCATTAAAAGATCAAAGTGAAGATCTAATGTCAATGTCAAATTTATTTATATAGCACATTTAAAAAATGACCAATGTTGACCAAAGCACTGTACAAGCTTTATCAAAGAAAATTCTGAAAACTTTCATGCATGCACACACAAGATAACAAACTCAACCCAAACTGAAAGCCAAAGAGCAGAGGTGAGTCTTTAACAGTGACTTAAAGTTTTACACACTATCAGCAGTTTTTATGTGAATAGGCAGGTTATTCCAGAGCTTGGGTCCTGTCACTGCAAAGCTCAGTCACCTTTGCTCTTATATCTAGATTTGGGGACATCTAGGAAAAGCCCGCTAGCTGACCTTGTTGATCTAACTAGGGTTTGAAGTTTTAAAAGATCACCTAAATAGTGTGGTGGTATTCCATTGAAGACCTTAAAAACAAACAAGAAAATGTTAAAACTGATCCTGAATTGGACAGGTTGCCAGTGCAGGGAGGCAAGGACTGGCGTGATATGCTCATGTTTCTTAAGACCAGTTAAAAGATGGGCTGCTGAATTTTGGATTAGTTGGAGCCAATGGACAGAAGACTGTCCAAGTCCAACACACAAAGCATTGCAATAATCTGACCCTAATGTGACTATTGAATGAATGAGCCTCTTGAAATCCTGATGAGTGAGATAAAATTTAACTTTTGCAAGCAGACTGAATTTGGAGAAAGTTAGTTTTCACAACAATGCTAATCTGCTTGTCAAATTTAATCGAGAAATCTAAAATCACACCAAGACTTTTTGCAGCTTGTTGATTAAAAGAAGCTAAGGCACTGCCACTATCCCACCTTGATCCAGACACAAGAATCTCCATCATTTTCTCATTAAGATGAAGAAGTTTACAGTGCATCCGGAAAGTATTCACAGCGCTTCATTTTTTTCCCACATTTTGTGATGTTACAGCCTTATTCCAAAATAGATTATATTCCTTTTTTTCCTTAAAATTGTACACACAATACCCCATAATGACAATGTGAAAAAAGATTTTTGGAGATTTTTGCAAATTTATTAAAAATAAAAAACTAAGAAATCACATGTACATAAGTATTCACAGCCTTTGCCATGAAGCTTAAAATTGAGCTCAGGCGCATCCTGTTTCCACTGATCATCCTTGAGATGTTTCTACAGCTTAATTGGAGTCCACCTGTGGTAAATTCAGTTGATTGGACATGATTTGGAAAGACACACACCTGTCTATATAAGGTCCCACAGTTGACAGTGCATGTCAGAGCACAAACCAAGTTTGAAGTCAAAGGAGTTGTATGTAGACCTCTGAGACAGGATTGGCACGAGGCACAAATCTGGAGAAGGGTACAGAAAAATTTCTGCTGCTCTGAACGTCCCAATGAGCACAGTGGCTTCCATACTGTAAATGGAAGAAGTTCAGAACCACCAGGACTCTTCCTAGAGCTGGCCAGCCGTCTAAACTGAGCGATTGGGGAGAAGGGCCTTAGTCAGGGAGGTGACCAACAACTCGATGGTCACTCTGTCAGAGCTCCAGCGTTCCTCTGTGGAGAGAGGAGAACCTTCCAGAAGGACAACCATCTCTGCAGCAATCCACCTGTCAGGCCTGTATGGTAGAGTGGTCAGATGGAAGCCACTCCTTAGTAAAACGCATATGGCAACCCACCTGGAGTTTGCCAAAAGGCACCTGAAGGACTCTCAGACCATGAGAAACAAAATTCTCTGGTCTGATGAGACAAAGATTGAACTCTTTGGCGTGAATGCCAGGCGTCATGTTTGGAGGAAACCAGGCACCGTTCATCACCAGGCCAATACCATCCCTACAGTGAAGCATGGTGGTGGCAGCGTTATACTGTGGGGATGTTTTTCAGCGGCAGGAACTGGGAGATTAGTCAGGATAGAGGGAAAGATGAATGCAGCAATGTACAGAGACATCTTGGATGAAAACCTGCTCCAGAGCGCTCTTGACCTCAGACTGCAGTAATGGTTCATCTTTCAGCAGGACAATGACCCTAAGCACACAGCCAAGATATCAAAGGAGTGGCTTCAGGACAACTCTGTGAATGTCCTTGAGTGGCCCAGCCAGAGCTCAGAATTGAATCCAATTGAACATCACTGGAGAGATCTGAAAATGGCTGTGCACCAACACTTCTCATCCAACCTGATGGAGTTTGAGAGGTGCTGCAAAGAGGAATGGGCAAAACTGCCCAAAGATAGGTGTGTCAAGCTTGTGACATCATATTCAAAAAGACTTGAGGCTGTAATTGCTGCCAAAGGTGCATCAACAAAGTATTGAGCAAAGGCTGTGAATACTTATATACATGTGATTTCTTAGTTTTTTATTTTTTTTTCCACAATATTTTTATTGAACCTTTTTACAAACATAACACAAACAATCAGACACTAACACTAAAGTAATTAAAAAAAATACTAAAAAAAACCCACCAACAACCACTAACAAGAATAGGTCTTCAACAATGCTCCTCTGTTTAGTCTAGGCAATCCATTACATAAGTATACATATTATACATTCACCAGTTTGGAATTTACAAAGTCCACACACATCATTCACCTTCTTCAAAAGTTATGTTTAAATTCTTTACATAATCAATGAAAGATCTCCATATATTCTCAAACACATTTTCCTTTGATTTCAGTATGTATGTTATTCTTTCTAGTGGAAGGTTTGTTAACATCTGTCTTAACCACTGAGTCACATCTGGTCTATGAGTCTTTTTCCACAATAGTGCAATACATTTTTTGGCGTTAAGCAAACTGAGGTCTATGAATGCTCTTTCACTTTTATTAAAATTATGCTTTTCTGGATACAGACCCAACAAAAACAATTTAGGATTCAATATGATTTGTTTTGAAATTATTTTTTCAATTGTTACGCTCACCTCTTCCCAAAGCACTCTAATTTTCCTACATTCCCATACACAATGAAATAAGGTTCCTTTACTTTCCATACATTTTGTGCACGTATCTGGTATGTTTTTGTTTTATCTATTTAACTCCACCGGTGTAACATACATCCGCATTAACCATTTAAAATGTATCAATTTAAGACGTACATTTATTGATTTGGTTTGAGCTTCTGTACAAGCCAATTCCCATTGTTCCTCTGAAATTTCAATTTGCAGGTCTTCTTTCCAATAATTTAATCTTTTCTGTAAGTTTTCACTTGAAGATAGTGTCAATGAATTATAAAACTCTGAAATAATACCCTTTCTCTTACTATCTTTCGTCAAAATTTTTTCCAAGGATGAATAAATAGGTCGAGTGAGAGCATTGTTTTGATTTGATCGAATAAAGTTCCTAAGCTGAAGATATTTAAAAAAATGTGTTCTATTAAGATTAAATTTGATCCTCAGCTCTTCAAAAGACATCATGTTATCTGAACATGACAGATATAAATCTTGAATCTTTTGAATCCCTTTTAAATTCCATACTTTAAACACAGCATCTGCTCTCCCTGGTTTAAAATATTGATTACCCCATATTGGGCTAAATTGTGACAATAAGTGTGGTTCTTTTAAATATTTTTTAGTTTCACACCATATTTTGATCATATGCTTTACAAATGGATTTTTAACTTGTTTCTGTAATTTTTTTGCCGAGTCTGAGTATATGAATATGGGAAGAGGTAAAGGTAAATTGTATGATTCCATTTCAGTCCAGTGAGGGAGATCATTTGATGAAAAATAATATGTCATAGACCTCAGTTGTGCTGACCAGTAATACAACATAAAGTTTGAACATTTCAGACCTCCACGATCAAATGGTAAATATAGTAAGGACAGACGTAATCTAGCCTTCCTATTGTTCCATAAAAATTCCACTAACTTTTTTTAATTCTTGAGAATAGATCTGAAGGTCGTGGCAAAGGAATGTATTGAAATAAAGTATTTTAGGTAAGATATTACTTTTAAGTATATTGATTCTCCCTATCATCGACATTGGTAGTGACATCCATCTCTGAATTAACTCATTAATGTCTGTCATTAAGGCTTCATAGTTGGCACTGGCGACTAATTCTAGCTTAGGCACAATTTGAATTCCTAAATATTTAAACTGATTTACAACATTGAATTGATTTACCTCAGGAGCTGGGTGATTTCTCTGGGTCTCATTTAGCATTAATATTGAAGATTTAGTTTTATTTATTTTATATCCTGATATTTCCCCAAAATTCTTAATTAAATTCAACAAGGTCGGGATTGATTTTTTAAGATTCGACATAAACAAAATTATGTCATCAGCATACAGATACATATTTTATGTTCTGTTGGTCCAACTTTAATTCCATATATTTGTGGATGTAAACGTACTGCCATCACTAAAGGTTCAATTGCCATAGTAAACAATAAAGGTGAAAGTGGACAGCCTTGTCGACATCCTCTATTGATCTTTATTGATTTTGAGATATTGCTGTTTGTTAGGATTTCTGCTGTAGCATTATTGTATATTATCTGAACCCATTTTATGAAATTATTTCCAAGTCCAAACCTTTGTAGGACTTCAAAAAGAAAGGGCCATTCGACCCTATCAAAGGCCTTTTCAGTGTCCAATGATAGGAGAGCTGTATCCTGTGCTTCTTTATTAGAATAAATAATATTAAATAGTCTTCTTACATTATGGAAGCCTTGTCTTCCCTTTATAAAGCCATTCTGATCTCGGTTAATAATATTTGGTAATATTTCTTGTATTCGTCTTGCTAAAATTTTGCAGATTATCTTAAGGTCAGCATTTAATAGACTTATTGGTCTCATATTTTCACATTTATTAGAGGGTTTACCTGGTTTTGGCAACAGTATAATTAAGGCATTATTCATGTATGGTGGTAAATTACTATTTTGAAATGCTTCTAAAACCATTTCCAAAAAAGGTTTTATTAATTTATTCTTAAATTTTTTATAAAGGTCAACTGGAAGACCATCTGGTCCTGCACTTTTTCCTGATTTCATATTATCAATGGCTAGCCCAACTTCTTCTTGACTAATTTTAGACTCCAGTATCTCCCTGTTTTCATTTGGAATACACAGTATAGATAGTCCATCCAAAAACCCATTTAGTTTTGTTAAGTCAGTTTCATTTTTTGTATCATATAATTTTTCATAGTAATCTCTAAAGGCTCTATTAATTTCTAAAGGATCTACAACTACCTGTCCGTTACTTATAATACTGGTGATTGGTGTTTTAAATTCTAATTGTTTAATCTGCCATGCCAATAATTTTCCTGATTTTTCACCTTGTTCATAAAAAGATTGCTTCAATCTTAGAAGACTCGAGGCAGCTCTATTCGCTGATTTTTTGTCATATTCAGCTCTCAGAATCAGTAATTCATTCTCTAACTTTGGGTCACTTCCTGCATACACTTTTTCTTGAAGAATTTTTAGTTTATGTTCCAATTGGACTCTCTCCTCTCGAGTCTTCTTAGATTTTGAACCTGTATAACTAATAATATGTCCCCTAATAAAAGCTTTGAAAGCCTCCCACTTTATACATGCTGATGTTTGTGTAGTATTAATATCAAAGAACTCATCTGTTTTTCTATGTACTTAACAAATTCCTCATCCTGAAGCCATTTATGCTGAAATTGCCACCTACCTGGTTCCTTTGTCAATTTCTTATCTACATATATGAGACAACAGGGTGCATGATCAGAGATCACAATATTATCATAAAAGCAGTTTTGAATCTTGGACCTTAATTCTGTGTAGATCAAAAAATAGTCAATACGTGAGAATGTCTTATAGGTATTAGAATAACAAGAGTAGGCTTTAACTTGTGATTTCATTTCTCTCCATATATCTAGCAATCTCAGTTCTTTCATAAAATGCTTAATGATCATCCTACATCCATTGTGCGTACAGTCCAGTCCTGTTGATCTATCTATATCGGGGTTCAATGTACAGTTAAAATCCTCTGCTATTATATGTTGCCCTGTAAGTGATGATAAGATAAGAAATAAATTAGCAAAGAACTTTTGATCATCTATATTGGGACCGTATAAGTTCACCAGATTTATATTTTCTAATAGCAAAGATCCTTGAATAATTAGATATCTTCCAAATTTGTCTCCAATTACATTTTTCACTTGAAATGGGACTGATTTATGTATGAGAGTCATAACTCCCCTGGCTCGGGATGAAAATGATGAGGTGAATACACTTCCTTGCCATCTACTCCTAATTCTTTTTACATCTTCCTCTATTAGATGAGTTTCTTGTAAAAACACAATTTTTGAACCTATGTCTTTTATTTTATTCATAACTTGTGTAAGTTTTTTTAAATTTTGTAGACCTCTGCAATTCCATGAAGTTAAATTAAGATTAACGCTTTGGTCTATGATCAATAAGGAGTTTGGGATTACCTCGCAGTGTAAACATGCTCATACAGAGAAGCAAAAACATGAGTGGTTGAACATTCATCCTACAAACTACACACAAACAAATTCTCCCTTCCCACATTCGTGGTGATCCCCCCAAAATAAAAAAAAAAAATTCCGTCTCCCGATATAGCCATCGACCGCTCCACACCCACGAGGATCAGCCAAAGCCACTCCTTCTTCATCCTCCCAATCACCCTGACTCTACTGCTTTAAATGACGTAACATTAACTCTCTTCTGTAGTTTTCCAACTTAACTCCAAAATTTTATAGCAACTTTGTACATCATAGGTTTTTTTTTTTTTTTTTTTTTTTTAATCCATCCATCCATCCATCTTCTACCGCTTTTCCAGAGGTCCGGGTCGCGGAGGCAGCAGTTCAAGCAGAGAAGCCCAGACGTCCCTCTCCCCAGCCACCTGCTCCAGCTCTTCAGAGGGGATACCAAGGCGTTCCCAGACCAGCTGGGAGACATAGTCTCTCCACCGAGTCCTGGGTCTGCCCCGGGGTCTCCTCCCAGTGGGACGTACCTGAAACACCTCAAGTGGGAGGCGTCCAGGAGGCATCCTAATCAGATGCCCATACCACCTCAACTGACTCCTTTCAATGTGGAGGAGCAGCGGTTCTACTCTGAGCCTCTCCCGGATGACTGAGCTCCTCACCCTATCTCTGAGGGTGAGTCCAGCAATCCTACGGAGAAAGCTCATTTCAGCCGCTTGTATCCGCGATCTCGTTCTTTCGGTCATTACCCAAAGCTCGTGACCATAGGTGAGAGTAGGAACGTAGATTGACTGGTAAATCGACAGCTTTGCCTTAGAACTAAGCTCCCTCTTCACCACAACAGACCGGTACAACGTCTGCATCACTGCAGATGCTGCTCCAATCCGTCTGTCGATCTCTCGCTCCATTTTCCCCTCACTCGTGAACAAGACCCCAAGATACTTAAACTCCTCCACTTGGGGCAGGAGCCTGTCCCCAACCCGGAGAGGACAATCCACCTTTTTCCGGCTGAGGACCATGGACTCGGACTTGGAGGTGCTGATTCTCATCCCAGCCGCTTCACACTCAGCAGCAAACCGTCCCAGCAAGAGCTGTAGGTCATTGCTGGATGAAGCCAACAGGACAACATCATCTGCAAACAACAGAGATGAGATCCTGTGGTCACCAAGCATGACACCCTCCATTCCCTGGCTGCGCCTAGAAATCCCGTCCATAAAAATTATGAACAGGATCGGTGACAAAGGGCAGCCCTGGCGGAGTCCAACTCTCACTGGGAATGACTCCGACCGAGTGTTGGCAATACGAACCAAACTCTCACAACGGTCGTACAGAGACCGAATAGCTCGTAACAACAAGCCCGATACCCCATACTCCCGAAGCACCCCCCACAAAAATCCACGAGGGACGCGGTCAAATGCCTTCTCCAAGTCCACGAAACACATGTAAACTGGTTGGGCAAACTCCCACGAACCCTCAAGAATTCTCGAGAGGGTAAAGAGCTGGTCCGATGTGCCACGGCCAGGACGAAAACCACATTGCTCCTCCTGAATCCGAGGTTCGACCAACGGCCGGACTCTCCTCTCCAGTACCTTGGCATAGACCTTCCCAGGGAGGCTGAGGAGTGTGATCCCTCTAAAGTTGGAGCACACCCTCCGGTCCCCTTTTTTGAAGAGAGGAACCACCACCCCGGTTTGCCATGCCAAAGGCACTGCCCCCGACCTCCACGCAATGTTGCAGAGGCGTGTCAACCATGACAACCCAACAACATCCAGGGCCTTGAGGTACTCAGGGCGAATCTCGTCCACCCCCGGGGCCCGGCCACCAAAGAGATTTTTAACCACCTTGGCGACCTCAGCCCCTGTGATAGGCGAGTCATCCCCCTCGTCCACAAACCCTGCTTCCTCTGTGGAAGGCGTATCAGTGGGATTGAGGAGATCCTCGAAGTATTCCTTCCACCGCCCGACGATATCCCCAGTCGAAGTCAACAGTGTCCCATCCGCACCATACACAGTGTGGACGGGGAGCTGCTTTCCCCTCCTGAGCCGCCGAACAGTTTGCCAGAATCTCTTTGAAGCCGACCGAAAGTCTTGTTCCATGGCCTCACTGAACTCCTCCCATACCCGGGTTTTTGCTTCAGCAACCACCTGAGCTGCACTCCGCTTGGCCTGCCGGTACACCTCAGCTGCTTCGGGAGTCCCACAAGCCAACCAAGCTTGATAGGACTCCTTCTTCAGCTTAATGGCCCCCCTCACCACTGGTGTCCACCACTTGGTTCGGGGGTTGCCACCACGAGATGCACCGACCACCTTGCGGCCGCAGCTCTGGGCCGCCGCTTCAACAACAGAGGTGGAGAACATGGCCCATTCAGACTCCATGTCTCCAGACTCCCTCGGAATGTGGTTGAAGTTCTTCCGGAGGTGGGAGTTGAAGACCTCCCGGACAGGGGCCTCAGCCAGACGCTCCCAGCTCACCCTCACTATACGTTTGGGTCTACCAGGTCTGAATGGCTTCCTCCCCTGCCATCGGATCCAACTCATCACCAGGTGGTGATCAGTTGACAGCTCTGCACCTCTCTTTACTCGGGTGTCCAAGACATACGGTCGCAGGTCTGATGATACGATAACAAAATCAATCATCGACCTGCGACCTAGGGTGTCCTGGTGCCAGGTGCACATATGGACACCGACACACCGACACAGACTGTGGTTAGCACAGAAGTCCAGTAACTGAACACCACTCGGGTTCAGATCGGGCAGGCCGTTCCTCCCAATCACCCCCCTCCAGGTTTCACTGTCGTTGCCTACGTGCGCATTGAAGTCCCCCAGTAGGACAATGGAGTCTCCAGGAGGAGTACCCTCCAGCACCCCAGTCAAAGACTCCATAAAGGGTGGGTACTCTGAAACATCATTTGGTGCATAGGCACAAATGATGGTCAGGACCCATTTCCCAACCCGAAGGCGCAGGGAAGCAACCCTTTCGTCCACCGGGGAAAACTCCAATATAGAGGCAGCAAGGTGGGGCGATACAAGAATACCCACCCCTGCTCGTCGCCTCTCGCCCGGGGCAACTCCAGAAAAGGCCAAGCTCCAGCCCCTCTCCAGGAGACTGGTTCCGGAACCGGAGCTGTGTGTTGAGGTGAGGCCGACTATATCTAGCCGGTATCGCTCAACCTCGTACACTAGCTCAGGCTCCTTCCCCGCCAGAGAGGTGACATTCCACGTACCAAAAGCCAGTTTAGAAAGCTTGGGATCGGTCCGCCAAGGTCTCCGCCTTTGACCGCCACCTAATCCACATAGCACCGGACCCCCATGATCCCTCCTGCAGGTGGTGAACCCACTAGAGGGCAGACCCATGTAACTCCTTCGGGCTGAGCCCGGCCGGGTCCCATGGATGGAAACCCGACCACCAGACGCTAGCCTTCGAGCCCCTCCCCCAGGCCTGGCTCCAGGGTGGGGCCCCGGTAACCCCATACCGGGCGGGGTACACTGAATCCTTGATATACAATTTATCATGAGAGTCTGTTGGATCGTTCTTAGTCTGGCCCTTCACCCAGGACCAGTTTGTCTTGGGAGACCCTATCAGAGGCAAATTGCCCCCGGACAACATAGCTCCTGGGATCACTGGGGCACACAAACCCCCCCACCACGATAAGGTGACGATCCATGAGGAGGTTTGATGTAGGTTTGATGTTTGTAATATGTAATACAATCTATATTTTGTAAACTTGCTATATGCTTCAAATCAGTTAGATGCCTGTGCAAATGCTTAAATATTCTACCTTATATTTTGTTCATGCTTAGCTCCCACCAGTCTCTACTTGGATCTTCCCGATGAACTCCTGCGCCTCCTCAGGGGTCTTGAAGATGTGTGTTCCGCCCCCATACGTGACCAACAGTCTTGCAGGGTGAATTACTCCATGACGAATCCCAAGGTTGCGCAGCTCTTTACGGACGGGGTCAAACTGCTTCCTCAACCGTTGAATTCCTGTGGTCAAATCTGGGTAGAACCGCACCTGTTGATCCTGGTATTTAATTTCTCCTTTGGCTCGCGCCGCGTCGGAGATCCTCATCCTGTCTCTGTAGCTGAGGAACTTCATAATTAGCGTCCTCAGTGGTCCCTTATTATCTCTCTGTGGTCCAATTCGGTGTGCGCTTTCTAAAACAACTGATGATTGCAGCTCCGCGTTGTTCAGCGCTTCTGGAATCCACTTTTCCAAAAAGGAACACGGGTCCCGACCCTCGGTTCCCTCCGGTAGACCCACCAGCCTCAGGTTGTTCCGTCTCGACCGGGACTCCAAGTCCAGGACATTATCTTCCAGACATTTATTTTTTTTTCCAAAGTGCGCACCTTTAATTGAAGGCTGGCGACGTCATCTTCAGCACTGGAAACTCGAAGCTCCACTTGTGCCACTCGTTCCACACAGTCACCCAATTCTTTTCTCATTCCTTCCAACGCTGCCATAATCCCATCAAATTTAACGGAAAAGTCTGCTCTCATTGAACTAATGGCAGCGAGCACTGCACCTGTGCCGTCGCCCGCATTCACCGCACCGCTGCTAGCTTCCTCCGCCGCCATATCTGGAGCTTTTTCTGCTGCGCCACAGACGTGAAAGTCCGTTAATTTGGACTGTTTCGGCGGTTCAACTTTTCCTCCACCTGATTTCCCAGCCTTAGGCTTCACCGGCATATCCTCGCTCAAACGCTGGGATAGGTTCTGTTCCAAATGAGAGAGTTATTTGCCGATTTTTTTTTTCTCTAGGAGCAGAGCAGAGTGGTACGTGTCCTTCTACGTAGCCGCCATAACCGGAAGTCTGTTTTTTATTTTTGATAAATTTGCAAAAATCTCAAACTTTTTTCACATTGTCATTATGGGGTATTGTGTGTAAAATTTTGAGGGAAAAATGAGTTTAATCCCTTTTGAAATAAGGCAGTAACATAACAAAATGTGGAAAAAGTGAAGCGCTGTGAATACTTTCCGGATCCACTGTACAGAAATCTGAGATGGGTAGAGTGTTAATGATTTTCCTAAAATCCTCATTCGATAGAATAAAACTCCAGTCCAGTTCCCTCACTGTGTCCAGCAGCACACTATTGTTCTTTGGTTCCAGGTGTGAATGTGTGAGTGTGAACGGGCGTCCTTGAAAGAGAGAGGTTGCCTCTCACTGGAACTCCCCTGTGTAAATAAAGGTTAGATTAAAAAAAAAAAGCCTAAATACACACACACACACACACACACACACACACACACACAAAAAAACACACAATAATGCAAAGCCTTCAAATTTACCCCTCGGGTTAAAATAATTTTATTTTACAAAATATGATGATGTTAAAACATTTAAATGAGCATTATTTTTATATCAAATACAAATATGAATATATTTACTGTCTTCCCTTTTGTTACATAAATTTTAGTGTTTATATGAATCTTCTGTGTGCTTGATGAAACTGTTTAATCCAGCTTTTATATTGTGACATTACCTTGCTCTCGTGTGTGTGCGTGTTGACTAGATGGAGTTGTAACCAAACCTCTGACAAACCAAACATGTGTGACTGAAGCAGGGGAACAGTTTTCTTCACCAGAGAAATGTCAGAGGTAAGATATCTGCATTAGCTTGTGGTTAATATGACCCAGTCGTCTACAGTATTTTGTCATTGTGATTTTTGATTTTTATGTTCTTAATTTAATGTTTGGAGTAAATGTGATGTTGGTTAGCCAGCTGCAGAGGATGTTGGGGCTTTCTGTTTTGACAGTGTAGAGCACCGACGTATGTAGCAATCCTGAATATCAAACATTTTAAACCACAACTTTGCATGAGTCTACATTTCAACTAATTCTGGTCATATAAAGAAGCATCAAAGAAAAATTATGAAGCAGGACTACTTGCCTATATAACACAGTTGTTATAAAGTCTGTATGTCTGATTTGTAATACATTTAATTTGTTAAGGTAAAAAATCAACTTCGTCACAAATTTGCAGTGTGATTAGGTTATAAACAAATGTTGAACAAAATATAGAAACGTAAAAATTGTCCACTTTAAACAAGATGCAAGTTTCAAAATTTCCTAAAGTTTTTTCTTTGTATTGTGGTGGGATTCATCTTGTTTATATAATTTATTGCAAACTTTTGAATTAGAATGCATCTCTTCTCATATAATCTAAACAAAGTACATATGAGCTCTACTGACACATGAGTAGGAGATTTGAATCCTATGGTCAGCAGAGACTGTGTGTTTAGATTTCTTATTCTCCGAGTGCCTGTGTGCCTTTTTTGGTGGCACTCTGGTTTCCTCCCACAGTCCAAATACATGCTTGTTCAGTTAACTGGGGACTCTAAATTGACCATAAGTGTCTGTAGCCTTTATAAGAGGGCGGATGTGGCCAGTAGGTAAAAGTGCTATGAGTGGTCGATAATGCCACTTTCAGACTATAATTGGCTGAGATCATGGGTTCCATTAGTATAAATTAACACCTAAGCAACCCATAGATGGCTTTTTTTTCAAACTACCAGCAGACCAGGTTCTGATCCCCTGCATATAACGGTACATTTTTCCAGTGTGTCCAGTTTCATGTCCTCACATCATTGGTGTCACACAAACACACTGGCCAACCTGGAAGCTGGTGATGCAGTAGTCATCAGCTACTGACCTAAATTACAATAAAGTTGAGTGGAACCATTGGCATTTTTACAAGTGTTTAATTTTGTCAGACTCAGCACAGATTAGTGGAATACACCGATCTATGTACTTCATTGGTTGCTGCTCTTTGTTCTCCATTTTAAAAGACAATGCTGTAATATGCACCCAACATTTTACATAATAAGGGATAAGGACCAGCTGGGCCTAGTTGGTCGAGCATCCGCCCCGCAGCTGGGAGGTTGTGGGTTCAAATCCCGGCCGGATCTTACGAACAACCATATAAAAATGATACTTTCCACTTTCTAGCTTGGTGGTCAGCATAATAGAATGGAGAAAGGAAAGTTAACGCACAGCTAGCGCTAGTAGCTTCCACTACTCACAGTAGCTGTGTGGCCTCGGGTCAGTGAAACAAAGATAGGCACTGCCCCATACACCACATGGTGTCCTACATGCTGTGGAAGGGAAGGGAGGGAATAAGGGATAAGGACCTGTACTTACATAGAGAGTATGCGTATGATGTCACCGAACAGAACTCATGGCAGTTAAAAAACACTTAGTGGCAGCATTGGGGGGTGTGCATTAAAACACAGAAAATACACAGTATTCAATCACAGCAGTACACAGAGTACCTGTGCACTTGTGAAGTGCTAATCTTATCATTCCATCCTCTATTAATTGGCAAAAAATGTAGTCAATAAATAATTGAGTACTCTGAGTCAGTTCTTCACTTACCATGTGCTCTTGGTCTTTATCTACACATCATTACAGTCAAGTAAATGGTGTGGTATTAACATGTAAAGTAAAAAAGGGTTCTCTGTGCACTGCTGTGACTAAATATTTTATGTGATTTTTATTTTTTGCTGCATACAAAATAAAGCTGACACGTGATTGCTGCTCAGTGCTATGTTGCTATGGTAACAGTGCTGTGTTGCTATTGTAACTGTCCTGTAACTGCCAAGAATTCTGTTCCAATGCATCCCCTCTATAGTGCTTTTCTAGTCTCAAGACCACTCAAAGTGCTTCACTAGTACCCTCTATTGTAAGGGCCTACAGGAGACAGATATCTAGGAACAATTTAGAATCACCATTTAACCTAACATGCATGTCTTTGGATTGTGGGAGGAAACCGGAGCACTGGACTAAACCCGCACAGCACAAGGAAGAAAATGCAAACTCCACGCAGAAAGATTCCCACCCCTGCCAGCTTGGGGATTTGAACCTGGAACCTTCTCGCTGTTAGACAACAGTGCTAACCACTGCAACACTGTGCTGCCCTTTAATTATACTTTAATAATTACCATCTTTTTTTCATATCGGAACTGAATAGCTTTTACACAAGAATAGACTTGTGGGTGTATGTGCACGCAAACATGTACTTATTTGATGGGGTCGTGTGTTTGTGTCATTTTTCATGTTCAGCACCACACAAAGCAGCATTTTTTTCCCCCAGAAAGGACTTTAATATAAAAAAGAGCGAATGATACATGGTGCATGTTAAGGCAAGGTGAAATGGAATGCATGAACAAAGGCAGGCACAGCCACTGTATACTCCAGGGAGGTGAAATAAAATGCAATGCTCTTGAAAGAAACTTTTGTCTCAGCCTGTGAGATATTTGTGTAATTGTGGCACCCACAGTAGCTAAAGTTGCACTTATTATTCAACCCCCATTGCAAATTCTTTAATTCCAAAATTTCCAAACTTTCAACTGTTTGCATTAAGTAGGACTTTTTTTTTTTCCACAATATCTTTATTGAACCTTTTTTTTTTTTTTAACAAACATGATACAAACAATCAAACACTAACACTAAAGTACTACAAAAAAAAAAAATGCACTAAAAACACCAACAACCACCAACAAAATCAAGTCTTCAACAATGCTCCTCTGTTTAGTCTAGACAATCCAATACATAAGTATACATATTATGTTCACCAGTTTGGAATTTACAAGGTCCACACACATCATTCACCTTCTTCTTCAAGAGTTATGTTTAAATTTTTTACATAATCAATAAAAGGTCTCCATATATTCTCAAACACAATTTCCTTTGATTTTAGTATATATGTTATTCTTTCTAATGGAAGGTTTGTTAACATCTGTCTTAACCACTGAGTCACATCTGGTCTATGAGTCTTTTTCCATAATAGTGCAATACATTTTTTGGCATTAAGCAAACTGAGGTCTATGAATGTTCTTTCACTTTTATTAAAATTATGCTTTTCTGGGTACAGACCCAACAAAAACAGTTTAGGATTCAATATGATTTGTTTTGAGATTATTTTTTCAATTGTTACCCTCACCTCTTCCCAAAACATTCTTATTAATCTACATTCCCATAAACAATGAAATAGGGTTCCTTTACTTTCCATGCATTTTGTGCATGTATCTGGTATATTTTTGTTATATCTATTTAACTCCTCCGGTGTAACATACATCCGCATTAACCATTTGAAATGTATCAATTTAAGGCGTGCATTTATTGATTTGGTTTGAGCTTCTGTACAAGCCAATTCCCATTGTTCCTCTGAAATTTCAATTTGCAGATCTTCTTTCCAGTAGTTTAATCTTTTCAGTGAATTTTCACTTGAAGATAGTGTCAATGAGTTATAAAACTCTGAAATAATACCCTTTCTTTTACTATCTTTCATCATCATTTTTTCCAAGGATGAATAAATAGGTCGAGTGAGAGCTTTATTTTGATTTGATCGAATAAAATTTCTAAGTTGAAGATATTTAAAAAAATGTGTTCTATTGAGATTAAATTTGATCCTCAGCTCTTCAAAAGACATTATGTTGTCTGCACATGGCAAATATAAATCCTGATTTAAGTAGGACTTTTGTTTATTAATTTATAAGGGACAATGCACATGAATGAACATCAGTTCAAAAACAGACATAAATGTGTCAAAGTTTAATTTACATCTTATCTAATTTACATTTGGAGTGCCTTGGGCAGGTGAAAGAACAAAAAATACATTACATATAAGTGGAGTGATTTAAACAACAGCACAAGACAAAAGACAAAAAAACACATATTCTGACAAACAATGCAGACAACATACATTCAACCATAACAACAAGCATGTTAAAATACATAATTTGTGCATATTTGCTTAGGTGCATAATTGGGATAGTATATGAAAGTCAGTATATAGTATGTTTAACAACAAGTATATGTATATAAGAAGATAAATATTTCTTCCAAAAGGGGTTGGTCTACTCCTGCTGCCTGGAGAAGACCAAGCCTTTAGGGGAAATGGACCATCAAGAAAAAAGGTACATTCAGTACAACATATGAAGACCAAACACAACAATATTATCGAACAGAGTAAATAAAATTAAATTAAAGGTAAAGATTAAAGATAAAAATGTGGCGCATGTCCACATACATATATGCAGGCATGCACCACATATAAACCTTATAAACTTAAAAAGCATGACATACCTACAGTATGTGTATCATGCTCTGTGAGACAGAATGAGGTTAATTTGTGATCACAATGTTGATTTGACTTGAGTCAATATTTGAGATGTGTTTTAAAGGATTTTGTTAATTTTTAATTTTTATTAATTAATTTTTATTTTTTTTTAATCCTCCGCCGGTGGAATCGCCGGTCGACCCCTACAGACACAGAGCAACAGAATAAATTATTTATTTTTTCCTCTCCTCTTGGTACCAAGTGGTTGGGGACTGCTGCGGTTAGGGAGTTTTCAAATGAAGGTTCAATTCAATTCAATTCAACTTTATTTATATAGCGCCATTTCACAACAACAGTCATCTCATAGCACTATCAACTGTAGGGAGGACCCCCACAGTTGCAGAAAGACCCCAGCAATCCTCTCTGCCAATAATTTCCAAATCTATACTCTTTGTCCTGCATTCAGTGCATTTTAGCTATTATAATGGATGTTGTGTTAAAGTCTGTATTTGCTGTTGCACAAGAGTTTTCTGTTTAGCAGAAGTTTCTGCTTAATTTACAAATCACTGTTTAATAGGAAATTTTTGACAATCCTGTGCTTTTCTTGTATCATTATATAGAATATCACTGCAGTAAACTAAAAAAAAACAAACATCTGCTTTAAAATTTGTAAGTCTTCCCACAACTTTTAGTGCAAAAAAACCTCTCAAAACATCACAACTTTTATCGCAACTTTTTAAAAAAGCTCCTGCAAATTCAGGCTTTATGGGCCACAATAATCATAAAAACATCCCGCGAAATCCTGGAGGGACTGCTAAATGCTACATTTGCTATTACTATAGTAAAACGAGTAAAGCTAGGGCCACCAAACCTGCTATACAGGTTCACTTTGGATCCTGATCTCTGACTATGGGTTTGGAGTCAAAAGGCCAAAGGTCAACGTTAACAGTACTTAGGCCTTATTACTGTACAACGAATAAAGCTAGGGTCACCAAACTTGGTACACAGGTTCACCCTGTGACCCTGAAGTGTGACTATGGTTTTGGGATCTCAAGGTCAAAGGTCAACATCAAAATGATTTAGAAACTATATCTCAACAACAAAGAACGCTAGGGTCTCCAAACTTGCTACACAGGTTCACCTTGGGATCCTGACCTCAAACTATGGGTTTGGGGTCAAAAGGTCAAGGTCAACATTCCTTATGCCTTATTACTGTACAATAAGTAAAGCTAAGGCCACCAAAGCTGGTACATGAGTTCACTGTGAGACCATGACCTATGACTACAGGTTTGGGGTCAAAAGGTCAAGATTGGCACTCCCTATGCTCTTTTACTATAGAACGTGTAAAGCTCTCCAGGGTCACCATACTTGCTACATAGGTTCACCTCAGGATCCTGACCTACAAATATGAGTTCTATACATTGTTGTATATTCATGGATGATGGGCTTATCATAATTTGGTTCTGCCACAGTAATTATATTGAAAAGTTGAAAACTGCTGTCCATCAGTAAGTATTGGGATCTTCAAAGATAACGGAGGCGGGGATATTGCACTTGCCTCAGAGTGCTCTTGTTTTAACCAGGCGCAAGTATTTTTAAATTAAGACAAGTAACACAATTTGAAATGGGGGAATAAATATTTTTGAGCACAACTGTAGAATCATTTAACATAATGGGTCACAAGTTGGATTTAATCACTGTGCTTAATTAAAAAAAGCTAATTTTTTTCAAAGTTTTTCGTACCAAAGTGTATAAGTTTTGATGTATTTTATGAGCATTCTGAATTTAACTGGATGTAACACATCTTCATTTCTTCTTGTTTACGCAGAGTTCTGTGAAACCCGCTCTTGCACTTCCTTTAGGCAGATTAAACTGCACAAATGACAAACGCTTGTTATACATATTTTCATTTGTACTGTACATGCCTGTTAGAGGTTCACAGATGTTAGTTTGTTTCCATGTGATGTCCCTGCATTTGCCAACTTTGCAGTTGGGTTGCCAACTTTCTCACAGCCAAATAAGGGACAGAGGGTTTTAACTACTGTTCTGTGCCACAATGTTGTGAGCATTAGTATTGTCATAATACTGGGATTTTTTACCTTGATAATACCTTAAAAATACTGATATTCAGTGTCATGTTTAATACTTAAAGGGGAAAAAAATGCCACACTTTATACCTAGAAATTTCAGATTTTACAGAATACAGAATCTCAGTAAAAATGTGTAATAGCTATGTTTTTAATAATGGATTGCATTTATATAGCACTTTTCATGACACCTAAAGACACTTTACAATGATTTTACAATGATTTTACTTTACAATGAATGCCCCAGGGCAGCTGACCAACGGAAACATGGCTGCCAATCCATGCCAACGGCCTCTCCGACCACCACCGAACATTTATTCACATTCATACATCAGTGTCATGAACCATGAACACACTGGAGGCAAGGTGGGTAAAGTGTCTTGCCCAAGGACACAACAACAAGGTGGGGGGGGTGGGATTTAAACCTCCAACCCTCCACTTATTGGGTGACCTGCTCTACCTCCTGAGGCACTATGGCCTCATTTTTGTTTCTCTTTGAGAAATAATGCAACTTTCAGGTAGAAAACACAACTACACTGCAGAAAGTCAAATATAAGTAAAATGAAATAAATTAAGGCTGTTTATGCTTGTTTTTTGTCTGATAAGATATTTATTCTTGCTGTGCAGTTTATGTGTAAGAAAATTTTGCATGCTTTCCAATAGTTTTTTAACTTGTTTTACACTATTTGATAAGTCAAATGTTCTTGCTCTGTTGGCAGATAATTTTACTTAAAAAAAAAATTCTGTCAATAGATAATTCTAGTTAAAATTAAAAAAATATCTGCCAACAAAGTAAGATTAAATTGCTTAAAACAAGTAAAAACATTCTTAAAGCAAGTAAAATCTTACAGAAAACTGCACAACAAAAAGAAATTCTCGTCTTGTCAAAATTACCTTGTGAGAGGAAAAACAAGCATGAAGCCTTGATTTAGGATATTTTATCTTACTGAGATTTCCCTTTTTACAGTGTGACAGATACTGCCTTCGGCATAAAATTACGTCAGTAAAGTATTCCTGATTCAAACAAGTACAACAGCAGCAATGGAAAACCTTCACAGGTGGCTGGAAAGCACTGCAAATAGCATGTCTTACCTTTTTAGACGTGTTTTCTTCTGGCCTTCTTGAAAGAAAAATCCTTTATGTCCTTTAAGTCCAGCTCACAAATATCATCATACTCTATGGATGCATGCTTGATCCAGTCTACTTTTTACCAAGTTTAGAGTGTAATAAGCAGCCTCCTCTACTCAGTGCTCCAGCTTAGAAAAATCCTTTACACTTTGGGTTTTTTGAGCAATTTGTTTTCCCTAAGCGCTTTTCGTCTCAATAATTTTATGAGTGCCACTTTCAAACTTTTTTCCCGGATATTTTGACCGAGTTAATTACTTCTTACCCTCTCACTGATGCTTGCATAGTCACATGGCAAAACAATTCCTCTGATCGGCTTTTGTTATGTGGTACCCACCTGAGGCACTTGTAAATTAGACCAATCAGCAGCCACACATGAATATCAAGTGATGGACATAGAATTTGACAAATTAACAATGTGATCTTTTTCATTGGCTCATGATAGGCCCTGATCTTCGTAGGCCCCTGGGCTTCAGCCCAGCCTAGTCTGTTCATTAAGGCGGCCTAAAATAGATGGTACAACGCACGTCCCGCTCGGGACAAACATATTTAGTGCAATAAACAGGTCGTCCCGGCTAAACCGGGACAGTTGGCAACCCTAACCCACACTCATTTTTGACCTTGGTTTTTTAAAGCTGACAAACCCTTTCCTTAACTGTTCCAGATTTGCAGTAATTTACACACCTAACTCTGGTTTTTGCTACGGCACCTCACATCCCCGTGGAGCTCTGGCTGTCAAGCTTCGCCATCTGAAGATCCTAGGTTATGACCTTGTCCTGGTGAGACTCAGGCTGAACTTCTATAATTTGTACAAATGGTCACTAATGCCTTCTAAAGTCTCATTAATATTTCTGCTTGTGAAATGCGTCTCTTCTATTATGTTTTTGTAAGGAATAATTTTTAAAAGCAGGACACTGTGTCTTTCTTATTCATGTCAGTTTGTCATATGTCTCTTGACAGCAGTGTACAGCTGTACATATACTACTACATTTTGGTTTCATTATCTCCAAAGTTTTTATTAAATATATTTTAAAGATTTTAGGAATCAGCAATGTTCTTTTTGCGTGTTTGTTATATCCTCCTAAATAAATGCAGCAAAACGTCCCAATAGATGGTACTGTATATTTTAGGCTCTTTTGTCAGCCTCCTTCAGTAAAGAAGTATCACCACTGATTCCTCTCCAACCAGAGCATGTTTTCTTCTTCTTACTCAGTGTTTTCAACCCCTAATTTCCATGATCTTAATCCTGTTCTTTAGGTAACCGAATCAGAGCTGCAGTTGGCATCTCAGGAAAAGAGAGTGGATTACCTCAGGGGACATATTTTTCCAGAAAACCGAAGATCAGAAACCCTGCCTGAAATGGAGAACCTGGGATGAGGAGAGAGCCAAGAAAAAGAGAGCCATACCAGGTTTAGGAACCTTAACTGAACTAAAAACAGGTTTTGTTGTGCTATTCAGAGATTTGTAATTATTTAAAAGGTATTAAGGTATTAGATTTTGACTGTTCTGACTTAAAATACCTTCTAAACATATACACAATTCTTTTTTAATCAAATCTGCCAAAATGTTTTCTTATGAAATATTGAAGGATTTTCTTCATGTAGTGAACAATAAAAATTTGCAAACGTTAGATGACCGACTATGGTACTGAAATAATGTTTTTTCTAAGGTAGCCTTTTATTGAATTCTAAAGGAAGTACTTTTTTCAAGAAACCATGTGCTCAGTTCTTGTGGCAGGTGATGGGTAACGCCATAGTAGTGATTGAAACCAATAAAACCAGTGTGAGCACTTGCAGTAACTGCACAGAAAGTGCAAGGTAGACATGTTGTCCCTTTGAAGCTGCTACATGTGCAGAAAATGGCAAGAAGGAAATAAAATTGAGAGAGGAAGACAGGAAGTTGCACACAGTTTAATTGTTTGAAGTATTTTCCAATGCTTGCTGCATATCTGCTTCTAACCAACCTCAGTGATGTTCCTTTTTAGTAGAGGCGTTCTCTACTGTCTTACAAATAAATGCATGAAAATGTGAAGAAAGTTACAGTACAATGTTGATCTCATTTCAAACCTGATTTTTTTTAACGCAGCAATTGTGACCCATAGGATAAGACACTGAGCTACAAAACCCTTTAAATGTGGTTAGGTCCCCTCATTTAGACACCACCTTGTGTTTCAACCACAAACAAAGGGGTTCCCAACTCTCTGTGTGTGTGAGAGAGTGTGTGTGTATGAGAGAAAGAGAGAGAGATGCAGAGGCAGTAAACAAGAAGCAAACAGACCCAGAAACTTTGTTTTGTTGCTGCTGTTATTTTTAATACAGGACTTTACAACTGTAAAATTGCTGTTTTCACTGTGCAAATACCGAAAAAGGTGATTGACTAACAAAATCAAACTGCTTGTGAAAGGTAACACTAATAAGAGTGCTGTTTGGAATAAGCTACTAAAAGCAGGATGGAGAAGCTCTGACGAAGTTCAAATTGATCAGAAGTGTCTGGTTATAAGATTCCGATTCCCTCCATTCTTCCTGCGATCTCTAGGTGCTCTGGGTTTGGTGTTTATGTAGTCACTGTAGGAATCTGTCATCCTTAATTTGAGCTGTAAGACAAAAAAAAGACAGCTGAGCACCTTTGTATTTTATGCCTACAACTGAAGATGGCAAAAAGCAACACGATGTAAGATTTTCCACCTTAGAATAATGTTTCCAAAGTCATTTTGGTGTTATATCAACCTCAGATCAGGTGAATGTCACTTTGATCATAGCCTGAGGGAACTTGTATCACCTGCAGCAGTGCTATAGAACTTTGCTGTTCTAGGTAGGAACATTGAAAATCTTTAACTGACACGTTTTGCACCCCAGTAGCCAATCACATGATGCAGTGTTAGTCGGTTGCTAACTATAAAATCTATCTTGGCATTTTCAGAATGGATGTGATGGAAGAGCAAGCAAAGAAACCAAAGATGTTCTTGTGGAAGGAAACAAAGAAAAGAGAGTAACCGAGCCAGAGCTTGGACAATATTGGGCCACAAGTAATTACAGCAATGGTAACACAAAATTATGCTTCACAATGGTAGGGGGACCCTAAGATTAAGTTCTTCAGGAAGAGCTCTGGAGTTGCAAAACTAGCAAGAATTGCATGCAATTATAAATAGGTCCAAGCAACCCCATGCATCTCAGAGCCCAGTCTCCAAACCATACATCATAGCAGGTTTCACTGAAGTCTTGTAAACCTTCCCTTTTGCTACTATCCTGTCACACATCACCGCTGATGCACATCTCAACCCACTCCACCCTGCCTGTACTTTCTTTTTCAGTTCTCTTGTGCACTGTCCATTGCTTTGGATTTTTGCTTATTCCAGGAACACGGAAAGGAGCTAATGCGATGACGCGGCGGCATTCATCTGTCCGCATTTCACAGGAATCGCTACTCCTCCTAGGCACTTACCCCAGTGCTCACCAAGCTCACTCAATGATCCTCAGGTGGGTCTGCATCCAGATTGTGCTCAAGGTGAAAGTCAAGATCAAAGATGACCTTCATGATGCAACCTTCCCCATTTACCCGGTCTTGAATAGACAATTAGTGTAGCTATTAGTGAGAGCTTTGAGTGGTCTTTGTGACTAGAAAAAACACTACTTAAGTCCAGGGGCCTCCCTTTATATAAAAACAAAGGTGATGTGAAAATCTGCGGGCCGAGCCACAAAGTTTCCACCTGCTGTGAGAAATTGCAAGCTCTGCAAAATTCTGTTTCTGTTTGACTCTTATCAGGTGGGTCTGTTAAGCTACAGAACAGCTAAAACTCACAGAATGTGTTAAAATAATGTTTGTACTTCAGTTAAAATGATTTGTCTATGAATTAGTGGTTAAACAACATGATTATTATTAATACAAGATTTATCTCCACAACTCAGCTTATTGAGCGCAGTGAAACCCCACTTTTCCCTTCACTTCCGCCCTCCCAAGAGAGTAGACGCTTTTTTCTCCTCTCCTGCTCTGACTTTTCCTCCCCTCCTAACTACTGGATCCCAGCTTGCTGTCGTCTGTCTGCGTCTAACTGCGACCGCCGAAAAGAAATTATGGAGTTAATAAGCTGGGCTTTGAACACAATTGACACCATTTTTTCAACAAGGAAAAGTGCTCCGGGGGAAGCTGTCTGCCCCGCAGGAACGGCTCCAGCGGGCTATTTACGAGACACAGGTATTTGGAGAATGCTGTGTCTCTCTAATCTCTCTATCGAAGATATTGAAGGTTTGTTTATCTTCGTAATCTTGGTGATTGGGATAATTCTGATTGGGACGGGAATTGTCTTGGTTTACCGCAAATTGCTGAAGATGGATTCAACCTATCAAAATGCTGGCCAGGCGAGGTGCATCCAACAAATTGAAAAACTGGAGAAGACCCTGATAGCGACTACTGGAGAACTGTCTCGTAAGGTGGATTACATCATGGGTTCGCTCAGGTCTTTCCACGACAAATTCAAAGCTGCGCAATGAAAGATTAATGTACTGAATCTACAGAAGAAATACAAGTCTTCTCTGTGATCAGTCCTATTTGGCATTATTATTCCCCATGAAAATTCCTCCTGGCTGTCTGCAGACTGTGTTTTTTCAAAATCATGAGCACAAGGCCTTGGACAGCCAGCTGCAGCGCCAGATAAGACTGGCGCCAGACAGACAAAACATCTTCTGCCAAGGGTCCTTGGGTCTCTCTTATTATCATCAACACTGCTCAACACCGCACACACATTGATCCATGAACTGAATAAAGATAACACTGCTCTCTTGTGTCCTGTGAATTCTGTGTGTAGCGAATATATGTGCATTGAGCTTTTTTTTTCCTTGAACTCTTAATCAATATTAAGTATGTAACCAGTATTTTGAATCAATGATTTTTTTGCTCCTTCCTATTGTATCATCTTTATGCGACCTGTACCCTCCTGCTGACAGGCGCGTTGCAGATGCGCCGCGGCACGGAAATGCAGGTTCATTACTGTGTCAAGTCAAATTCTCTCGTATGTTATCAGTGATCTGTTAATGTACTTGGCAATAAATCTTTTTCTGATTCTGATTCTGATTCTGAATAATAACTAATTTCCCTCAAATATAACCTGCCTCATTCATGGTCCAAAACCAGCGCCACTGGAAACTGGATCCCGTCTGTGTAAATGTGACATAGAGATAAAAAAAAATTTATGGAGACTATACACTTGACTCACGAAGCAACGCATACAGATTCATCTCTCCTGGGAGGAATTCTGTTTGGCAAAATGCCCTCTAATCGAGCCCCAGCTCCAGCACAATATGTGCCAAGGCAACGAGAAGCCCCTAACTGCAGACTACTTGGAGGCAACTGGATTGTGGATCCCTGCAGGTGAACCTTGGTAGCTGCAGCTGTGATGTGCAGCTGTATCGGAGTGAAGAGATGTTTCCATAGTCTAAAATATCTCTGTTTGGAGATTACAATCTGGAAATAAAAGCCGTCTCCCTGGCTGTCGTGCGTAATTTGAATTCTGACACAGATTTGGATTGTAACTATAAATTCAGCTGTAAGACTGGAGTGGTATTCAATGGTGTTTATTTACTTATTTTACTCAGTAATATCACGTCTGTCTATGTAGATTATCGAGGGCTTTCTTTCACAGCATTTTTTTTCATGTGTCAGTCCCCCTCCTCCCCTCCCTGCCATCACACTGTCATATAGTGATCCATCTATAGACTTTAATGCCATTTTATTTTATTTCAGTCTGAGCCAGCTGCATTAACTAAGCTGTAGGTACAAGCTGTTGCTTCAACCTACACCCTTTCTGTCTGAAATATGCAGTTTTTTCCCCTCTTTCCTTTTCTTTTTTGTCTTGTTACGATCCGACAGAAATAAAAAAGAAATGAATGAATGAACTGTCATTGTAACACGGTCCACTCGGTAAACTTATTGTTTATTGTTAATTCCGGAGGGTCAGAGCAAAATAAATGATTTTTTTCTGACCTCCACCTCCGTAATCAACACCTCAGTGTCACACTCCGTGAAGTAATTTTTTTATGCTGTGCTTTCCCGCAGGATTGATGATCATTGTTTGACAGAAGAGTGACAGAAGGGGCATTTTTCTTCATTTATATAGTCATTAGTGGGAGGAACCAAGGCAGAGTAAAGAGATTGTGCACGTGCGCTGACTTTTCACATGAGGTGGGTGGGATGTATAAAGGAAAGGAGTGGAGAATTGGGCGTGCGCACAGTTTTATAAATCAGAACATTTTTGTGCGCACATGCTTTTCAAATTTTTTGACTATGCCATCTTTTAGTATGAAAGCTGCGCAGTCCTTTATACATGAGGCCCCTGGTCCTCATCAATTATCCTTATCACCAGTGCTTTAGGAATATCTTACCCAGAGAGCCAGTGCAATGGCACTGATTGTTATGCTGTAGATGCCAAGAAGTACAGTCACCATGATCCAGATCCATAGAAATGCTTTGGGTCCGTCTTTATCTTTTGTCCAAGTGTTGTTTTCTTTGTTGGATGGGTTCAGGAGTCCTGGAAGAAGTACACTCTGAAATTGTAAAGTGAAGTCCACAAAATACACATTGCTGTTATTGCTGACTAAAGCCATGGCAGCTGTTGCAAATATTTACCTTCCACGAGAACAGGAGCACCTAGTAGTCTTACAAGTGGAGGAGGGAATGTTTTTGTGCTCTTACATCTGTAAATACCATCGCTGCTGTTTGTGGCTCCTTTAATGGTGAAACCAGCAAATTTCTTCTCTGAATTTAAGTGGAGTTGCACAAGTGGCACTGCTTTGCAGTTTTGACGTTGATTTCCTTGGGTGCGGTTATGCTTGCAGATCACCTGTCGGTCCTTAAGAAGATCGAACATCACGACATCACCATCCGGGTTGGGGCACAGCACAGGCACAGACACACTGTCATTTGTTGGTCTGTGAATTGTCAGCTGCTCTGGAAAAGGAAATGAGGGAAATGCTTCAGGGTGCAATTTTAGGTTTTTTTTTTAATTTTAAAAAATGTCTTCCAGTTTAATGTAAGCTGTGTAGTCAAGGCTTCAAAGAACACTCCCAATGTTTTTGAAGTATATAAATGCTATGGTTCCCAAAACTGCAGCCGGATGTCATTGTCTTTCCTGTTGCATTTACCTAAATCATGCCAAACACCTTTGTTAGGGGTATGGTTTTGTTTGTGTAGCTCTTGCAGAGAAAAATGTGTTTGATTTAATTCCTCATATAGAAGTTCATCTCTGAAAGTTGTCATTTCAGAGCAGTTCCACCCCCACATGGAAAAAACTTAATATCAGCATATTTACAGTACCTATTTCAGGCAGTGGTGTCTTTTTCAAGAAAAACATTCTACTACAGTATATGAGTGGCACACTTGAGTCATTCTCTGACTTATGAGATATGCTGAATGTCTCCAGGACTCCTCAGTTGTTTCTCATTAGTGTGAAATTATTCTATTGACTGACAGATATTGCCTCTCCTTAAATTTATCTCAACATCACATTATCTGTTTTTAAGTGTCTCCAGATGCGGACGACGTATCCATATGCAAAATGTCTATAGATATGGACGAGTTGACAGTCCGACAAAACCTTTTCAGATCAGCTAAAGTCCACTGCGACTGTGGCGCAGGTGAGGAGTGTAGTTGACCTCTGATCGGAGGAATGGTGATTCGCTTCCTGCTCTCGCCACCATGCCCACGCTTATTTTACTTGACATGAGAATGAATTTAGAATTAAAATTAAAAGTCATCATTTGGTGAAGGGTAAGGTTAAAAAGGTAATAAATAGATATGAATTAAAAAATTGAAACAAATTATGGGTTAATACGAGAAATATCCTTTCTTCAATTGTTGATAACTGCCTCAGGTTTCCATACCTATAGCTGCTGCAGCATAACATACAGCCGTGAACAAAATTGTTGGTACCCCTCTGTTAATGAAAGAAAAACCCACAATGGTCACAGAAATAACTTGAATCTGACAAAAGTGGTAATAAATAAAATGTCTATGAAAATTAACCAATGAAAATCAGACAATGCTTTTGAATTGTGGTTCAACAGAATTATTTAAAAAAAAACAAAAACTCATGAAACAGGCCTGGACAAAAATGATGGTACCCTTAACTTAATATTTTGTTGCACAACCTTTTGAGGCAATCACTGCAATCAAACGATTTCTGTAACTGTCAATGAGACTTCTGCACCTCTCAGCAGGTATTTTGACCCACTCCTCATGAGCAAACTGCTCCAGTTGTCTCAGGTTTGAAGGGTGCCTTCTCCAGACGGCATGTTTCAGCTCCTTCCACAGATGTTCAATAGGATTTAGATCAGGGCTCATAGAAGGCCACTTTAGAATAGTCCAATGTTTCGCTCTTAGCCATTCTTGGATGTTTAGCTGTGTGTTTTGGGTCATTATCCTGTTGCAAGACCCATGACCTGCGACTGAGACCAAGCTGTCTGACACTGGGCAGCACATTTCTCTCTAGAATACCTTGATAGTCTTGAGATTTCATTGTACCCTGCACAGATTCAAGACACCCTGTGCCAGATGCAGCAAAGCAGCCCCAGAACATAGCAGAACCTCCTCCATGTTTCACAGTGGGGACAGTGTTCTTTTCTTGGTATGCTTCATTTTTGCATCTGTGAACATAGAGCTGATGTGCCTTGCCAAAAAGTTCCAGTTTTGTCTCATCTGTCCATAGGACATTCTCCCAGAAGCTTTGTGGCTTGTCAACATGCAGTTTGGCAAATTCCAGTCTGGCTTTTTTATGATTTGTTTTCAACAGTGGTGTCCTCCTTGGTCGTCTCCCATGAAGTCCACTTTGGCTCAAATAACGACGGATGGTGTGATCTGACACTGATGTATCTTGACCATGGAGTTCACCATGAATGTGTTTAGAGGTTGTTCTGGGCTCTTTTGTTACCATTCGTATTATCCGTCTCTTCCATTCTTCATCAAGTTTCCTCCTGCGGTCACGTCCAGGGAAGTTGGCTACAGTCCCGTGGATCTTAAATTTCTGAATAAAGTGTGCAACTGTAGTCACAGGAACATCAAGCTGCTTGGAGATGGTCTTATAGCCTTTACCTTTAACGTGCTTGTCTATAATTTTCTTTCTAATCTCCTGAGACAACTCTCTCCTTTGCTTCCTCTGGTCCATGTTCAGTGTGGTACACACCATGTCAACAAACAGCACAGTGACTACTTGTCACCCTTTTAAATAGTCCGACTGACTGACTACAAGTTTGTAGACACCTGTGATGTTAATTAGAGGACACATCTTGGTTGAACATGTCCCTATGGTCACATTATTTTCAATCTTTTCTAGGGGTACCATCATTTTTGTCCAGGCCTGTTTCATGAGTTTGTTTTTTAAAATAATTCTATTGAACCACAATTCAAAAGCACTGTCTGATTTTCATTGGTTAATTTTCATAGAATTTTTATTTATTACCACTTTTGTCAGATTCAAGTTATTTCTGTGACCATTGTGGGTTTTTCTTTCATGAACAGAGAGGTATCAACAATTTTGTCCATGTGTGTAATTATGGCATTAATAGAGAGCCTAATACACACCCCTTCTATTTTCGCATATGGGACCCTGCCTCCCGCCCAAAGATGCTGGGATAGGCTCCAGCACACACACACACACACACACCCCGCGACCTGAAAAGGATTAAGCGGAAGAAGATGGATGGATGGATGGGACACTAAATCGGAAAAAAAAAAAAATCTCCATTGAAGTGAACGGCAAGAGTCTGGGGCTGCACGGTGGAGCAGTGGTTTAGCACTGTGGCAGCACAGTTTTACCCTCGGCCGGGGGATCGCGGGGATCATGAGATCGTGGGTTCGATCCCAGCCCCCGACCAACAGTGAGCTGTGTGGAGTTTGCATGTTCTCCCCGTGTTGCGCGGGCTTACTCCGGGATTTCTCCGGTTTCCTCCCGCACACCAAAAACATGTAGGTTTAGGACGCTCGCGCACGCAGCGACCAGCAGCCGGTGGCTTGTCACCAGACTGCAAACCAAGTCTACCTACGGGTACAAATAAGTAACAAAAAAAAAAAAAAGAGTGACATTATCTTTTGATCCCAATCAAATTTTGCCACGAGTTACACATAAGCTAATGGATGATGATGATAATAAATGAGGTCTACCACCTACCTGTGCAGTCACAGCTGCAAGTGTTCTGAGAACCAAAGGCAAACGATGACCTGGAGCACAGGAGGATTACGAACATCCAGCAAACCCTCATCTTTTACTGCAGGAGTGAGATCATGCTGCCAGTAGAATGATGCCCCCAAGGCTCTCCCTGAAACTTTTGACAGTTCTTCTGCGAACTATATAAGCATTTGCTCCAGAAAAGTCTGATCGGTTACGATGATACCATCAACAGTGGTTCCCTGCACCTGCTTTTTTGCCTGCAGTCTCCCACAGTCTTGCTCCGCTTCTGACTCAAGCACTCCCACAGTGCCTAATGTCACAGACATGCGCTCTCTGAGAGAGAAACATCCTGTGGCAGAAGGCTTTTTTTTTTTTTTTTTTTTTTTTTTATTTTAACTTTTTTTAACAGTCTTACAAGAGGTAAGAAGGATAAGATAAAGTAATAAGAATAGTAAATAATAATAAGATAAAGTAACTAAAAGCATAATAAAAGTAGACAAAAAGAGAAACGGGGGGTTCTTTTCAGTCCAGAGTGTCCAGAGTTCTAGGGGTTTTCCATGAGTTTCCGATCATCGACCAAACAGTGGAGTTTCACAGCATTCCGCTTCTTCATGTGTTTCAGTGATGAGAAAAAAAGGCAGAGTTCTTTATGAAATACATTAAAATTTGGCTTGCATTTTAAAAATCTATTTTTGTGTACATAAAATTTTCCCAAGATTACGAGGGTGTTAATAGACATATCATGCAATGAGTTCTTAATAATAAAGCCATACAAAATATTCTGACAGTTAAAAACAGGGGTTGGTACATGTTTAGATAACCAGTGATGAAAATCATCCCAAAACGCAATGGTGTACATACAGTAAAAGAAAATGTGATCTGTACTTTCTATATGTTCATTACAAAAGGAACAGTTATTGTTCTCAAAGCCAAAGCGTTTACTTAGAAACTCAGCAGAAGGATAAATTCCATTTAAAACTTTACAGTGGATCTCTTTTGCTTTCGGTGAAATAGGAAATTTAAAGAATTTAGATCTTAGAATTTGAGCTTCTTTTTTGGAGAAAAAATTAAGAATAGCAGCTCTAGAAACTGTTGCTGGGAAGATTTCTTTATTAAATATTTTCCTAATCGTTAAATTGTTTAATTTTGAGTCATCTAGGCGGAAACCATTCACCAAAAGCAAAGGGAGGTTTGGGCAAGAGCCAAATCTATTTAAAGTTGAGGCCATTAGTATAACTGTCTGAGGTATTGCCTCCATTACTTGGTTATATTCTCGTTTATCATTTATGTTATATTTAGCACAGAAGTTCTCAAAAGTTAAAACATTCCCTGTGCCGTCTAATAAGTGTAGTACAGACCAAATGCCCTTATTTTGCCAGTTTTGTAGGAATATTGATTTGTGTTTATATAGTACATATCTACAATTCCACAGAGGGGTCATATGAGGGCTAAAATTATGTTTATAAATCAATCTCCAATATAGTAAGACCTGTTGATGAAATGAGGAGAGTTTATAGGGGAGCTTTTTTAGGTCATAGTCACATCTGAGCAGGAATTCAATGCCCCCAAATTTAGCAAAAATTTCATTGGGAATATGAAACCAGAAATGTTTGGGTTGTTTAATAAATTGTCTCAGCCAGTTAATTTTGATGGTGCCATTAATGCATTCAAAGTCTATTGCTTTAACACCACCTTCCTCATATTCTTGAATCATGGTACCTTTTTTAATATAATGTGTTTTCCCTTTCCAGATATAATTGAAAATGGTTTGGTTGATGGCTTTAACGGCATCTTTGGGCATTGGTAATGAATGGGCTGGATAAATAAATCGGGAGATGCATTCCATTTTTGTCAGAAATGTTCTTCCTATGATGGAAATATCTCTTTGAGACCAGGAGTTGAGATAAGTTTTTGATTTCTCCAAGCAATTCCATATATTGAGCTTGACTAATTGATCAACATCTTTAGTGATATGCATGCCCAAATATTTCACTGTTTGTTTGACGGGAATGGTATGAATGGCTGATAGACTGCAATCATGAATAGGTAATAATTCACATTTACCTAGATTCAGTTTAAGCCCAGAGGCTTTAGAGAAAACATCTATATAATTAAGAATTTTAGGGACTTGATCAGAGTTGTGCATGAATATGGCTGTGTCGTCAGCCAGTTGGCTGATTGTTAGTTGTTTTCCAAATACTGTTAATTTATCAAAGTCAGAGTTTTTTATAAAAATTGAGAGCATTTCAGCTGCTGCAATGAACAACAGAGGCGAAATCGGGCAGCCTTGTTTTATTCCTTTGCCTATTGAAAATCTAGGGGAGGTACCATGTGGTAATAGAACTGAGCTGTTGGTATCCGTGTAAATTAGTTTTATAAAGTCTAAAAAGTGCTCCCCAAAACCAAAAAGCTCTAAGGTCCTAAACATAAATTTGTGTTCAATCATATCAAAAGCTTTAAAAAAATCCAAAAATAAAATAAACCCCTCGTCAATTAGGTCCCTATAGTCAAGTAAGTCCAATACCAGGCGTATATTGTTGTGTATTGAGCGCCCTTTAATAAAACCTGATTGTGTCTCTGAGATAAGATCAGTGATGCCAGTTTTGAGTCTGTTGGCATAAATATGTGTTAAAATTTTGTAATCATTATTAAGTAAAGTAATTGGTCTGAGATTATCAATCAATTTTGGGTCCTTGCCAGGTTTGGGAATTAATGTGATGACTCCTTGTTTCATAGTATTTGGTAAAACTGATGTAGCACGGATTTCCTTTAACATATTAAAAAATAAGTCTTTTAGGTTAATCCAGAAGTGCCTGTAAAAATTGGCTGTCAAGCCGTCTGAGCCAGGTGATTTGTCTAGAGCTAAGGATTTTAAAGCTTTCTCAACTTCCTCCATTTGGATCTCTGCGTCACATGATTTTCTAAAATATTCATCAATTTTCGGTATCCGTCCTGAAATGGATTCAAAGAAACCCTCTGCATTAGTATGCGAGTAAGAGGAGGAGTATAATTCACTGTAAAATTTAAATATTTCTTTAGAGATCCTCACAGAATCAGTACATTCTTTACCATCAATTATAAGAGACTTAATGGCATTTCGTTCTTGTCTTCTTTTCTCAAGCCTACAGAAGTATGCTGAGCTTCTCTCTCCCTCCTCTATCCATTTCGCTCTTGACCTAATATATGCTCCTTTGGCTTTATTAATATAGATGTTATCTAGGGAAGAGTGCAATAAAATCAGTTTTTGTTTGTCCTCTTCACATAAGGAATGTTTGTTGCATATTAAATGGATCTCTTTTACAATATCCATTTCTTTTTGTTTATTGGCTCGGCTTATGACTTTGCTGTATGAAATGGAAATCTGACGGATTTTAAATTTAAGAAATTCCCATTTCTCCCTGTAAGTTGACAATAATGTATCTTTAGTTATACTGTCGATTGTCCTTTTAACATCCTGACAGAAAGGGTCATGTTTTAGAAGATTTGAATTAAATTTCCAGTAGCCTTTATTTCTTCTGACTGCACTAGTGGGAGTTATGGTTAACTTGATCATACAATGATCTGTAAGCGGAGCTGCAGAAATTGAGGTATTTATGTCTATATTAGGTTGGAATTCAGAAATAAGCCAGTAGTCTAATCGCGATTTAATGGTGCCATCAGGTTTAAACCAAGTAAAGGTTTGAGTATCTGGATTTAACGCACGCCATATGTCACTAAGCTGAAATGTGTTACAGAAGTCTAGTAAAGTGGTATTATACTGATGATTAGGAAATCTTGAAGGTTGCCTATCAAGCCATTCATCCATAACCATATTGTAGTCGCCACCCAACACAAAAACAGGATTGATATATATTTGGGATAATTCCTTCAATATGTTAGTCACGTCTGTAATTAATTGTTTGTTCTGACTGCAGTTAATAAATCCATAAATGTTAACAAGAATCAAGAATTGTTTGTGTATTTCAAAAACGCAAATAATCCAGTGTCCTGTGACATCTCTTTTGGTTGCAACTACTTTCCCAGGAAAGTTATTTAGGAGTATGGCGACCCCTGCTGATCTATTTGTGCCATGACTATAGTATATTTTTTCTCCCCATTGATTTGTCCACATTTTTTCATCTGTATTGTTGCTGTGAGTCTCCTGAATAAGATAACAATGTGCTTTTTCATTTTTAAGGAATAGAAATGTAGCCTTTCTTTTTATAGAGTCTCGTAAACCCCTAGCATTAAGTGATGCAAAAGAAAAGGTTGTAATAAAAGACATAAAGGATAAAAAAGAATAAGGAAAAAATTAAAATAATAATAAAATAAAAATAACAAGTAGATAAACGGTTTAGGTTGTTACTTTGGACCAAGTACACTTGAAGAAAGCCCCTGATTAAATTGCTAAATATATGTTTTAACTCATAACTTTTTTCCCCTTTTTTTTTTCCTTCCCTTTTTTCCTTTTTCTTCCTCTTTTTTCCTTCTCCTTCTTTTCCTTTTTTCCCTTTTCTTTCCCCTTTCCCTTCCTCCTTTTCCCCCAAGCTGCACGCTTGTTATGACAGAATCCAAAAACCAAATCTATAAAATTATCGAAAATATGTAATGCAAATTATCAAAATGGCATTGAAAAGGAGCTGCCTTATAAATCTACCCTTCAAAAAAAAAAGGATTCAGGAACCTGAGTAAAAGTAGCATGTAAACATATCCAAATGACAGCTGCCAGGAACACAGCGTACTTCAAAAGGGGACTATGAAATGACTCCCTATAAAGTAAACACTGAAGTAGCTTAGCAACATGTACAGAACATTAAAGAGTCAAAATGCTTGTTCAGCCATAGTTGTGAACCAGACCCTTAGATGCTGACTCTTCTACCATCGATGTATCCCACATGGCCTTTGTACCAGACGTTTTTCCCAGCTGCACGGGCTTGCTCCATCTGTGGCCATGCTGCTGCGCGGGCATCCCTGTCGGCTTTACAGAAATCTTGCTTGAATCGGATCCCGGCTACTCTGCAGAATTTGGAGTTTTTGGTCAGCCTCCAAATTTCTTCACAGTGGTATCTCATGACAAACTGAAGAATAACCTGGCGGTTTCTCCCATTTTCACGTTTTCCCAGGCGGTGGACATTATCAACAATAGTGCCCATGGTCGTTGCCCACTGCGGTGCAATTTCTGACAGAATGTGGATTACCTCCTCACGGATCATTTCGTTATCCTTTTCTTTGATCCCGTGTATTTTAAGGTTCCAGCGCCTCTTGTACCTCTCCAGCTCAGTAATCCTTTCCTTTAGCTCTTCGTTTTCTTGTATAAGCTTGGGGATGTCTCTCTCAAAGCTCTGTAGTTTGGTCTGGCAATTTTTGATGTCAGCAGTATTAATTTCAACAAGATGGGTGATGCTGGCTACCATTGTGGCGGTCTCCCTTAACTGCACTCCAAAATCATCAACTTTGGTGGTTAGTTTTGTGATAGCATCTACCAAGTTGTCGTAAGATTGCTCTTGGGCGGTTTTCATCTTTGAAAGTGGCGGAGCAGAGGACTTAGTTGGAGTGACGGGAGAACTTTTTCTCTTACCAGGACCGCTACTAACAGAGGTTTCCATCGGGGTGTAGTCATGGTCAGTAGTAGCTGTTGTTAGCTTAGCGTTCGTTTTCCCGCCGGACATGTTAGTCGGATTTGATTAGTTTCCTGTGACAGAAACTTGCGTTCAAAATCACCAATTGAATTTACTTGCTTTGAAGCTGTCAGCTCTGAAAATGTTTTCAGTCTGAATATGAGTTATTGTCCAAGTTTCGGGGCTGGAGAATGCGGGTTTAGAAGAGCGAACTGGTCCGGATCGCCATCTTCCGGAAGTCCGACTCCTGTGGCAGAAGGCACCCCCTCTGTTGAAGTTTCCGCCCTCTCACTGTGATCTTTTTACCCTGAAATCAAATAAATGAGTTGAGTCTTTAAAAAAGATTTTTGTTTTGTGCAGATGAACCAGGAAAATACTAGAAGCTACTAAATAATTGTAAAATTAAATACAGTTTCACCTTTCTCCCAAAGAAGTGGAGTGAACTATTTCATAGCAAACATCATTTAATGTAGGAGCTTTTATTTTGAAGTCTGTACAACTGCATTGATTCTGGTGCCTCATTACCTTTGCCATAAAAAATGTTGCTCTTCTTTTTGTATCTTATGGAAGCAGATGTCTACACAACAACTTTCTTATTTTTCCAGTATATCCATTTTGGATGTTTTTCTGCCAAACATGGAAAAATTTTGTCACCTTTTTATTTGAGTTGCACTTGTAGGAATATCATAAATAGCCCAATTACTGTAGCTCATTCTGGCAAAGCCAAAAGGAGCAAATGTATGGCACAGCATTTGTCTGGCCGTCTGGCCACATTTCACTAGAACTGCTGCTCCTCCAGTCACCACACTGACACACACTGATCTTCAAGTGGGCCTCCATCCTGTTTGAGCTACTCCATCATTGATGGTCTGGTCGCTACAGAAAAAAATGTATTCTCTTAAATCCTTTCATGGCTAACACTTACATAGCCATGTTGTAGCTCACTAAGTGGTGCAGGGTTTGACGTTAGCATCTGCCCGCTAGGCAAATGCTGGTGGAATTCAACTGTATCCTGTAGCTCAGTCACTCTTGGATGCCAGTTTGACCCAAAAAGTCATAAATTTATGATAAAAGTCCACAACTCATTAGATAAAACCACAAATTTGCATGGATAAAGTTGCAAATTTATGACAAAAAGATGGTAATTTACATTAAAATAAGTAAAATATTTATAATCAGCAGGGCACAAATTTATTAGAAAGGAATTGCAAATCAATCAAAACATGTTCCAGTTTAAGAAACAGCTGCTTATATTGAGCAGTCATTCTCTAAACTGAAACTGACCAAACCTTAACTCCATAAGAAATGTGCTTAACAAAGACTGTGACTCCACTAACCCTAACCTGACACTAACCTCCCAAAATGTGTCCTTCCTGTTGCTAAATGGTCAAATCTTTATAGTTCCAGTATGAATGACACTGGCTCAGACACTTTTTTGAAAAACGTCCAGATGGTTAGCTCTCTTAGTACTAAAAAAACTATAATTTTTGCTATCTGTTTTTGGGACATTAACAAAATAATAAAGGTAATCTGAGATCACTGCTCAGCCGCTTGGTCCGATTCAAACAAAAATAATTGTCAACCACAAACTCTTTTTGCAACAGAAAGGAAGATGGTTTAAATCCTTTTATCGGTACCAGCTAGCAAAAATGAAGCACTAACCACTGGCACCGTTTTGGTTTTAAGCACAAATACACCCCAAATGATTTTCACATTTTTTTCAGCACAAATGTAATACAAACCAACTTCACTGTTTTTAACTTGTGCTTTGCTAGTGCAACGGCCCCTGTGTCCATCAGTCTATCTGACCACATTTAGAAAAAAGCACTACTACTCCTCATAGGCACTTGCCTGGATAGTCACCAAACCAATCCAAACTAGCACACAGTGATCCTCAGGTGAGTCCTCATTCACACTGTAGTCAGGGTCAAAGGTCAAGAGATCTTTGCAGTGGTTTCATCAGGCTGGAACAAGCTATTCATTGACTGACTGTCTAGTTTCATTGTTTCAAAAAGATACCGAGCCTGCTGTACTTAGGTTTCATACCGTTCCTTTTTAGAGGGATCAGTGACAAACAATTCAAAGGTTTATACAGTAGTTCACTGTTGTTGTTTTAAAATTACGGTCTCAATATACTTTTTCAACTTTTAAACTAACCCAATGCCATTGTCTTAGTGTTAATTTTTAATCTTAAATATGATGAATCATAGATTTACATTCTAGTTGTGCCTAACCAATATTGTATAACAGGTGTCTTTGTGCCCTTTTGACTATTTCACTCCTGCCCTTCAAACAGTCTGAGCCGGCCACCGGCTACAGTCTTCAGTGACAAAAGTTTCAACAGTATAAAGTACAAATGAGTTTAAAAAAAAGCTATCTTTTAAAACATTACAGTTGGTATTTTCTTTTGTGTGAAGGGTAACGTTCCTGCAGCAGTTCGAGGCCGGCTGACCAGCAGCGCAATGACCTTGTGTACAACATGGAAGAGTTTACTCAGCATGAGGACAAGCAGCAGCAGATACTGAGCTGGTCTGATGTGACATTAGGCTGCCAGGGTGTCATTACGGGAGAGGCTGACTGGCCGAGAAAAAGAGTATTTTGCATGAGTCACAGGGAAGGGCACCACAGGTGGCACCTTGAGAGGGGAGGAAAAAAATATTCTTAATGTGCTGCACTGTAGCCTGCTGCTAATCAGTGTGCACATTACATCAACCACAGAGCCACAATTTGAATCTGTTGTGTCATTTAAAGGTGTCCGTCTACACACAAAAGGGTGAGGATTATAGTGCAATGTACTGTTTGGTCCACTAGATGGCAACGAGGTATTCAAAATAACATTAATATGTATTCTGGAAATAGTTTTGTTGGTTTTTATATTAATTTGCCATTCATTTGATATGGCAGATTAATGTAAATTCTTAGTAAGGTGGGTTTGAAAGAACTGAATTTTTAATGACTATAATTCTCAATCAGAAAAGGAGTGACAGGTGAGGGGGTTATGTGCCCGTATGGATAACAATAATCCCTTAATCTGGAACAAACCCCCATCATGACTGCTTCTGGAGGTTTTAGGTAAATATCAACGGGACTCCAGGGACATAATTTTTATGATATCTTACCTCTTCTTTACTGTGCGAAGTAAATACTTTGTATAATTTATTGTCAACATTTGAACTTCTGTCAAATTATATAGATAAAATCATTTCAGTAAAGTTATATAAATATATTTTATTGAAATAATTATTGAAATCAGTGTTATTTTATTCTAGCTCAGTTGCAAATGAGAAAAAAGTCGTAAAACATTTCATCACAAGTTTGATTAAAAAGCATTACATTTATAAAATATCACATTTATGAGGAAAAACCTCAGATTTAATGTCACAAATATACAAGAAAAAAATAATTTGAGGCAAAAATTCAAATTTATGAGGAATTTATGTAACAGTTTTAACACAAACAAATTAAAAAGGAGTCAAATTTAACTAAAAACTCCATCCATCCATCTTCTATCACTATTCCAGAGGTCTGGGTCACGGAGGCAGCAGTTCAAGCAAAGAAGCCCAGACTTCCCTCTCCCCAGCCACCTGCTCCAGCTCTTCAGAGAGGATACCAAGGCGTTCCCAGACCAGCTGGGAGACATAGTCTCTCCAGCAAGTCCTGAGTTTGCCCCGGGGTCTCCTCCCAGTGGGACGTGCCCAAAACACCTCAAGTGGGAGGCGTCCAGGAGGCATCCTGATCAGATGCCCATACCGCCTCAACTGGCTTCTTTCAATGTGGAGGAGCAGCGGTTCTACTCAGAGCCTTTCCTGGATGACTGAGCTCCTCACCCTGTCTCTGAGGGGGAGTCCAGCCATTGCTGGATGAAGCCAACAGGACAACATCATCTGCAAACAGCAGACACTAAAAACTCAGTGTTTAAAATATACAAGAATAAAATCACAAGCGTACATGACAAAAATTCTGAACATTAGTTTAAAAATCACATTTGTGAAAAAAAACATAATTGAAAAAGTGGCCAATTTATGAATATTCAAAAATTCCAGAGAAAATCCTCACAAATTGCTAAAAAGTTACTTGAGTAGTGAGTAACTCTTGCCAGATACTTTCTTATTGAAGTATTTTTTTTCTTTAGTTGAATACTTAATATAAGATACTTTTACTTGAGTACAATCTCTGGCCACTTTACCACCTATGGTTAAGTACAGTGGCCATAGTTACTTATACCTGTATAGGTTATTATGTTTTAGTAAGCATTTCATGTGTTTTTCCCGGAGAATGTATACATGTATGTCTTTTGGTTAATCGTTTTAATATGGGTAAGTCATGTTACATCAGGTAACACCGCATTGGTACTAACATTATTTTTCAGGATTAAGCTCAAAACTAGCAGTATTCCATATTGCAAAGTATGTAAAAAAAAATAATAACAAAAGGAGAACATATGAAATCATGTGTATGAGATCAGACTGACTGCCGCTGAGAACCGGGCTGGACAGACATGAAGCGTGAGCGGTGCGGCTACTCGCCGCTCCTCCATGCTCCCGGCAGACCTTGCGCTAGATCCTGGACAGGAAACGACGGAGACGCTCAGCGTGCCCACCCCCCCCCCCCCTCCTCAGTAGCTCCGACTCAGAAGAATGAGAAAGAGGAGCAGGGTGGTGGATGTGTGGGCAGAAGAGGGTGAAAACATGAGGAGGTCTGGTAGTTTGTAACTGTGTTTCGATTTTTTTTTTTAATCTACTGGATATCGTAGGAATTTGTGGACGACGCCGAGAGAGAACACAAGAAGAAGAGGAGGGGAGGCTCTCTTTGTCACTCAGTTTTAACTGTAAGTACAATTCCCCCCCCCCCCATTATCCCCGACATGTTTGGATCATGTTTAAAGGGTTCTGCCTTTAAACGTGTTCGCTCAGCGGAGAAAATGTCAGCATAAACAGGCTGGACGTCAGTTGATGTCCGCAGCCCATCCCAGGCTACAGGGAGTGGATGAGCAGCCCCGGTGTGAGGGCTGCTGACAAACCGAGGTAACTGCTGCAGAAATTAAACCCCCCGAACCGTTTACCTGTTTGGGTGATGCTGGGTGTGTGACTGCGGGTCTGTGCCCCCCCCCCCTGTGCGGCTGGGAACAACAGCAGAGGAAGGGTGTGCTGGGCTCGGGCCGTCTGGTAAAAGAAGCCGCAGCTTTTAATGGGAGTGACAATTGGACATTAGCCCCGTTATAGCCTCAGTTTGCTGCCTGAGCCGAGCCCCGGGTGCCTGGAGGTTCTCTTTCCAGCCTCACTTTTCCTCCGACATCCAAGCTAGTCTGCACCTCGATTAGCCGGAGGAAGCTATCGTTTTGTAATAAGGGTCGATGGTATTGTCGCGCTAACGTGTGTATCACTTATTTTTTTTTTTTTGCCTTAAAAGAAATGCCTGATTTTATTTCGTAGCAGCCGTCTGCGTGTTAATAAGATGAATGTATCGTCTGGGTGCTTCTCGTTAGCAGCTGCTCCCTCACTGCAGCCCTGGGACTGTTTTAATTCCCTTTGTTGGTCTGACCGGCGGCTGTCTCCTGTTTTAAGCTAGCATCCACCTCAGGATATTAATGTCACCCAAGTCTGTGAGACGAGGCAGGAGACCTCGGGAAATGTGTGAGGATGAAGCGTGCTTGTGTGTGTGTGTGTGTGTGGGGGGGGGGGAGTTAAAGCTCAAACTTATGTTGTGTTCGTTCTGTGGTGCTCAGTCTCCCAACATATGGCTCCATCCTCACGGTGAGCTTTGTGGTCGGACATTAGCGCCGGTGACCCTGCTGTGACCACGGGGCTTCAGAAGTCGTTTGGGGGAAAAGCTTCCTCCCAGGGTTTAGGCGCAGTCCGAAAAAAATGGGTCTTTTTGGCTGTAATAGTTTTCAAAGGCTATGTAAAAGGTGGAACACCTTCAGGTGACAGAGAATAGAAAAGGTTTTGGGTGCTCCACAAGGCGACTGAGAGAAGATTAGATAAAACACAATTACAGAACACAGGGCAGAAATAAAAATAGGCCAGGATTATGGAAAAATACAGGAATGTAAAATGACATGCATACATGTGTTTCGCCCAACAATGTTACACTATATGACAAGACTCCTGCTATAGTATTCTAGTGTGCACATGTGGTGTAACCACGGCTGCTGCTGGACTGAGTCCCACATCCTAGATGGAAGCCCTGGATTACACGGTTGTGGTTATCGCAGGCAACGGAGTCCACCACAACACATTCAGAATTACAGCAGATTAAGCAGAAGAGCTATAAGCATAACAAGCAAATTTGTATAATCAAAACAAACAATTTGATAAATATTTCATGTAGATTTAAAACAATAGATGACAACTTCACACATTTTATCACAGTACTTGAAAATTATATAATTTCTGTACATTTTAAAAAAAATATTTTCAGAGTGCTGCATATTTTAATTTCATCTGGTTGTATACGGAGAGAACGATGTTTAGCATAACAAGAGAGGAAATTAAAAAATGCCTTTGTGTGCACAGCTGTCTTCAAGTCTGCCTTGTACATCTCCAAGTCATGCACCCATCCATCTGTGAGCTGCACTCGGGCTTGCTATAAAGACCTGAAGTTACTGAAAACTTTGTGTGTATATGGACTTACAGTTAAAATCATATAATTATAAATGAAGGCATGGTCGAAGCTAGGCAGAATGTTTACGACCGAACTCCACATGGTATGTTGGTAGGGATCCAGCCCGTTAACCCCTGTAAGCTTTGCTAAATAGCATGGCTTTGCCATCCCGTTTAGTTTGGCAGAGTACAGTCCCTCTGAATTTTCCCTTTAATGGTCCATTTTTATTTATTTTATTTTTTTTTGTCGTTCATTCATAACAAATGCAGAGTCGCTGTTTACTCTTGCAGTTTGTTTACAATCATCCGAGCTACTCATCTCAGGATGCATTCCAGGTTTGTCACGTCAGCTGGCGAGCTCTATTGCTACATTCTCTTTTATCCACAACCATTCAAAACTATTTGGTTTGACTTGAGACACAATCATAGTACCATATGAATTCTTATTCCTGTGGTACTAATACAAATTGCCCTTTTTATGAGATCCTTTAAAATCAAAAGTACTACAGTATGATTAGACATATAAAAATGCATCTAAGATGCTTACATAGCCCCATCCATCCATCCATCCATCTTCTACCGCTTTTCCGGAGGTCCGGGTCGCGGAGGCAGCAGTTCAAGCAGAGAAGCCCAGACTTCCCTCTCCCCAGCCACCTGCTCCAGCTCTTCAGAGGGGATACCAAGGCGTTCCCAGACTAGCTGGGAGACATAGTCTCTCCACCGAGTCCTGGGTCTGCCCCGGGGTCTCCTCCCAGTGGGACGTGCCTGAAACACCTCAAGTGGGAGGCGTCCAGGAGGCATTCTAATCAGATGCCCATACCACCTCAACTGACTCCTTTCAATGTGGAGGAGCAGCGGTTCTACTCTGAGCCTCTCCCGGATGACTGAGCTCCTCACCCTATCTCTGAGGGTGAGTCCAGCAATCCTACGGAGAAAGCTCATTTCAGCCGCTTGTATCCGCGATCTCGTTCTTTCGGTCATTACCCAAAGCTCGTGACCATAGGTGAGAGTAGGAACGTAGATTGACTGGTAAATTGACAGCTTTGCCTTAGAACTAAGCTCCCTCTTCACCACAACAGACCGGTACAACGTCCGCATCACTGCAGATGCTGCTCCAATCCGTCTGTCGATCTCTCGCTCCATTTTCCCCTCACTCGTGAACAAGACCCCAAGATACTTAAACTCCTCCACTTGGGGCAGGAGTCTGTCCCCAACCCGGAGAGGACAATCCACCTTTTTCCGGCTGAGGACCATGGACTCGGACTTGGAGGTGCTGATTCTCATCCCAGCCGCTTCACACTCAGCGGCAAACCGTCCCAGCAAGAGCTGTAGGTCATTGCTGGATGAAGCCAACAGGACAACATCATCTGCAAACAACAGAGATGAGATCCTGTGGTCACCAAGCATGACACCCTCCATTCCCTGGCTGCGCCTAGAAATCCTGTCCATAAAAATTATGAACAGGACCGGTGACAAAGGGCAGCCCTGGCGGAGTCCAACTCTCACTGGGAATGACTCCGACCGAGTGTTGGCGATACGAACTAAACTCTCACAACGGTCGTACAGAGACCGAATAGCTCGTAACAACAAGCCCGATACCCCATACTCCTGAAGCACCCCCCACAAAAATCCACGAGGGACGCGGTCAAATGCCTTCTCCAAGTCCACAAAACACATGTAAACTGGTTGGGCAAACTCCCACGAACCCTCAAGAATTCTCGAGAGGGTAAAGAGCTGGTCCGATGTGCCACGGCCAGGACGAAAACCACATTGCTCCTCCTGAATCCGAGGTTCGACCAACGGCCGGACTCTCCTCTCCAGTACCTTGGCATAGACCTTCCCAGGGAGGCTGAGGCTGAGGCTGGGCTACATAGCCCCATAACCAGCCAAATTGAGAACATGCAGATAGTTTACGATCCACACACACATTTTCGACAGCTCCCTGTTCAGGTTATGACAGCTGATCATGGATTCACATACTTGTTTTGGCAAGGATTTTATGCCAGAAGCCCATCCTGAGGCACTTACCTGGGTTTGGGACCAACGCAAGGACTGGCATTTTGTTTCCCCCTGTGGCTAGTTAAGCAACTTTCCTTTCCCCATTCTGTTTCTGCTGAGCACCAAACTAGAAGGTGGAAAGAACCATTTTTATAGAGATCCTAAGTCATGCACCCTCTACTTCTGCATATGGGACCTTATTTTGCAAAAAGTCTCCATAATTGAAGTGAATGGCAAGAGAGAAATTAGCATTTGATCCCAGTTGAATTTTGCCACAAGTTACATGATATTTGTCAAATTAAAAGATAATTTTCCACATAATTAAATTTGTAGGTTGTTGTATAATAAAAGAGTAATATTTATTTTTTATTTCTTTGAAACTGCTTAATGGGCTACATCCCCCTGTCTCGGACTATACATGTCACCAAACACGATTATGGCGGTCCCCTCTAAAAGCTCACCTCCTGTTTTGTCACCAATGAAAGAACCATCCAAAGAGGAGAAAAACAACACAAATCTATTGTATTTTGAAAGCTGCAGCTGATCCAGAGGACTGTTACTTCCTTCCCCCAGGGCGCTCTTCGAAAACGATGTAAGTTGCGCGAGTCTGTTTGTGGTCTTTCAATTTACATGTTTTCACAACCTTATACTTTAACAGTTAGACAACAACTTGCACTGTTATTTATGTGGAAAATTTTATTTTAAATTGACAAACATCATATGTGTAACTTGTGGCAAAATTCAGTCGGGCTTGAAAGATAATTTCTCTCTTGCCATTCATTTCAATGGAGATTTTTTCCGAAGTAAGGTCCCATGTGTGGAAGTAGAGGGGGCGGGACTTAGACTCTCTGTGGTCTTGGGTATGTGGGGTGGATGCTCTTCCACAAGGCCACTCTGGTCCAGAGTGTTTTCAGTCTACAAAAACTTGAAGCAATATTAGTTGAGTTTTGTGGGGGGGGGGGGGGGTTAATTAATTTTCTTGTCTTTTTGCACTAAAATGCAAGTCTTTGGCAAGGCTTCCTTTAAAAAAAACAAAAAAAAAACAGCAACAATGCAATCAGTGGGGCATCTAGTGGACAAATAGTTATTATGCATACCATAACAGCATTTTCCTCAACCGCAGTGATCCCTCATTTAATTCTCCCCACAGTGATCTTTCCTGTGTGTCTCCGCTCTACTCTTCACCTCATTTCCTGTCTCCCTCTTCGCTGTGACAGTCCAATAAAGGCAGAAATTGTCCCAAAATAAGGCTTAAAATACCCTGTAAAGCAATGTTTAATTTTGTTTGAAGTTGATAAAGTCAATACGCTCTAAAGATTAGTCCGGTTTGTATGTCTTCCTCAGTTGGAAAATTTTGGACAACTGTATAGGCCGAAATAAGTCCCCGCCTTGGGGTAGGTACTTAAGTGCGGCCCCAAAAATCAACTGGGTGGACCCGGGATTGATTCAGTGCTGATTGGCTATAACTTGGCATCAAGAAAATGTCAACCAAGTGACACGGAAACCGAAAAGAAGCACAGTTTTTTTTTAAAAGGCTCAGTAGTAGTAATAGTAGTAGGTGCAGCTCAGTCTGTATGTGATGTGGTTGAAGCTGTCACAGAATAAAAGGTCATACAATGATTACCTGACCTCTGGAGAACCGATGGGTCCTATGGACACAATGGAGACACAGTGGATGAGAGGACGAATTACAGGACGGCCCTCATTAAAATTTCTGTCCCCTATGTTTCACTCATAACTCCTTCAATAGAAACAAGTATATTGTGAAATGAAAATCAAACTACATATAATGCTGTTTAGTGATTTCCTGTTTACTAGTCAGACCAGGAAAAGTGAGAGTGGTTGCAGAAGATCAGTTCTTTTGTTCACATTGAATAAATACAGGTAATTAGAGATCACAAACCTCTGTCATGGCTGTATCTCATTTTCATATTTCCTAACGGCTATTTGTCAGCAAATAATGCCCTCTGTCAGTGAGTATCAAACATCCAACAAGGCAAAGTATTTCCCCATTAGAATCCTTTACATAAAAATTCCTGGATCCGGTATTTGATCCATGTCATGACCAAAATGTAATGGGGTACTTCTTGTGAAACACTCCACCTCTTCCCCTCAAAATAACTGTTAAAATCCATTCATTATTCTGTGAGTAATCCTGATAACAATCAGATATATTAACACAAGCAAAAACATAACCTACTTGGCAGAGAAAAGTAAATATAAAGTTCCTCAGCTTTTCCGTCAGGCCTTTGTGTTGCTGTTTTGGCAGTACTGAGGCCAGGTATGAGTACTTTTCTTTTTTATTCCGTAAGTTAACACTCTGGAAAACAGTGTTTTTCTTCTAATTCATGTCACTAAGCAGCCACTTGGCCTCAGTCTGTATTCCCTCAAAATATCTTTATAATAGACCGTCTGTGTCCTTAAGGCACGCTTGATTTGCATCCACAAAGGAGTAGACTAGAAGCACATTATTTCTGGCCATGGACATGGTGAGGTGACATGAGACCATTTGCTTACAATGCAGTTACTGAGTTGAAAATAACCCCTGGCCTTCTGTGTGCTCCCCATCAGACAGATGCCTTTTGAGTTTGTTTTTGTTTTAAATATATATATATATATATATACTTGGCAGGAGTTTGGAGTCAAATTTCATTCCCTGTGACACAGAAATGACAAAGGAGAGAACTTAAATGAATGATAATGAATCAGTCCAGACAACCATTATTAATGTGGGTACTTTTATCATTTTTTTCCTATGCTGTGCCTCTTTTTGAGCACATTTTCTTTGTGGCGCACATATATTGTTAAGGTTATTGTTTCTTATATTAAAATCAGTGCTATTAATAAAATGGAAATGGCACACTCATTTGGTGGCTTAAAGGTAGAGCATCTGCCCCACAACTAAGAGGTCGTGGGTTCAAGTCCTGGCCAGGTCATATCAAAGACCATATAAAAAATGGTACTGCCTGCCTTCTAGCTTGGTACTCAGCAAAAATGGAATGGAGGAAGGAAAGTTGGCTACCCAGCCACAGGGGGTGCACAAGCTAGTGTACTCCCTGTGCCGGTCCCAAGCCCGGATAAATGGGCAGGATTGCATCAGGAAGGGCATCCGGCATAAAAATCTTCGTAAAGTCAACATGCAGATCATCACAATGTAAGCTGATGATATGCTGTGGTGACCCCCAAAAGGGAGCAACCGAAAGACAAAAAAACCCAACCAAAAACACTTAATTGTTTTGCTCTAGGTCTGAACATTATAATACACGATTATAAGCAGCACAGTTCTCAAGTATACAAACATAACTTGGCTGATTACATCAGGCCTTGATTACGCTCAGTACTTAGCTTCTAGAGGTGGGAATTGCAACAGAACTCAGGATACGATACTATGGCAATACTTGGGCCACCATGCAATAGTGTCACAATACTAGTTTCTTAAGTATTGCGATATCATGAAAAATTGAGTATTGCAATACCATGTATACCCCCCCACCACCAAGTCAACATAAAATTTTGTCCCCCAAGTACAACTGTCAATATTTGTTTCATATAAGGTTTCAGTGTTTTCAGTTCACTGTGGTTGTGTTTGATTCGGTGGCTGCAGGCTGTCAACCCTCCGTGGGATGGTGTGCTTTTGTGCTGTGCTCAGGGATTCCTCTGCTTTGGACTTCATTCCTCGTGGAGTTTCGGGACCACCGTGGCAGCAGGACAGGATCACATGCCTGGGCTCCAATGTGTTACTCATGTTGCAAGGGCCTTTGTTTTCCACAGTGACACAGGGCTGTACACATAGGGAGGGCAGTGAACTGTGTTATCTTCCTGGCTCACTCTTTACCTGGCGTTGTTTTGGCTTGGTTGTCGGCCGCTAAACACTGCTGTCACTTGCCGGTTATGTGTGTCATGTCAGAGTCTTTTATTATAAAATCCAGCCGCCCCGCCCCCCCCCCCCCCCCAAAAAAAGCCACAACATCCAAGTTAACTTTTCAGTGCTTTTCTCAATTCTTCCTCCAGTGTCATTCTCCAACTGCTTCTTAATTTGATAAGATTGATACCTGCGTTTAGGCATCAATGCATCATTGCGAGTGCTTAGTAACACCATATTATGCCAAATTGCTTTTTCCCCACACCCCTATTTGCTTCATACATAAAAGCTAAAAGTAGCAGAGGTGAACCTTTACTGGAGTGGTGGCCTAGTGGTAGAGCATTCTCCCCAACAACCAGGAAGTTCTGGGTTCAAGCCCTGGCCGGGTCATACCAAGGACCATATAAAAATGGTACTCCTACCGTCAAGCTTGGTGCTCAGTAGGGGTGGGCAATATGGCCTAAAAATGATATCACGATATTTCTGTGAATTTACACAATAACAATATTTTTCACGATGTTACAGAATACATTTTTTTTTATTTTAAATTTATGCAAAAAGGACAGTTTCACAGGCCACCATTATTTACCTTCAACATATTCAGGAAAAAAACAGAGCAAAAACTATTATTTCTCCATTTTATAAACAGCAGCTCAGGTTTAGTTTAAAATATTTTTTAGTTCTGTATCAAATATTACAAGAAAATAATATAAACCGTTACATCTTAACTGTAGACAGAGGTTGGGTTTTATGCTGAATCACTTTACCTGAATTACTCCCATTGCATGGACCTGTCCTGGGGCTTTTGGTTCTTGTTGCACTGAACCGATGTTTTGTTTTGTTTTTTTTCTCTCTCTCTTCGGGTGGTTGAATAAAATCAAGATGAAGCAGCCAAAATGGAAGTAAAAATCTGCAGCCACTTCGAGCTGCACATTGTTCAACGTTAATACCGCTCCAGCGGTGTTGTGGACGTGCAGAAAAAAATGCAGGTAGATTATCCACACTGCTGCGCCATTTTTTTTTTTTGTTTTTTACACATGGCGGCAGTCTGAAACAGAAAGTGAAACTTAAATATTTACACTCAAATGGAGATGGTATGACTTTGGCGCAGCAGCTTCCCGCCATGTTTGTTTTGCCATTTCTATGCGGTGTGACGTCATCACGCAGCAGACCCCAAGTATCGCGATATTCATTTTTACACCAGTATAAAAATTTATACCGGTATTATCGTGAACAATACGATATGGCACACCCTTAGTGCTCAGCAAAATAAAATGGGGGGGAGGAAACTTGGCTACATAGCCACAGGGGGAGCACAAGCCCATGTGCTCCTGTGCTGGTCCCAAGCTCAGATGAATTGGAAGGTTTGCGTCAGGAAGGGCATCCAACGTAAAATTCTTGCCAAATCAGCATGCGGATCATTGTGCTATCTGGTGATGATATGCTGTGGCAACTCTGAAAGGGAGCAGCCGAAAGAAAGAAAGCAGAGGTGAACCTCTGCCTCAGGTGATCACAATGATGAACCTTTTGTTACATGTAAAGATGAAAGTATTGGTCCAAGATCATATATCAGGGTTTCCTCTGGTAACATTTCCGTGTGGTGGAACGCCACACTTGAAGTTATGCCACCACTCTAAGAGGAAATATAAATTTAAGAAAAAAATATGGAGGAATGACGATCTGCAAGCATGCACACGAACTACGTGCATGACCATCATCCGTGCAGAGTTCAGAAGCGCCCTGCCCGTGTGACCGTTCCACTCGGCAGGCAAAGTGTCTCGCTAGCATCACTGTCCGAGAGAAACATGAGCTTATTAAAGTACTTTAAATGTGGAAAAAAGCAGAAGAAGTATGTAAACAGTGGAGGCATTTATCGTGGTTTTAACCCACTGGTAACGGGAGCAATAATGAAGAGTCGCTTAGCTAACAGGTGTGGTTAGGAGTTTAAGCAGGTTCATTTTGTCTTCTTTTTAAACTAGTTTTTTGTTTTTCTTATTTGAAACGAGAAGAAAAGAGATGTTTTTACCTTTACCTTAGTTAATCAGTCCTTCCAGGATTTCGCGGGATGTTTTTATGATTGTTGCAGCCCAATAAGCCTGAATTTGCGGGAGCTTTTTTAAACAGTTGTGATAAAAGTTGTAATGTTTTTAGAGTGTTTTTTGCACTAAAAGTTGTTGAAAGAATTACAAATTTTAAAGCAGATGTTTTTTCCAGTTTACTGCAGTGATATTCTACATAACAATACAAGAAAAGCACAGGATTATCAAAAAATTCCTATTACAGTGATTTGCAAATTAAGCAGAAACTTCTGCTGTACAGAGAAACGCTTTTGTGCATCAGCAAATACAGATTTTAACACAATATCCATTACAACAAATAAATTGCATTGAATGTATGTTAAAGAATAGAGATGTGGAAATTATTGGCAGCACCTTCATTTGAAAACTCCCTATGGTCCCCAACCACTCGGTGCCATGCTGAGAGGAAAAATAAGTAATTTATTCTGTTGCTCTGTATTGTCTATTGGAGTCTGTTTTTCTGAAAAGAAAAAAAAATACAGACAATATTCTCTCTCTTTATGTGCCTAACTCCTACCTGTCTGCTGCGCATACACACACACACTCTTTTGTCTTTTCAGACACACATCTTTCTTTTTTTTTGGGGGGGGGGGGGTGTCCCTGTCCAGACTGGAGAGTCACAGTTTTAAAGCTCATTGACAAGTTGTAGTAATGATTTTACCTCTAAGGATGTATAAAATGTTTAAACACTGGCTATAGTGTTAGATTTGCTCATTGTTTACGGTCTTATGGCGTCTCTCCTAGATTAGATTAGATTAGATTCAACTTTATTGTCATTACACATGTATGAATACAAGGTAACGAAACACAGTTTAGCATCCAATCAGAAGTGCAAAGGACAGCAGTGCAGTATATACGGTAATTAACAGTATGTGCAATTTAAGCAAATATATGCAGCAGTGCAGAAAGTTAAGAGTACTGTTATGTGCAAATAATGTGCAATAAGTTAGATGTAGTTATGTAGTTATGCAGTTATGTACAGGTGAGGATGGTAAGAGATGATGGTAAGAGAGTCAGCGGGGAACTAAGTTCAATAACGTGACAGCTGTTGGAAAGAAACTGTTCCTAAACCAGCTGGTTGTAGTCCGAAGGCTTCTGAAACGTCTTCTGGAGGGGAGAAGCTGGAACAGTCCATGAGCAGGATGGTTGGAGTCCCTAAGAATGCTGCGTGCCCGGCGCAGACATCTTTTCCTGTAGACGTCCTCTATAACTGGAAATGGAGTCCCCGTGATGCGTTGGGCGGTTTTCACCACCCGCTGCAGCGCCTTGCGGTCAGCGACAGAGCAGCTCCCATACCAGACTGTGATACAGTTGGTCAGGGTGCTCTCTATCACGCAGCGGTAGAAGTTGCCCAGGATGTCAGTTGACAGATGGTTCTTCCTCAGTGTCCTCAAGAAGAAGAGGCGCTGATGGGCCTTCTTGATCAGGCTGGTGGTGTTAACTGACCAGGACAGGTCCTCCGAGATGTGGGTCCCCAGGAATTTGAAGCTGGGGACACGTTCAACAGCTATGCCATTGATATGGATGTGGTCATGTGTCTCTTCCCTCTCCTTCCTGTAGTCCACTATGAGCTCCTTGGTTTTGCTGGTGTTAAGGAGCAGGTTATTGTCAGCGCACCAAGTAGCCAAGTGCTCAACCTCTGCCCTGTAATCTGACTCGTCGTTGTCCCTGATGAGTCCAATCACCGTGGTGTCATCTGCGAACTTTATGATGGAATTGGATCCATACATAGGCCTGCAGTCATGGGTGTAGAAGGAGTAGAGGAATGGGCTGAGCACACAGCCCTGTGGTACACCAGTGTTGAGTGTGATGACGGAAGAACGGTTGGGGCCGGACCTAACATGCTGGGGTCTGTTGGTCAGAAAATCCATGATCCAGTTGCAGGTGGAGGTACTGATTCCCAGGTCCCCAAGTTTAGTGAGCAACTTGGAGGGGATAACTGTGTTGAATGCTGAGCTGAAGTCAACAAACAGCATTCTTGCGTAGGTGTTCTTGTCATCCAGGTGTGAGAGTACATAGTGCAGAGCTGTAGAAACCTAATGCTAATCCTAATGCGCGCTCCTGCGACAGGGTGCTTTTTAGGCAGGCGGATGTTTTTCAACACAAACCCAGCACTTCGTACACACGGTCAGGAGGGAGACGTGGCAAGACGTCCACCCGCAGGCTGGGGGAGACGGAGGAAGGGACGGTGTTGGAAACCTCGCAGGTGAGTGTTGTTTTTTTGTTTTTTTTTTATAAATCACACGCTCTGTTTTTGCTGATGTGTTCCATTAATACTCACTGTAAACATGGACGTGAACGTGGTGCAGCATTGCATTTGATTGGTTCGACTCAGAGTTTGAGCGCCACTCGGAGGCAAATTTGATAGGTGAAATTGGCGGAAGTTGACGAGGATTGGCCAAAATTGCGGGAAAGTTGCAGTGATTGGACAAAGTTGCAAGGTTGCGCAATAGTTGTGCTGATTGGCTGATTTCGCGTGAATTGACGCGATTGCAACATCGCGAAATCCTGGAGGGACTGGTTAATATTAACTAATTTATGTTCCTTATTATGTACCTGACAAGTTAAGATGACCGAAATTCACGAAGTCAGTGACTTTAATCCGTTAGCAGCCTTCAGACAAACTAAACGTTCCAACATTTGGATTTCAAAATAAGGCAGGTTTTCCTGCTGTCTGGGTGGTGAGGAGATTTCTAAAAAAACTACAAATGTATAGAAATATTATAACAGAAATAACTGCATCTTTGGTCATTTAAGTTAGTTTATTAAATACAGTTTTATTTTTTTTTTCTTTGAAATCAGGGTTAAATTATTGCTCTGTTCTGGCTCTGCAAAATTATGGTCAAAATATAAATTGTTATAAGGAAAACATAAAAAAAACAGTCTGTTTCAAATCTATTAAAAAACAGTAATTTTATTTTAAAAAATAGACAAAATTAGCCATAAAATAATCTACAAATTTATAATAAAGTCTCAAATGTACAAGAAAAGTCAATTTTACAAGAGGAAATTACAAATTTGAGGAAAATGGTTTCAAATTTAGATAAATTTACAGAGAAAAGTAGAAAACTATAAGAAAATTGTTATAAATTTTTGAGAGAAACCTCAAACCGTCAAGAATGAAGTAATTACTCAAAATTTTAAGTGGGTGCTCTTTGTACCCTTAACTCAACTAGAAATATTTGGTTGTCTACTTTTAATTATTAATTTCAAAGCACTGCTTTTACATGAGTAGAGTTTCTGGCTACTATACCCACCTCTGATCATATAATTTAAGTATGTATGAATAAAATACTATTATTAAGGTTTTTTCCCTTCCCTACTCTCTCAATGGGGAAAAAAGAAACACTAGAATAAAAATACAAAAAAAAAATACACATTTTTGTCATTTATGTAAACCATTTAATTGATGTAGACAAAAAAAAAAAATCCTGCAGGACAAAACATGACAGTGTTTTTTTAACCTGTTTGTATACCATCATAGACGGAGCGTACCTGAATTAGACAGAGCTCAGAGAGGGCAAAATGAGACAGAAGAGAGGAGCCAAGGAGAGGAAAGTGTTCAGGCAGAGGGTCCAGGAGAGGTGAGAGCAGAGGAAGGAGAGAAGGATGACACCAGTAAAAAGTCCAAACACAGGATGTCTGGGTGGGATCCCAACTGTTAGTTGGTAAGTTCCGTCTGCAAAGTTACAGTGCAAAATTAAAATAAAAAAAAGAAATAAATGGTATAAAATTAACATTCTGGTTACAATAGTGTCACCCCCCCCCGAAAAATTGCCACTGCACCAAGGTCTTTAAGCCAGAGGAAACACTGTATACAATCTGAACAATCTGCTCACCAGTCCAGGAGAATACCAGTCATCTGAATCACATTTGCCTTCTTGTTGGCATGTCATGCTAATGAGTTACTGCCTCTGCTAAACTGTAGTGTAGAAGTGATCCCAGGTTATGATCTTTTTTTTTTTCCAGATCACCTAATGTTACATAATTGAAAGGTTATTTCAGCTTTCTTTGCCAAATTAACATCCTTAAAAAATTATAGCCCCCACCTATGAAATGTTCATATAATGAGCTCTTTGTGTGTTGGAATAATCCTTATGACCCACGTGCTCAGGCTCTTGGGTTTATGTAGTTTTTTTCAACTCTTGCCACTCAGTAATGTCAGCGACAATACTCTTTTGTATCTTCATAGTAAGCATTCATCTCTGCCAAAGAGAAAAGCAGAATCACCCTCCTGCCATTCAGACCTTCTGTTTGTGAGGAGGAGCCAATCAGAAAAATATGGGCAGAAAGGTTGTGTAGTATAAGGTAAATGGGGATTATATGAAAATAAATAAAACCAAACATGAGTATTGGAGATTAATTTTAAAAGACAGTTGCTTTTTGGGATTTTTTTTAGGGATTTTTAAGGATTTTTTTTTTTTTTGGGGGGGGGGGTGGCTTGCTGGAGTCCAGCCACATCATTGTAGCTGTAACAACATCAAACAACTGGTTTGATATGCTCTCATGGTTTATATGGATTTTATGCCCTAGAAGCAAAGTTCTTTTTGTAGAAACATCTGTGCAAATATATACAGTATATGGCAGTAATCATGAAGGCTCCCAAAAGCAGCACTTTGTGTTTTATACTATCTTACAAGATTGTAAACTTGGTCTAAATCTCCTTTCAGCCAAGGCCCTGCAGTATCCAGCATAGTCATAAAAAGCCCAGTCATGGATTCAATTTCCAGCCAGAAAGTTAAAACGTATGCTCGAAGGCACCATGTCATTGCACTGCCCCTGTTTAAAAGCATATGTAGGGATATTTTGAGGAGGGAGGTGGCTATATATTTTAAAAGAAACATCAGCTCCCAACACAGCTAAATAACCTGAAACATGGTTTTCTCATTCATCCATGCAGTTTTGTTAAGACAGAAACCTCTTCTGTTTTTCTTCTCTCATCCCTCATCTGCTTTCATCTTTTATTTACTGTATGCCTGATTTCCCTCGGATGTTGTTGATCAGATGAGAAAAGCAGTTGTCAAAGAAATTTTAGGCCTGAGGAATGATCCCCGGAGACTGTATAGATTTGGAAGCTATTCCTAGTTTGCATGGCAGCATCTCGTACATGCTGATCTGTCCATCTGTCAGCACGTTGCTTGGTCTGTTGTGCAAGTTGCAAGGGCTATGTCCGGCTCCCTCCAGTCCATCCACCCATGTCATTGAGTTTGAGACGTCCCCCTTACAAAAGCTGGAAAGACGAGGCGGTGGGTGGCAATGGTGGATATTGTGAGCTCACCCAGATTGTGTTACAGCCTCGGGTGAAGGTGGGTAAAGGGGGGCAGGGGGAGGACGGCGCTTCAAAACGCAGCATTCAGCTAACCCCTATGAGGAGCTGGAGGGGAGCACGTAAACTGATATTTCAAAACTAATAACGGACATCATGACTTGACTTGGAAAGTGAAGAGTAAACTGACCAAAGACCACTAGCTGTATCAGAGTGCTTGATAGAAACACTGTCACTTACACTTGCACTTTGGATTGCTTATGATTATTGGCCACTGTAGTGAATAAGAAAGCATGTGTGTGCTTTTATTCCACCCAGGCGTGCCCCTCCATGAATATGGCCTCAGCCTCTATAGGGCCTTGTTCTGGTAACATTTTGCTGACCTTTGGTGACAGCTGCCCCTGCCATTTGCAAACAGAGACAAATGGCTAACCAGCCGGGCGTCAGCTTGCAGACATCCGGCCATTCCAGATAGTCCGTTGTTTTCCTATTGGCCTTTTCTTATATAGTGAGACTTATTTGAATGCTGTCTGTAGATGGAAATCAAGCATTTTACATCCTGTTGCAGTCTTGTAATAAAGACTCATAACAAATAACTACAGATGTATCATAAATTTATCCTACCACCAGTATAAAGGTCTGCCTATTTTCTCAGCATGCTGCTCTACTGACACCAGTGATTGCAGTAGGCAGAAGGAGGACATCCTCCTCTCCTCTACGTTCCTCTCCTTCTTATCCCCTGAGGCAGGGCATAATCTTGTCTCTTGTTCAGCATCTGAAGTACACAGGCAAATTCAGACTGCTGTGTAAAGACTAACTAACTAACTAACTAACTAACCTGCACTTATATAGCGCTTTTCTAGTCACAAAGACCACTCAAAGCGCTTTCATTAATACTAACCCTCTATTCTAAGGGCCTATAGGAAACAGATATCTAGGGACAATTTAGAACAGCCAATTAACCTAACATGCATGTTTTTGGCATGTGGGAGGAAACCGGAGAAATCCCGGAGTAAACCCACGCAACACGGGGAGAACATGCAAACTCCACACAGATCACTGTTGGTCGGGGCTCGAAGACAGCAAGTGTTGCAACACTGCCATGATTGACCTACAATTGGATCACTTTTCTATGCTCTTATATCTAGGCCTATGGGTGACTGCAATATCGCACATTTTTAGCACTGGTCAGGCCTGGTGGGATTTACTGTATTAAAGATGAACGCATCAAGGTGCTGATGCCTCTGTGCCAGAGCCTTGGCGGAGGTACGTGTTCTCGGATTATCACCAAAACATTATGGATTCCTCTGTAGCCCAAGGACCACCTCTGGTAAAAAATTTCATCCAAATCTATCTTGTAGTTCTGGAGTATTCTTGCTAACACACTGTGAGAAGATGAGAGCCTTGACGGAGGTATGAGTTCTCGGATCATCACCAAAATGTTATGGGTTCCTTTCTAGCCCAAGGACCACCTCTGGTAAAAACAAAAAAATTTCATCCAACTCCATCCAGTAGTTTTGGAGTACACGCATGCGCAGTGAAAATAATCTGCAGTTCACATGCCCATACTGTCAGTGGCAGCCAAGAGCCACCAGCCTAATTTGAATAGCAGCAATCCAAACACAAAGAAGAGCATGGTGGCAGATGTTTTAAATGGAGGTACGAGAATACAATGACAGTCAAGATGAACAGGAGCTTTTGCTGTTTAATGGCAGAGGAAGAAAACAGACGGGCAAAAAAGACGGACATTTGTTTGGAGTTCATTCAGTCTGCCTACCCTAAAGAGCAGTGGACTCACGTCTACACAGATGGCTCTGCCATGGAAGCAACCAGGAATAGCAGAGGCGGCGTGTACGTCAGGTACGCTGACGAGGAGACCCACATTCCCATTGCGACTGGAAAGTACGCCACCAATTTCAGGGCTGAGGCAGAGGCCCTGAGAACAGCAGCGGCCCACGTCAGGGAACATCAAGACAAGGCACACAAGCGGGTCGTCATCTTCACTGATGCCCTTTCTGTCTTGGATGCACTTCAGGACCCCCGACGCAAAGAACTGAATGAACTCGCCCTCACTCTGTCTCAACTAGCAACACAGGTGAACGTATCACTCCAATGGATTCCTGCCCACTGTGGAATCTATGGAAATGAGACGGCTGACAGACTTGCTAAGGAGGGTGGGCAGCAAGACCAGGAAGACAGGCAGGTCTCTTACAGTGAGGAGAAAACCATTATTAAGGCCCTGTCTCACAAAAAGTGGCAGCAGCAACACCCAAACTTCTGCAAGGATGACAACTAACTATAGTCTGAGCAGGGCTGACCAAGTCGTTCTGTTCAGACTCCGAACTGGACATAACAGAATGCATGCTCACATGCACCAGAAACTTAAAGTTGGACAATCGGACAGATGCCCATGTGGTACTGCCCAAATGACCAGCGAACACCTCCTCCAAGACTGCCCAGACCACGCTGCACTCAGACGAGCTACGTGGCCTGACCCCACATCGCTGAACCAAAAGCTGCACGGGGACCTCGGGGACCTCCGCAGGACGGCAGCATTTGTCAGGGCAGCTGGTGTGACCATCTAGCGATCGACGAAGAAGAAGAAAAAGAAGGTGGATTGCTCAGTAGTTCCCTGTGGTAGGAGTTTTTGGGCACATGCGCAGTTCACTGTAACCATTTGCGGGCGAGGAATGTTGGGAGTTGGAGTTTTTACCGAGTTTTTACCGAGTTTTACCTTGTCCTTCCTCTGCAAAACTAAACAGCAAAACGGGTGTGAAAACAATCACTATGATGAATGAAAGCACCAAGGTGCTGATGCCTCGGTGCTAAGGCCTTGGTGGAGGATCATCACCAAAATGTTATGGTTTCCTCTCCAGCCCAAGGACCACCTCTGGTAAAAATTTCATCCATATCCATCTAGTAGTGTTGGAATATTCTTGCTAACACACTGTGAGAAGATAATAGCCTTGGTGGAGGTATGTATTCTGGGATCATCACCAAAATGTTATGGGTTCCTCTGTAGCCCAAGGACCACCTCTGGTAAAAAAAAAAAAAAATTCATCCAAATCCATCCAGTAGCTTTGGAGTACACGCATGTGCAGTGAAATTAATCTGCAGTTCACATGCCCGTACTGTCGGCAGCAGCCAAGAACCACCAAACTGATTTGAACAGCTGCAATCCAAACAGAAGAAGAGGATGGTGACATACGTTTTAAATGGCAGAAGTGATGGAGGTACATGAATACAATGACAATCAAGATGAATAGGAGCTTTGGCTGTTTCGTGGCAGAGGAAGAAAACAGATGGGTAAAAAGACAGACATTTGTTCACCCAGTATTGGTGGATTGCTGAGTACTAGTGGTTTGCGATATTGTAAGATTTGGTATCGATCCAATACCAAGTAAGTACAGGGCCACTATCGCCATTACCAATAGGATACTGATACTTTTTTAATCATTAAGGTGGATGGTATCATCAGATTACTAAGTCTGAATGAATTTTTGTGACCTTTAAGTGTTTTGTGATTTTTCCTTTGGATTATCAATTAGTTGAAACCCAGGACATAATTTGGGCAAAGTTTAGAGATAAATACATACAGTATCACTTTCACAGTTAACGCAAAAGGATATTTATATTCAATCAAATCTGAGCCATATTATATTCAGTGTATTTGTTTCAATTCTAGTAAATGTATTCATTTAAATAAAATGTATCAATGGGATAAATGTATTATACCAAGGTCTTAGCATAATTTATACTTTTTGAGTTGGCTAAAGTAACAAATGACCAGTTGCACTTTGAAAATTAATATTAACTAATGCCGAAGATGACCAAAATACCTGGATATTCTCTGCCATACTGAAAGGCCTCTTGTCAATGATCTCTGCCTCTGGGTCGGGGTCTGTTGGGGCCAGGGGGTGGGGTATTTCTCTCCTTCTCTCTCCGGTTCTGTGTCTTGGGGTTGTCTTTTGAATGATTTTTCATATGCTTGTATAAATTAGTTGTGCTACCACTGTATTTCACAGCCTTTTTACAAATTGTACAGCTTGCCATTGTTTCATTATCAGCCTTGAATTATAGCCACACGACACAGCGCTCCTCTTCTTTTCTGCCATTCTTCTGCTCCATCTCTGTGCTGTGTGTGCACGCTGTGGTAGCGCATCTCGATAAGTAGCATAGAATTATAGAACACCGGCACTCCAGCAGCCGCCAGTTGCCGCTTGCTAGCTTGTTTCTTGGCCCTGCTGAGTCACGTGATGGTACAAGAGGGAGGAGGAGGGAGGAGATAAAACCACAAGAAGGAAAGGAGCAAAGTGTGGCTGGTTGTGCCTGCTCCGTGCTGTGACGGGAGCGGCAACATAGACACAGAGTATCGATCTCGTTACACTGGTATTGATCAATATCAATACCAACGTTGGTATTAATATTATTGATGTTTGGATTGATCCACCCACCACTACTGAGTACTTTCCTCTGGCGGAAGTTTCCAGGCGCATGCGCAGTATTGTTCCATTGACGGTAAAGATGAGCTATTTTTGTGTTTATTTCAAAAACAATGCATTATTTTGAAATTCTGGCAAATTCAAAGTCGAGAAAATATTGCGATATAATGATAGAAGCCTTTAGTTCAACTTAATTTTGACCGGGCAAGCTGAAACAGAGAGGCAGGCAGACGGACAGATACACAGAGCCATGAACAGATGCACTAACTGACTACCGTATGCCTCTCAGTTTCACCAAGGCATAATAAATGGTATAGTTGCTGAATATATTTTTATGCCTCGGTGAAATGGAGGTATATGGTAATTGGTTATTGTGTCTGTTTGTGGCTCTGTGTGTATCTGTCCGTCTGTTTGTCCGCCTTTCTGTTTCAGCTTGCACAGTCAAATTAATTGGAACTAAAGGCTTGTATCATTGTGTCACCATATTTTCTTGACGATTAATTTGCCAGAATTTCAAAATAACGCTTGTTTTTTGAAATCAACACAAATGTAACTCACCTTTACTGTCAATGGAACGGTACTATGCATGTGACTGGAAACTCCCGCCAGAAGAAAGCACGAAGCAATCCGCCAATACTGGGTGAACAAATGTCCGTCTTTTTGCCCATCTGTTGTCTTCCTCTGCCTCTAAACAGCAAAAGCTCCTGTTCATCTTGATTGTCATTGTATTCTCATACCTCCATCGCTTCTGCCATTTAAAACGTCTGCCACCGTGCTCTTCTTTGTGTTTGGATTGCAGCTGTTCAAATCAGGTTGGTGGCTCTTGGCTGCCGCCAACAGTATGGGCATGTGAACTGCAGATTATTTTCACTGCGCATGTGTGTACTCCAAAACTACTGGATGGATTTGGATGAAATTTTTACCAGAGGTGGTCCTTGGGCTAGAGAGAAACCCATAACATTTTGGTAATGATCCCAGTATGTATACCTCCACCAAGGCTCTTATCTTCTCAGTGTGTTAGCAAGAATACTCCAAAACTACTAGATGGATTTGGACAAAATTTTTACCAGAGGTGGTCCTTGGGCTAGAGAAGAACCCATAACATTTTGGTGATGATCTGAGAATGCATACCTCCGCCAAGGCTCTGGCTCCGAGGCATCAGCACCGTGGTGCTTTCATTTTTTTTTTCAGTAACCGCTAAGCCTTATCTCACAATTCTGGCAAATTAATAGTAGAGAAAATATGGTGTTATACTGATACAAGCGTTTAGTTCCACTTAATTTTGACAAGGCGAGCTGAAAAGCTGGTAACAGACGGATGGACGGACAGATGCAACCACACACACACGCAGACACATTTACTGATTACTGTATGCCTCCATTTTCACAGTGGCATAATAAGGCTGTAACATAAAATGTGGAAAAAGTGAAGTGCTGTGAATACTTTCCGGATGCACTGTACAGTGACAAGCCGATACTACCTGAATAACATCATTAATCCAGTCATTGGGCCCCTGCATGAACAACACAGGCCTGATTTAATCTTCATGGACGACAATGCTCCAGCTCATCAAGGTTGCATCTTTAGGGAACGGCTGCTGAAGGCTGGGGTACCTCAAGTGGAGTGGCCTGCACTTTGTCAGAACCTGAATCCCAGAAAACCTATGGAATCAGCTGAGTCAGCGTGTAGAGGCTCGTGGGCCTGCACCCCACAACCTCAATGACCTGAGGGCCGCCCTTCAAGAAGAGTGGAATGCCATGCCTCAGCAGACAAGAAGTCGACTTGTGAACAGCATGAGACGTCATTGTTAAGCTGTAATTGCTCAAGGGCACATGACAAGTTATTGAGACATTGACATTTTTTGTTGTTGTATACTCACCACTGTTGTTGGCTTTTGTTTCAATAAATTGTTTGAGATGAGGAAACTGACATTGCATGCTTCTACTTAAATGCCCTACTTTCATGATGTATTACTCTAGCGTGAACTTTATACATTTTCCATAAATTTCACCCAAAAGCCAAATATCCCTAACTTTTTGTGAGTAGTGTATACATGTATTTTCATATCAATTTTTTTTTAATGTTTCATCTATTGACACCAAATTTTGCGAGTGTACTTGCCACTGCAGCTTGAGTGATTTCTGACTTTGTATCCCTGCCTTAGGATGATTACATGAACTTCTCAAGTCATTTATAGGCACTTGCTCCGCCATTTAAAGGGTTCATTGACTGCACTTTTTCCACATTTTAACAGCTCACACAGGTGAGAAATATGTGAGAAATGTTTCTCACATATTTTGATAAAATTTTCTTTAATTTTTGCTACATCCATGTGAATCCTATTTTGCAGCCTTCTTCGGAATGGCTGATTTCAGTGCATGTCTCTTTAAATCTCTGGCCACATTCAACTCTGCCCTCCCTCTTACGTCACTATTGCTAATATTAGTTGGCTAACTCGGCTGTAGCCTGTGCCAACTAATGTAAATTGGTCTCAAAGAATGAATGATTTTAATGTATCACTGGTGGGCAGGGGTGTGTGGTTTCAGTGGTCAGTAGCATGTGACCGGTCCCTGGAGTACAATAAGCACACAAACATTTGTGAATGAGTGGCTAAACTGCTAGCTTCAGCAAGCTGCCTTTGGTCCCCATTATAGATAATACTACAAGAAACTAAGCTAAAACTAGAAAAGCACTCGGAGAGCGCAGACCTCCGCCAAGCGCCACAGTTCCCCCCCATACATTGTTTGTGTGTACGTTTTCAGATTCCTTGACCATGAAAACATATGACTAGCAATTGGATTCACAATGATAGGATTAGTGGTTCAGTAGTAAAAGCATTACCTCCTTGGCGGAGGTAATAAACTGAAGTGTTGCTGTTGTGTCCATCTCCAAACTCCCAGGCTGTGGGCATTGTAATTCATCGCACAACCGCGTACAACCCACAGGCCAATGGGTTATGCGAGCGTTTTCACAGATCACTGAAAGCAGCACTCAGGGGTTCACTGACGGATGCAAATTGGGTAGACAGGTTGCCGTGGGTTTTATATTGGGGTTGCGCTCCGCGGCAAAAGAGGATTTGGAAGCTTCCCCGGCAGAGAGCTTGCTTTTGCGCAGCCACTATGGCTGCCCGGGGAATTTCTGCCAAATAATCCCACGCCGGACAGCTGCCCGTCTCAGCTTTTGCAGCGTAGCGCAAACACAGGCACGCTGCCGGGCCCGGCCCACCACTGTTTTCCGCGTGCTTTTGTGCCTAAAACTTTGAAGAACACGGAGTTCGTGTTTATCAGACACGACGACCAGCGCCCTCCATTGCGCCTGCACACATGTTGAAAATGGCCGTATCTCACAATGTGTAAAGAATCTTTTAAAAAATTCCTGTATCCAGACGGTGATCCAGATCATCCCCAAAATTTAATCAGTTCTTCCTTGTACCATTTCCAACAACGCCTGAAAGTTTCATCGAAATTCGTCCAAAACTTTTTGAGTTATCTTGCTAACCAACAGACAGACAGACAAACAAATGCTGGCAAAAACATAACCTCCTCCTGGCCTGCGGCCTGGCGGAGGTAATAACATTAAAGAATGACGTTTCTGGTCAAGTGTTGTAGATGAAGAAGGATTCCAGTGGGGGTGAATAAAGGTGCTCTGTGTGGCTAGGCAAGCCAAGCAAATGCTTGAGGCCCCAGGCCAGAAGGCCCCCCCCCCTTCCCCCCGAGGGCTGACCAACTTTGAATCACTACAGCAGTGGCAATGTGGAGAGATTGCAATGACTGTGGTAGGCCTTGGTATAGTAACTCCCTAAAGGGGCCCCACCTCTCACTCTGGCAAGGAGTGTGCAGTCTAATGTAAACACACAAGTGAGCGCAGCTGTATCAAAATGAAGTGAAGTTAAATGTCTGGGAGTGACAAACGAAAGAAGAAGAAAGAGGAAGAGGAGAAAAGAAAATGGCAATCAAAACCAGCCAGATCAACAGCTAAGTTGACGCCATTCGGCCAGTCTGTCCCTGTGGACGTGAACACCGACTGCCTAGCCAAGCTAATGCTAACAGATTGATGTAGTGTCATGGTGAAAATATAACAAAACTAGAAAAGCACTCGAAGAGCGCAGACCTCCGCCAAGCGCCACAGTTCCCCCCTGTACAGTGTTTGTGTGTACGTTTTCAGATTCTTTGACCATGAAAACATATGACTAGCAATTGGATTCACAATGATAGGATTAGTGGTTCAGTAGTAAAAGCATTACCTCCTTGGCGGAGGTAATAAACTGAAGTGTTGGTGTTGTGTCCATCTCCTTCATGTGGAAAGTCCCAGGCTGCGAGCGTTTTCATAGATCACTGAAAGCAGCACTCAGGGCTTCATTGACGGATGCAAATTGCGTAGACAGGTTGCCGTGGGTTTTATTGGGTTTGCGCTCCGCGGGAAAAAAAGAGGATTTTGAATCTTCCCCAGCAGAGAGCTGGTTTTTGCGCAGCCCCTATGGCTGGCCGGGGAATTTCTGGCAAATAATCCGGCGGCGGACAGCTGCCCGTCTCAGTTTTTGCAGCGTAGCGCAAACACAGGCACGCTGGCGGGCCCGGGCCACCACTGTTTTTACGGATGCAAATTGGATAGACAGGTTGGCATGGGTTTTATTGGGTTTGCGCTCCGTGGAAAAAAAGAGGATTTGAAGCTTCCCCGGCAGAGAGCTGGTTTTTGCGCAGCCCCTATGGCTGGCCGGGGAATTTGTGCCAAATAATCCGGCGGCGGACAGCTGCCCGTGTCAGCTTTTGCAGCGTGGCGCAAACACAGGCACGCTGGCGGGCCCTGGCCACCACAGTTTTCTGCGTGCTTTTGTGCCTAAAACTTTGAAGAAGGCGGAGTTTGTGTTCGTCAGACACGACGACCAGCGCCCTCTATTGCCCCTGCACACATGTTGAAAATGGCCGTATGTCACAATGTTAAAGAATCCTTTAAAAAATTCCTGTATCCAGACGGTGATCCGGATCATCCCCAAAATTTAATCAGTTCTTCCTTGTACCATTTCCAACAACGCCTGAAAGTTTCATCGAAATCCGTCCCAAACTTTTTGAGTTATGCTAACCAACAGACAGACAGACAAACCCCGGCAAAAACATAACCTCCTCCTGGCCTTCGGCCTGGCGGAGGTAATAAACCAGAATGACGTGAGATATATTATAGACAGTGGATTAGTGAACCAGGTGGAAATGGGGATATCTATTAAGGTGTCTGAAATCTAAAGAAAATAAGATAAACCACGCTTGGTAAACAAACTTCTTGTTGGTTACATGACAGCTAGGCTGGTCAATGATAGAGCAGTGGGCGAGTATCAAGGATGGTACTGGTACAGTTTACCATTTTATGAAGTGACAAACCTGCAAGAGTCAAAATGTCTAATTGGAGACAATATAAAGTGTGTATGTATGTGTGTTACCCCCTCATGGATCGTCACCTTATCGTGGTGGGGGGGTTTGCGTGCCCCAGTGATCCCAGGAGCTATGTTGTCCGGGGCAATTTGCCTCTGATAGGGTCTCCCAAGACAAACTGGTCCTGGGTGAAGGGCCAGACGAAGAACGATCCAACAGACTCTCATGATAAATTGTATATCAAGGATTCAGTGTACCCCGCCCGGTATGGGGTTACCGGGGCCCCACCCTGGAGCCAGGCCTGGGGGAGGGGCTCGAAGGCTAGCGTCTGGTGGCCGGGTTTCCACCCATGGGACCCGGCCGGGCTCAGCCCGAAGGAGTTACATGGGTCCGCCCTCCAGTAGGTTCACCACCTGCAGGAGGGATCATGGAAGTCCGGTGCTATGTGGATTAGGTGGCAGTCAAAGGCGGAGACCTTGGCGGACTGATCCCAAGCTTTCTGAACTGGCTTTTGGTACGTGGAATGTCACCTCTCTGGTGGGGAAGGAGCCTGAGCTGGTGTACGAGATTGAGCGATACCGGCTAGATATAGTCGGCCTCACCTCAACACACAGCTCCGGTTCCGGAACCAGTCTCCTGGAGAGGGGCTGGAGCTTGGCCTTTTCTGGAGTTGCCCCGGGCGAGAGGCGACGAGCAGGGGTAGGTATTCTTGTATCGCCCCACCTTGCTGCCTCTATATTGGAGTTTTCCCCGGTGGACGAAAGGGTTGCTTCCCTGCGCCTTCGGGTTGGGAAACGGGTCCTGACCATCATTTGTGCCTATGCACCAAATGATGTTTCAGAGTACCCACCCTTTTTGGAGTCTGTGACTGGGGTGCTGGAGGGTGCTCCTCCTGGAGACTCCATTGTCCTACTGGGGGACTTCAATGCGCACGTGGGCAACGACAGTGAAACCTGGAGGGGGGTGATTGGGAGGAACGGCCTGCCCGATCTGAACCCGAGTGGTGTTCAGTTATTGGACTTCTGTGCTAACCACAGTCTGTCTATAACGAACACCATGTTCAAGCATAAGGGTGTCCATATGTGCACCTGGCACCAGGACACCCTAGGCCGCAGGTCGATGATCGATTTTGTTATCGTATCATCAGACCTGCGACCGTATGTCTTGGACACCCGAGTAAAGAGAGGTGCAGAGCTGTCAACTGATCACCACCTGGTGGTGAGTTGGATCCGATGGCAGGGGAGGAAGCCATTCAGACCTGGTAGACCCAAACGTATAGTGAGGGTGTGCTGGGAGCGTCTGGCTGAGGCCCCTGTCCGGGAGGTCTTCAACTCCCACCTCCGGAAGAACTTCAACCACATTCCGAGGGAGTCTGGAGACATGGAGTCTGAATGGGCCATGTTCTCCACCTCTGTTGTTGAAGCGGCAGCCCAGAGCTGCGGCCGCAAGGTGGTCGGTGCATCTCGTGGTGGCAACCCCCGAACCAAGTGGTGGACACCAGTGGTGAGGGGGGCCATTAAGCTGAAGAAGGAGTCCTATCAAGCTTGGTTGGCTTGTGGGACTCCCGAAGCAGCTGAGGTGTACCGGCAGGCCAAGCGGAGTGCAGCTCGGGTGGTTGCTGAAGCAAAAACCCGGGTATGGGAGGAGTTCGGTGAGGCCATGGAACAAGACTTTCGGTCGGCTTCAAAGAGATTCTGGCAAACTGTTCGGCGGCTCAGGAGGGGAAAGCAGCTCCCCGTCCACACTGTGTATGGTGCGGATGGGACACTGTTGACTTCAACTGGGGATATCGTCGGGCGGTGGAAGGAATACTTCGAGGATCTCCTCAATCCCACTGATACGCCTTCCACAGAGGAAGCAGGGTTTGGGGACGAGGGGGATGACTCGCCTATCACAGGGGCTGAGGTCGCCAAGGTGGTTAAAAATCTCCTTGGTGGCCGGGCCCCGGGGGTGGACGAGATTCGCCCCGAGTACCTCAAGGCCCTGGATGTTGTTGGGTTGTCATGGTTGACACGCCTCTGCAACATTGCGTGGAGGTCGGGGGCAGTGCCTTTGGCATGGCAAACCGGGGTGGTGGTTCCTCTCTTCAAAAAAGGGGACCGGAGGGTGTGCTCCAACTTTAGAGGGATCACACTCCTCAGCCTCCCTGGGAAGGTCTATGCCAAGGTACTGGAGAGGAGAGTCCGGCCGTTGGTCGAACCTCGGATTCAGGAGGAGCAATGTGGTTTTCGTCCTGGCCGTGGCACATCGGACCAGCTCTTTACCCTCTCGAGAATTCTTGAGGGTTCGTGGGAGTTTGCCCAACCAGTTTACATGTGTTTTGTGGACTTGGAGAAGGCATTTGACCGCGTCCCTCGTGGATTTTTGTGGGGGGTGCTTCGGGAGTATGGGGTATCGGGCTTGTTGTTACGAGCTATTCGGTCTCTGTACGACCGTTGTGAGAGTTTAGTTCGCATTGCCAACACTCGGTCGGAGTCATTCCCAGTGAGAGTTGGACTCCGCCAGGGCTGCCCTTTGTCACCGGTCCTGTTCATAATTTTTATGGACAGGATTTCTAGGCGCAGCCAGGGAATGGAGGGTGTCATGCTTGGTGACCACAGGATCTCATCTCTGTTGTTTGCAGATGATGTTGTCCTGTTGGCTTCATCCAGCAATGACCTACAGCTCTTGCTGGGACGGTTTGCCGCTGAGTGTGAAGCGGCTGGGATGAGAATCAGCACCTCCAAGTCCGAGTCCATGGTCCTCAGCCGGAAAAAGGTGGATTGTCCTCTCCGGGTTGGGGACAGGCTCCTGCCCCAAGTGGAGGAGTTTAAGTATCTTGGGGTCTTGTTCACGAGTGAGGGGAAAATGGAGCGAGAGATCGACAGACGGATTGGAGCAGCATCTGCAGTGATGCGGACGTTGTACCGGTCTGTTGTGGTGAAGAGGGAGCTTAGTTCTAAGGCAAAGCTGTCGATTTACCAGTCAATCTACGTTCCTACTCTCACCTATGGTCACGAGCTTTGGGTAATGACCGAAAGAACGAGATCGCGGATACAAGCGGCTGAAATGAGCTTTCTCCGTAGGATTGCTGGACTCACCCTCAGAGATAGGGTGAGGAGCTCAGTCATCCGGGAGAGGCTCAGAGTAGAACCGCTGCTCCTCCACATTGAAAGGAGTCAGTTGAGGTGGTATGGGCATCTGATTAGGATGCCTCCTGGACGCCTCCCACTTGAGGTGTTTCAGGCACGTCCCACTGGGAGGAGACCCCGGGGCAGACCTAGGACTCGGTGGAGAGACTATGTCTCCCAGCTAGTCTGGGAACGCCTTGGTATCCCCTCTGAAGAGCTGGAGCAGGTGGCTGGGGAGAGGGAAGTCTGGGCTTCTCTGCTTGAACTGCTGCCTCCGCGACCCGGACCTCCGGAAAAGCGGTAGAAGATGGATGGATGGATGGATGGATGGTATGTGTGTTAAGAAAAAATAGCATTTTGATGTTTTGATAAGATGGACACATTTCACAAGGTTAAAACCTACAAAACCACAATTTTTTCAGTGACTCCTTTAAATTAAACTACCACCATTGTCAGTCTTTATCACCACTGCACCTCTTCCATGACTATTTTCCTATATTTTATCTGGTCTGCTTTTATACATTAGCCAGCTGTATTGTTCAGTCATTAATAGCCTCTGTATTGCCACCTGGTTCACTGTACACAGTGTTGTTAAAGCAGCTTAGGCAGCGATTAATCACTGTGACTTTGACAGTGGCAGGTGGCTCATTCTCATTGCAGGCCCCTTAACCTACTGTATTGCAGATGGTTTCACTATTGTGGGAAATCAGTCTTTGTTAACTAACTCAACAGTGCATGTGGCAGGAAATACAGGGGGACAGCTAAAATAATTTAGTCTTTGGTGCCATATGCTCTCTTGATGATTGCTCTTTATCACACAGATAAGGGAAAAAATCCAAACTTCTCCTTCCACCTCCGGTGTCTCTCCTCCTTCTCTAGGTAAAATGCACAAAGTATTTTTTTTTTTGAACATCTGTACCTGTAAGTTCAGACCTGCACAGTTAGTCAGTTCCCTTGAACCTGATCCCAAAATTCATGGAATCTCATCTTCAGCTAGAATTTCAGCTGTCACATCAAATATTAGGTGGGAGAATCCTGAGGGCTGGAGCAGAGGTGGTGATTGAGGGAATCTTATTTCTTTCTCTAAACAAGCAACCATTATTATCCACCTCAAAGTCCACCACAGCAGTGATGGATGAGACAGCTTGCCTGTGTGGAGGGATAGCCTTTAGAAGTAGGTTGTGGAAAATGGTACTCTGATATGATGGCACGCAAAATGCTTTAAGCAAATCAGAGTGCTTTAGAGAGAGGTGCACTTGATGTAGAGAAAGTGCTAACTCAGAGGAAAACTACATGTGCTGCTGGACCCCTGTGCATAGACCATATTTTATAGACTCAGGGTGTTGAAAGAACAGTCTGAGCTAGGAATTACATTTAGAAGGAGAAGGATTAATTTTCTGCTCCATACTGCTTTCACATGCACTATTTTACATTCACTATTAAATTAAATTAAATGACCAAGTCATTAACGGCAGACTGGCCAGCAGTGTCTTTAGAGTCTGTGATAAACAGCAGCCCGGGCATCCTTTCTGCTTCGCATCTGATTAGAGTTCACTCAGCTCTCATGAAACCATAACAGCAGTGCAAGTCCACCCACGATGTGCTTGTTTGCCTTTTGGCTGACAACACACACATTACAGTGCAGCATAGATGGGGTTTAAGAGAAAGAAACGACTCACACCAGTGTAAGCAAATGGAGTTGTACTCTCATGCAAGCACCATGTTGTGAAATGCCTGACTTAAATTTTTTAAATAACCTCTGTTTAGAGGACCTTATGGTTGCTTGTACAATTACTTTATAACCATCAACCCCTGGATTACATTCCAGCTAAATCCATTGAGGATTAGGACTGTTTAAACTGTCCTAAAATGATGTTTGAATTAAAAAAAAATACAATTGGACCATTCAAACAGTGCACTTGTCAACAGGGGCCTAATCCCATACAATGAGTGCATATGTGCAGTGAGTATAATCACATGTGCATGCTATTAATTAGTCAGAAACCTGCAATTTTTTTTTCTCCACAATATTTTTATTGAACCTTTTTTTAACAAACATGACACCAACAATCAAACCCTAACACTACAGTAAATTAAAAATAAATGTTCTAAAAACACCAACAACCATTAACAAAACAAGTCAAACAATGCTCCTCTGTTTAGCCTAGGTAATCCATTGCATAAGTATACATATTATACATTCACCAATTTGGAATTTACAAGGTCCACACATATCATTCACCTTCTTCTTCAGAAGTTATGTTTAGTTTCTTTACATAATCAATGAAAGGTCTCCATATATTCTCAAACACATTTTCCTTTGATTTCAATATGTATGTTATTCTTTCTAGTGGAAGGTTTGTTAACATCTGTCTTAACCACTGAGTCACATCTGGTCTATGAGTCTTTTTCCACAGTAGTGCAATACATTTTTTGGCGTTAAGCAAACTGAGGTCTATGAATGTTCTTTCACTCTTATTAAAGTTATGCTTTTCTGGATACAGACCCAACAAAAACAATTTAGGATTCAATATGAGTTGTTTTGAAATTATTTTTTCAATTGTTACCCTCACCTCTTCCCAAAACATTCTAATTTTTCTACATTCCCATAAACAATGAAATAGAGTTCCTTTACTTTCCATACATTTTGTGCATATATCTAGTATGTTTTTGTTATATCTAACTCCACCGGTGTAACATACACCGGTGGAGTTAAATGGCATTAACCATTTAAAATGTATCAATTTAAGACGTACATTTATTGATTTGGTTTGAGCTTCTGTGCAAGCCAATTCCCATTGCTCCTCTGAAATTCCAATTTGCAGGTCTTCTTTCCAATAATTCATTCTTTTCTGAGTTTTCACTTGAGGATAATATCAGTGAGTTATAGAACTCTGAAATAATACCCTTTCTCTTACTATTTTTCGTCAAAATTTTTTCCAAGTATGAATAGTTAGGTCAGGTGAGAGCATTATTTTGATTTGATCGAATAAAATTCCTAAGCTGAAGATATTTAAAAAAATGTGTTCTATTAAGATTAAATTTGGCCCTCAGTTCTTCAAAAGACATTATGTTGTCTGAACGTGCCAAATATAAGTCTTGAATCTTTTGAATCCCTTTTAAATTCCATAATTTAAATACAGCATCCGCTCTCCCTGGTGTAAAATATTGATTACCCCATATTGGGCTAAATTGTGACAATAAGTGCGGTTCTTTTAAATATTTTTTGATTTCATACCATATTTTGATCATATGCTTTACAATAGGATTTTTAACTTGTTTCTGTAATTTTTTAGCCGAGTCCGAGTATATGAATAAGGGAAGAGATAAAGGTAAATTGTATGATTCCACCTCCGTCCAGTGAGGGAGATCATTTGATGAAAAATAATATGTCATAGACCTCAGTTGTGCTGACCAGTAATACAACATAAAGTTTGGACATTTCAGACCTCCACGATCAAATGGTAAATATAGTAAGGACAGACGTAATCTAGCCTTCCTATTGTTCCATATAAATTCCACTAACTTTTTTTTAATTCTTGAGAATAGATCTGAAGGTGGTGGTAAAGGAATGTATTGAAATAAATATAGTATTTTGGGTAAGATATTACTTTTAAGTATATTAATTCTCCCGATCATCGACATTGGTAGTGACATCCATCTCTGATGGATGTCACTACCAATCCATCATCCATGAATCCATCATCCATGAATCCATCATCCATGAATCCATCTCTGATGGATTCATCTCTGCTGATTATCGAACGAAATTACTGGACCTCGCTGGGGGACTGTGTCCCCTAGACCCCCTGCTAAATTTTCAGATAATTTCCCCAACCCCAAATCACATCCCTGGTTCGTGTTGGAATTCTGAGCTTTCGGTATCGTTTTCAGCGGAATTAGGAGATTTTTATCGAAGGATCAGGAGTCATCAGTGCTAGAAACAGACAAAAGTGTCAAAAATAAGTTCCGATGGAAGTGGCTTGAGAGAAAAGTGACGGTAAAGGTGAAAATTGGCTCAAAGTTCGACGAGGTAACAGAAACACTCGGACAGTTTCTGAAGAAACCAGAAAAGGAGACTGGCACAGCTTGCTGCCAAAAGGAACAAAGTTTCACATTAGAAGTCAAGTGACTTGGTGACCAGTGTAATTAGTGTAATAAACTCTTATAGAACTGTTAAATATGTTGGACTAAAGACAGTGAGACAACATTGAAGAAAAAGTAAGTTAACTTTTCATTAAATTTAATGATTTATCTAAGTCTAGTATTTCATTTTTTTTAAATAATTTTTTTCAGTCTAAATTAGCTCTGTTTTACTGAAAACCTCTCAGCTTCAGGGGGGCTGCGCCCCCCCCCCCGACCCCCCCATAAGTCAATCGACCAAATTAGATTTCAGCTGAAATCAGAATTTCCTGTTGCCATCCCTGATTGCAACAGATAAACTGCATTGAATGCATGTTAAAGAGTAGAGATTTGGAAATTATTGGCAGCACCTTCATTTGAAAACTCCCTATGGTCCCCAACCACTCGGTACCAAGCGGAGAGGAAAAAATAATTTATTCTGTTGCTCTGTATTGTCTATTGGAGTCTGTGTTTTTCTGGAGAAAAAAAAAAATACTGACAGTATTCTCTCTTTCCATGCCTAACTCCTACCTGTCTTATCGACTGCGCTTCTTGACACACACACACACACACACACACACACACACACTTGTCTTTTCAGACACACATCTTTCATTTATGGGGGGGGGGGGGGGGGCATTTGTCTGAGCCCAAACTGGAGATTCACAGCTTTAAAGCTCATTGACAAGATGTAGTAATGATTTTACTTCTAAAGATGTATAAAATGTTCAAACACTGGCTGTAGTGTTAGATTTGCTCATTTTGTTTGTGGTTTAATGGCGTCTGTCCTCATGCGTGCTTCTGTGACGGGGTGCTTTTGGGGCAAGTGGACATTTTTCAACACTAACCCAGCACTTCGTACACGCGGTCAGGACGGAGACGTGGCGAGACGTCCACCGGCAGGCTGGGAAAAACAGATGAAGGGACGGTGTTGGAAACCTTGCGGGTGAGTGTTTTGTTTTTTTTCAAATCACACGCTCTGTTTTTGCTGATGTGTTCCGTTAATACTCACTGTAAACACAGAAGTGAACACGTTGCAGTAATGCATTTGATTGGTTAGACTGAGCGTTTGCATGCCACTCAAAGACAAATTTGATTGATGAAATTAGTGGAAGTTGACGAGGATTGGCCAAAATTGCGGGAAGGTTGCGGTGATTGGACAGAGTTGCAAGGTCGTGCAATACTTGTGCTGATTGGCTGATTTTGCGTGAATTGATGCGATCGCAACATCGCGAAATCCTGGAGGGACTGATTAGGGAATGGCTGCTTCAGGCTGGAGTACCTCAAATGGAGTGGCCTGCATTGTCTCCAGACCTGAATTCCATAGAAAGCCTATGGGATCAGCTGAGTCGGCGTGTAGAGGCTTGTAACCCTGCACCCCACAACCTCAATGACCTGAGGGCCGCCCTTCAAGAAGAGTGGAATGTCATGCCTCAGCAGACAATAAGTTGCTTTTGTGAACAGCATGAGATGTCATTGTCAAGCTGTAATTGATGCTCAAGGGCACATGACAAGTTATTGAGACATTGACATTTTTTGTTGTGGTATACCCACCACTGTTGTTGGCTTTTGTTTCAAAAAATTGTTTGAGATGAGGAAATCACCATTGCGTGTTTCTGCTTAAATGCCCTACTTTCATGGTATAATATCACTGTAGCGTGAATCTTTGACATTTTCCACAAATCTCACCCGAAAGCCAGATATAACTTTTTTGTGAGTAGTGTATATCGTCATATTGCACAGCCCTGGAGGTAGCCCTTGGGCCAAGGATGTACCCATTAATTTCTGGTGATGATCTGAGGGTGCAAACCTCCACCAAGGACCTTGTTTGTATTTGTGCAGCAGGATTACACAAAAACTCCTGCATGGATTTGGATGAAATTTTCACCAGAGGTGGTCCTTGGGCTACAGATGAACCCATAACATTTTGGTGATGATCCCAGAATGCATACCTCCACCAAGGCTCTTATGTTCTCACAGTGTGTTTGCAAGAATACTCCAAAACAAACCCATTACATTTTGGAGGTGATCCATGAGGGACGGAAGGAGTCTTGGCAGAGGTATGCGCTCTCTGAGTGCTTTTCTAGTTTTCATTGGGAAATGGAGGTTGGGTCACATTACTTTTTGGGTAGTTGCAATGGCATTGGTGGTATGTCTAGAACAATGAAGTAAATGAACATCTCACCGTGAAGAGTTCAGAAAAGAATTCAGATAAAACGGTTTAAAAAAGAGAGAAAAGTAACAGGTGCACCCATTCATTGTGGATATGTTCCATATGTTTCGAGTGTTTCAGAGTGGAGTTCAAGCATCACACTAGCAGCACAGCAAAAAACTAGGACTGAAAAGACTTGCTTTGCCATTAAATATGCACTGCAGCCTACTTTATCTCCTCAGATGTTACATCTATACTTTTCTCTGCAATCATGAAATTTACCCCAGCTTATGTCTTTTAGAAAGGAACGACAACTTTGCTTGTGGTACTTATATTGGAAAGCAGCCAGCTTGTGTGTCATTGCCACAAGGCTCACCTCACATCACCATGTTATTTACTTTAGAGTTTGACAGGCTGCCAGAAAGGTTCATTAAAGTGAAAGAACACCTGTGAGGAAGAGGATGAAGTTGTGAAATGTTTAAGGACAGATGAGAGAGCCCTTGAAATAACCATTGTGCAGCCAACGTCCTATAAAAAATGCAAAAGCTTGGAAACGCTGAGATCACTTGTGTTTTCCTTGTGCGCTCTGCCAATTTCTGGAAGTCACAAGCTTTCACAACACTTGGCTTCGATTGCTGCAGTTACTGTACAGACTGATGCTGGCCGGCTGCTCCATTTTCCTTTTTCACGTCAGGGTTCATGTAGGACACTGAAGGAATGTAGTTTCTCTCAGTAACTGCAGTGGCCTACAATAGCCATGCTTGGCTCAGATGAGGTGGATTGACACATTTTTGTGAGAGAATCCCTTGACAGTTACTCAAACCTGCAAGCTTAATCTTACAAAATAGTGCTGTGTGTGTGCTTGTATGACTGCTGCTCACCAAATCTCATTGACTAATATCTTGGCAGCTCTACGAGCTGGAGTGGGCCCTTATTCACGGAGTCTGTGGGTTATGTTAGTGACTGAGTAGCTTGCTAATCACTCTCTCCCCAGGTTGAGCTTCACCCTCTACTGATTCCTGACTTTTAGTCCACGTGCCACCCAGGGAGTGAGTAAGTCATGATTTAGACAGGAATTTGTCACAATGACTGCATTTGGAGCTACAGGGGAAGGTCATCCTCATGTCAACTTAATAAGTTTGAGCTTCAACTGCTGTCAATGACAACCCCCCCCCCCACACACACACACAGTTTATAAGTTAAAACAGTGTAAATGAGAAGAGCAGTCTCGTTCTTTAAGCTGCAGTGAAGGTGAGCTAAAACAAAAATTCCTTTTGCAGTCAAGTCAAACAGCCACAGAACTGGGTGCAACTGTGAACTAAGTCAAGAGGTTTTTCATCTATATGTATGTGTTGCATTACCAATAAACCCTGCAGGCTGCTAGCCAGCCAGTGGGACCTTCATCGGATCCCGCTGGCCATCGTGGGAACATTCCTGACACAGCATTATTCTGTAATTCCCACCATGTGTGGCTTTTCTAGAGCTGAGTGTTCACTGCATGGGTGGTGGAGAATCCCACTAAGTGGAGATCAGCTCCTTGTAATTGCATCCAGACTTGACTGTGCAAGAATGGCTATAGCTAAAGGAGTCTGTAAATGATATTGGGTCAGATCAGTCACGCCAGAAAGCAGGTTGTGTTTGCAAAGAGTTTTCGTCTTGTTTTTGTTTTGCCATCTGACTTCAGTTCAGTGTAGTATGGTATGGGGATAGTTTTGTACATAGTATTTGTGTCAGAATTATCTTTCATTTGTAAAAGATTAGTTACATGATTGACTTAACAGCAGCTTTGGACTTGCAACATCATTATAGAGGATGTTTGTATCAACCTTCTCAACACATTCACCTTGTGAGGATTGATGCAGTTGCACTTGACTTGGTCCAAAGGCAATACATTGATCAGTAGTAATGCACCTTCTTAGTCAGCCAGCTTTGTAGTGAAAGCGTCAGTCAGTTGTCTGATTGTTTATCTTGGCATCCTTTCAAGAATGTTTAGGGTCACTACTAAGGCCTTATCTTGTTCCGAGACCAGAGTAAAGTGCAGTTGCGTACACTGGTACTGTATTGTATGAATGTTGGTGATTATCTTACATGTAACTCTGCTTATCTGAGTTATGGTGTAAAATACAACAAGATGGAGAATCTGATCTCCATACACACATCTCTTTTGGTTTAAGCAAAAGAGGTGTGTATATAAGCCATTGTACTCCTCGTGCCAGTCCCATGTCCAGGTAAATGGGGAGGGTTGTGTCAAGAAGGGCATCTGTTAGGGATGGGGGAAATAATTGTTTTTTAGATGCATCGAATCACCATATGTGGAAGATTTTTAAATGTCCAGAGTTCATCCAGAACTGAAAAGGAAGTAACCAGGTACTGTAGTATCTGTGGTGACAGAGTAAAATGCAGCATTCCAGTTGACTTGTCATATCTCGCTTCCATTTGTTTTATTAACAAAAAGATGTTGCAAGTAAGTTCATTATTGGTCAAAATACTTTGCTTTAAAAGTACCAAATAGCCACACAGTGAGGGGGAAAAATCCTGAATAGGAAAAAAAAAGATGTGCCATAAATTGTTATATAATTGCATTGCAGCCTTCTGAATTGTAATCAAATCGTGAGGTGGGTAGAGATTCCCACCCCTAGCATCCAGCGTAAAATCCTTGTGAAATCAAATATGTGGATCATCACGAATGAAACTAACATACCATGAGGTGGAGGCAGATGATCCGCTGTGGTGACCCTTGAAATGGGGAGCAGCCAAAAGGAGAAGTCGTTTGAAATTTGACTGGACAATTTTTCATGGGTTAACTGGTAAATTTCAAGAGTGGATGCCAACATTTTCAATTTGACTAAATGACAGGGGCCATCATCTGGATTTAGGAACCCATTCATCAACACCTTAAACTGTATCTGTATTTTGTATATCAAGGTGAAAAAATAACCCCACAAACTCATGACTGTACTTTCAAATAGAGAGTGAAGTGACTGTCTGATAGAAAATGTGTTGTTCTCTCCAGCTGATGAAAGAATAAAAGTATATGGAAAATATACATCTGGTAACTGTTAATATACCAGCCTGGCCTGTGGTCATCAAGCTGTCTCAACATCTCTTCGATAACTGTTATTTTATCGTTTGAACATCTTTCCTTTGCATGTAGTTGCCACTCTGTAAAACAGCTGTTCATTATATTTAGGAACTGCATTAGACTGTTTGACTTACTGGATAATTTTACCTGCTCAACCTATTTTTTTTTTTTTTAAGTTATTCGAGCTCTTTATCCATAAAACTGCTTTACAATTTAAAGAGTTACTCATACCTTTTTGCTAAAAGTCTTGTGGTCCAACTGCATCCAGGTTAAAGTCTTTATAAACCCAAATGAGCCTTGATATGCTTTACTACCATCTTTTCTCTGTGTGTGTGTGTGTGTGTGTGTGTGTGTGTGTGTGTGTGTGTGTGTGTGTGTGTGTGTGTGAGTGAGACTTTTTAACTGTTTATCCTCTGTGATCAGTTAGCTGCTGTGGTAATTTTTTTTTTATTTGCCTGCTTGCTCATTTCTCCAACAGCAATCCTGTCTTTATTTCCTGCTGTGATGTAATCACCCCTGCTCTCTCTGTCCCCTGCCCTTCGTCCCACTTCCTGCCCCAACAGGAAATGAGCCACCCCAAAGGAGTGGTGTTAGTGGGGGAAGTGTGGGTGGACAAGGACACACCTGTGTCCACTACACTGGGCCCAGTGTTTCTCCTTGGTCTGTTGTTGAAGTGAGGCACTGATCTGAGCTACACAAGAAATATCTGGTAAAGCTAAATGTTAACAGTGTAACACGGGGCAACTTTTTGGGCAAGTGTGCTGTACCCAGGGAGTCGCCTCAGCTTTCAGCTTGAGAAAATATGGTTTCTCATTTATGCTGCCACGTCTGTTTTACTACACAGACTCCCTACACACAGAAGTTTTATTTGTTCTTATTGTAGCGGAGCTGTAATGATATACCCCCCAAAAAATCTATTAGCTATAGAGAGCCTGAGTCACGCCCCCTCTACTTCCACACATGGGACCTTAAATCAGAAAAAAATCTCCATTGAAATGAATGACAAGAGTGAAATTATCTTTTGGGTGGAAGTAATCATGTTTGGACCCAGTAGTTCTTGTAAGCCTCTTCCTGTTGACCTGGGCCTCTATGTCAAGCCAACTATTAAAAATTTGGGTTTTAAGATGGACAGTAATCTTAAATTAGACAGTCAGATTAGTGCTGTAATTAAGTCCAGCTTTTTCCATCTGAGGCAATTGGCAAAATTAAAATCGCTCCTTTCTAGGCAGCAACTGGAAACGGTGATCTATGCCTTCATCTCATCACGACTGGATTACTGTAATTCCCTTTACATTGGAGTAAGCCAGTCTTCTCTCGCACGTCCACAGCTGGTGCAGAATGCAGCTGCTAGACTTTTAACAGGTACAAAGAAAGCTCACATAACCCTTGTTCTGGCCCCACTCCATTGGCTGCCTGTCTACTTCAGAGTTCATTTTAAAATGGTTTTGTTTGTTTTTAAAGTTTTAAATGGTCTTGCTCCTCTTTACCTTACCAAGCTGTTACAGCACTACAATCCTGCTCGGGCCCTCAGGTCAGCTGATCAGCTGCCCCTGGACATTCCCAAGCCCAAGCAAAAACTTCGAGGGGCAGGGCTTTTTCTTTTTTTTTTTTTTTTTTTCTCTCGGCGCCACACGAGTCGGCTGCCTTTTGCAACAGCGGCTCGATTCCGAGTCTTTTTCCCTTCCTCTCTCTTTTGATCCGTCTTTTTTTTTCACCCCACTTATATCACGGACACACAGATCGTCCTAAATGTCTCCTGAGCCGGTGGACGGAGCCACTGTCTATAGCAGGATACGATACAGCAGAGAACAGCTGCTAGCATTCAACCGCCACCCGGTCCCATTGGAAAAACTCGACATACCGAGAGAACTGAGGCGAAAACGCCGCGGCTGCCGGGCTGGAGTAAGGCGGAGGACAAAAAATATAAGGTACAGACCCTCCCTTCCATCTGTTGTCATGGGAAATGTACGGTCGATACTGGGAAAGTTAGATGAGCTAGCGGCTATCTCCCGTTATGATAGCACATACCGGGAGTGCTCTCTCCTTTTGTTTACTGAGACGTGGCTAACTGAACTAGCAGCAGATGCTAACATTGAGCTGGAGGGTTTTCACATGATACGAGCTGACCGAACACCAGACAGTGGCAAGGCTAGGGGCGGTGGAGTGATAATGTATGTTAACAACAACTGGTGCAGACCGGGACATATCACTGTTAAACAACGACACTGCAGCAAAGACATTGAGTTGCTAGCTGTTAGCATGAGGCCTACATATCTCCCGAGAGAACACTCACACGTGATCTGCATTGTTGTTTATGCAAATCCGACGGCGAACGCTGGGACAGCACGTGACGTCATCCATTCAGTAACCAGCAGGCTGCAGACAGAACACCCAGATGCTCTTCTCCTCATCTCAGGCGATTTCAACCATGTTTCACTGTCTCCCATTCTACCCACGTTCACCCAGTATGTCACATGCCACACTAGAGACAATAAAACACTGGATTTATTCTACGCAAACACTAAGGAGGCGTACACCTCATCACAACTCCCCCCACTCGGGAGATCGGATCACAACTTGGTTCATCTCCGGCCGGTGTACAAACCCCTAGTGCACAGACAACCTCCGGCCATGCACACTGTGGAGTTATGGTCTGAGGAGACAATGGACACCCTAAAGGGCTGTTTTGAAGCCACCGCCTGGAAGCAGCTCTGCGATCCACATGGTGAGGACATCGATGGCCTCATTCACACCTTCACGGGCTACCTCAGCTTCTGTGTGGACAAATCCGTTCCCACCAAGACCATACGGCGTCACTCAAACAACAAACCCTGGATCAACCCTGAGATAAAAACACTTCTGAGAGAGAAGAAGAGGATCTTCAGGTCAGGGAACAGGGAGATGCTGAAGTCCGTACAGAGGGAGCTGAGGAGAAAGATCAGAGAAGGCAAGGACAGCTTCAGGAAGAAGATGGAGGACAAGCTGCAACAGAGCGACATCAGCGGGGTCTGGAGAAACCTCAAAACCATCTCGGGGCTCCAGAATACCTCCCCCCAGGCCACAGGGGGCAGGGAGTGGGCGAACAACCTGAATCTGTTTTTCAATAGATTTGACCAACCGCCCTCCCCCCTGACTGCACAACAACCACTGCTGCCTCTAAAGAAATCAAGTCCTGCTGCCCACTCCCCACTCCACCAACACCCCCCCACTCCCAACACACAGCCCCCCATCCTGACCCTGACCAGGACCCAGGTGAGGACGGAGCTGAGGAAGATCAAGGCGAGGAAGGCGCCGGGACCGGACGGCATCAGCGCAAAGCTCCTCAAGTCCTGTGCAGACCAGCTGTGTGGGATTGTGACGTATATCTTCAACATGAGCCTGAAACTGGGGAGGGTACCACAGCTGTGGAAAACATCTTGTGTGGTACCCGTACCAAAAACTTCCCACCCCAAAGACCTGAACAGCTACAGACCGGTGGCCTTGACGTCCCACTTGATGAAGACCCTGGAGAGACTGCTCCTTGCTCACCTCCGCCCCCTGGTGGAACCAGCGATGGATCCACTCCAGTTCGCCTACCAGCATGGCATTGGGGTGGAGGATGCGGTGATCTTCCTCCTTCACCGTTCTCTGTCCCACCTGGAGAAGCCCGGGAATATGGTGAGGATCATGTTCTTTGACTTCTCCAGTGCTTTCAACACCATCCAACCGATGATCCTGAAGGACAAGCTGCTGCGCGCAGGGGTGGACCAGCACCTGTCATCATGGATCCTGGACTACCTCACGAACCGGCCTCAGTTTGTGAGAACCCGGGACTGTGTGTCCGACACGATCATCAGTAGCACGGGGGCCCCCCAGGGAACGGTGCTGGCTCCCTTCCTGTTCACTCTTTATACTGCGGACTTCTCACACAACACAACACACTGCCATCTACAGAAGTTCTCTGATGACTCTGCGATCGTTGGCCTCATCTCCAATGGAGATGAAGCTGAGTACAGAGGGCTTATCCAGGACTTCGTGGACTGGTGCCATCGGAACTGCCTCCAGATCAACGCGAGGAAAACTAAGGAGCTGGTGGTGGACTGCCGCAGGCATGGGCAGCCCCTCACAGTACCAGTAAATATACAGGGAACAGACATCGAGATGGTGACATCCTATAAGTACCTGGGTATTCATCTGAACAATAAACTAGACTGGTCACACAATACTGATGCACTCTACAAGAAGGGACAGCGCAGGCTGTTCCTGCTGAGGAGACTCAGGTCTTTTGGTGTACAAGGGGCGCTGCTGAAGTCATTCTATGACACGGTGGTGGCATCAGCCATCACTTTTGGAGTGGTCTGCTGGGGCAGTGGCATTACTGCAGCCGATAGGAAGAGACTGAACAAACTGATTAAGAAAGCTAGCTCTGTCCTGGGGCAGCGCCTTGATCCGATGGAGGAGATAGGAGAGAGAAGGACGGTGGCTAAACTGTCATCTCTGCTGGAGTCCGAGTTCCACCCTATGCAGGACATACTGGATGCACTGAGGAGCTCATTTAGCAGCAGACTACATCATCCCAGGTGCACAACCGAGAGGTTTCGTAGGTCCTTCCTACCAACGGCTGTCAGACTGTACAACCTAAGCAGGGCTGCTCGCAGAGATAGCAAAAAGACGTAACAAACTAATAGTTTTTTGAATGCAAAAGATGCAATAGACTTACACAATGGTCCCCTCCGGCATACAACTAGGAACATACCGGTCGCTATGGAGGGTGAGAATATGTATGGGCACATAATCATACCATGTAGGATAACTAAGTAGACGGTTATGCTGTTTCATTCCATCTAGCAACAATGCTCTGCACTGTGTGTGTTTATATATTTGCATATTTATTCCATCTAGCTACAATGCTCAGCACTGGGTGTGTTTATATATTTATATATCTACATATTATTCCATCTAGCTACATTGCTCCGCACTGTGTGTGTTTATATACTTGCATATTTATTCCACCTAGCTGCAATGCTCTGCACTGTGTGTTCATATATTCATATATTTATTCCATCCAGCTACAATGCTCTGCACTGTGTGTCTGTGTGTGTGTGTATATATATATATTTTATAGTAATACGTACATATGTTTATTAGCTGCTCTTGCTTGCTTGTTTTTTTTCTTGCCTTCTGATTGTTGCTCTGAGTGTTGCTATCCCTGTGCTGTTGCAATCCTGGAATTTCCCCGTTGTGGGACTAATAAAGGCTTATCTTATCTTATCTTAAGGTTGTGGAACGATCTGCCTTTGCACAATAGGCAGGCACCTTCTCTGTCCATTTTTAAAACAGATCTTAAAACCCACTTTTATTCCCTGGCCTTTAAATCCCGCATGAGACATTGATTGATTTTATTGAAAGTCATTGTTTTTAGCTGTTTATAAACTTGACTTTAGTTACAGTGGTGTGAAAAAGTGTTTGCCTCCTTCCTGATTTCTCATTTTTTGTATGTTTGTGTCACTTAAATGTTTCAAATCATCAAACAAATTTAAATATTAAACAAAGATAACGCAAGTAAACACAAAATGCAGTTTTTAAATGAAGGTGTTTATTATTAAGGGTAAAAAAAAAATCCAAACCTACAGTACATGGCCCTTTGTGGAAAAGTGATTCCCCCCCCCCCCCCGTTAAAACATAAATTAGCTGTGGTTTATCACATCTTTGGAAAGCTGAGTTCAATTTCTCTAGCCACACCCAGGCCTGATTACTGCCACACCTGTTTCCAATCAAGAAATCACTTAAATAGGACCTGCCTGACAAAGTGAAGTAGACCAAAAGATCCTCAAAAGCTAGGACTCATGCTGCGATCCAAAGAAATTCAGGAACAAATGAAAAACAAAGTAATTGAGATCTGTCAGCCTGGAAAAGGTTATAAAGCCATTTCTAAAACTTTGGGACTCCAGTGGACCACAGTGAGAGCCATTATCCACAAGTGGCAAAAACATGGAACAGTGGTGAAACTTCCCAGGAGTGATCGGCTGACCAAAATTACCCCAAGAGCACAGCGACGACTCATCCAAGAGGTCACAAAAGACCCCACAACAACATCCAAAGAACTGCAGGCCTCACTTGCCTCAGTTAAGGTCAGTGTTCACGACTCCACCATAAGAAAGAGATGGGCAAAAATGGCCTGCATGGCAGAGTTCCAAGACGAAAACCACTGCTGAGCAAAAAGAACATAATGCCTAGTCTCAGTTTTGCCAGGAAACATCTTGATGATCCCCAAGACTTTTGGGAAAATACTCTGTGGACTGATGAGACAAAAGCTGAACTTTTTGGAAGGTGTGTGTCCCATTACATCTGGCGTAAAAGTAACACAGCATTTCAGAAAAGGAACATCATACCAACAGTAAAATATGGTGGTGGTAGTGTGATGGTCTGGGACTGTTTTGCTGTTTCAGGACCTGGAAGACTTGCTGTGGTAAATGGAACCATGAATTCTGCTGTCTACCAAAAAATCCTGAAGGAGAGTGTCCGGCCATCTGTTCGTGACCTCAAGCTGAAGCGCACTTGGGTTCTGCAGCAGGACAATGATCCAAAACACACCAGCAAGTCCACCTCTGAATGGCTTAAGAAAAACAAAATGAAGACTTTGGAGTGGCCTAGTCAAAGTCCTGACCTGAATCCGATTGAGATGCTGTAGCATGTCCTTAAAAAGACGGTTCATGCTTGAAAGCCCTCCAGTGTGACTGAATTACAACAATTCTGCAAAGATGAGTGGGCCAAACTTCCTCCACAGCGCTGTAAAAGACTCATTGCCAGTTATTGCAAATGCTTGATTGCAGTTGTTGCTGCTAAGGGTGGCCCAACCAGTTATTAGGTTTAGGGGGCAATCACTTTTTCACACAGAGCCATGTAGGTTTGGGTTATTTTTTCCCTTAATAATAAACACCTTCATTTAAAAACTGCATTTTGTGTTTACTTGTGTTATCTTTGTCTAATATTTAAATTTGCTTGATGATCTGAAACATGTAAATGTGACAAACATACAAAAAAATGAGAAATCAGGAAGGGGGCAAACACTTTTTCACACCACTGTATTTTTATAGCTTTGTGTGTGCTGATTTTATTTTGTGTTTTAAGGTAGTGTTTTATTACCTTTGATGTACAGCACTTTGTTCTCAGCTTTTGTTGTTTTAAAGTGCTTTATAAATAAAGTTGATGGATTTTGACCCTGATCGAATTTTGCCACGAGTTACACATGTTTGTCAATTTAAAAATAATTTTCTATGTAAATAACAATGTAGGTTATTGTCTAACTGTTAAGGTACAAAGTTATGAAAGTATGTAAATTAAAAGACTACAACACAGAGGCATGTACTTGACGTCACATGTTCAGTGTGCCCAGGGTGAAGTAATTAAGTCCTCTGGATCAGTTGCAGCTCTCAAAATACAAACAATACCTTTGTGTTGTTTTTCTCCTCTTTGGATCCTTCTTTCATCGGTCAGGAAACAGGAAGTGAGGTTTTAATCTTCCACCAAGATCGTGGTTGGTGATGTGGGATGATGGGAGATGTTGTCAGCTAATTGTTGTCACAAAAACTAAATATTACTCTATTATGACAACTGACAACTTTAATTATGTGGAAAATTATCTTTTTAAATTGGCAAACATCATATGTGTAACTAGTGGCAAATTTTGATCAGGATCAAAAGATAATTTTGCTCTTGCCATTCATTTCAATGGAGAATTTTTCTGATTTAAGCTCCCATTTGCGGAAGTAGAGGGGGCGTGACTTAGATTCTCTACTGTTCTGAAAGTACTCAGAGTGCACACCTCCCTCATCAAATTCAACAGTATATGGTGAACACTCGGTAGAATTTTTTTGTCCAAGTTCCATGCATAAATCTCAAAAAAAAAAAACTTATAAAAATGTTAAAAGGGGGAAAAAAGTGCTGAATTCTGGATCTGCTTCTCGGTTACACTTCATACTATACACATTAAAATATCCAACTCATATATATTAGAGATGCAAGTTATCAATTAATTCATTAATTGTTAATTGATTAATCTTGATTCATCTTATAGATAGATTAACGATTAATTGATAAGTGGCAGTTTTCCTGAGAATCTGAATTTCCCTCAGTACAATACGGTTTTTCTATCTTTAACATATAATTTAACAGTTAATTACTGTTTTTGATATACTGATTAAAACATAACCATCCTATTCCTCAATGATTTATTGTACCATTTAAGGATAAGGACCTGTATTCCCCAATAGTATGTCACCATAAAAAATAAAACTGAAGCAGTGAATAACTAGGGTTGTCACAAACACAATTTGGGGGCTGTGAATAATCAGGACCAATCCAGAGCAACTGTGTGTTTCCCATGACTAGCTCACCTGATGCTGTGATAAGGGATAAGGAACTGCATTTATATAGCGCTTTTCTACTCTCAAAGACCACTCAAAGCGCTTCACTAGTACTAACCCTCTAAGGGCCTGTAGGAGACAGATATCTAGGGACAATTTAGAACAACCAATTAACCTAACATGCATGTCTTTGGATTGTGGGACATTTGAATTTTTTTACTACAGACAATAGCATTTTTTGTAGATTAATAATGTACTGTATAGTGTGTACTTACGTACTGGTACATCTCAGTAAATTACAAATGTCATGATTTTTAATTTATTTTAAAAACTATTGCCAGTGTCATAAGTGTGTCTTTTTTAATTATATTACAAAAAAATAACTTTCACGTTCTAATTTACTGAGATGCACTACTGGACTGTTTTGACAGGAAAATAAATTGTGAGTTGCTTCATCTTTTGCATGTTAAACATTATCACAGTACCCCAGCAATCCAGACAAACCCAGAACGATCTGGGCTCTTCTGTTGTCTGTTACCTCAGTAGTAACATGAGTCCAATCTGCTTTTCCATCTTGCAGTGCAGGGCAGCGGTGATGAGTTTTTGCACTCATGTTATCTTTTTCTTTGCTTTGGTCTGTTTCTCCGCAATGTTAATTTGAAGCAAGTGGACCTTCAAGTTTGCATGCTATTAGAACTTGTTGTAGTGCTCTGACGTAACCCGGAAGGGTGAGTTTTTTCGTTCTGCACAACACATGCACACACTCTAGGGGCTTAGCATCTTCTTTTGCTTTTTCGGTTGAAATGCAGCAGTGGGTGACCGCGTGTGCTCCCACCTGGACAGCAACACCACTACATTTCATAGAATGAACTCCCATTGAAAAGGACTGCTGAATTATCAATTAATTGACAGCTAATTTAATTTAGTCGACTAAATTCTTACTGACAATCGAAAGTCGGTTAATCATTAACATCCCCAATAAATAAATATGTACAGTATGTGTATATATCTACCGATAAATGCAGCATATCTCTGTCTGTCTGTGTTTCTGTCTGTGTGTCTGTTCCACGCATATCTCGAACCGTTCGTCAGACTGACCTAAGGTTTTATACGTGTTTTTCTGAGGTTACGAGAGTGTGCATCCTCGAGTATGGAGTCCCTCAGTCAAAATAGGTAACTTTTATCAATAAAAGTTTAGCCACCGCTCTCTCACTGCTCTGTCTTTTCATGCCATGGCTTCAAGAAGTGTGGGCAGGGTTTCGGATTGACTCCGTGCTGATTGGATAATACGCGGCATCACGGCCATGCTGATTGGATAATACGCGGCACCATGACCATGCTGATTGGATAATACACGGCATGATGACCAGTGAGTCACCACAGTGTTCACTGGACAAAACAAGGAAATGAAAAACAACAGATTTGACTAGAAAAAGATAGTACTGAAGACTTAATACTTAAAAAAATTATACCATGAAGTTGCCGTGATTGCATAGGTCTAAAGGATAATTCGCCATATGTGGAGAACATGAGGTGCGTCAGCAGGGACCGGGTCTGACCAAGAACGCCGGTGTATCAACACAGAACATGCTGGGAGAAGCAGCAGCCCGACCGGATGGACCACGGTCCTTTGCGGGAGGCACACCCAGCCTGCAGAGTCAGTAGTCGACGGGAGTACCTGCTTCTGCTTCACCTGTGTGGTACCACTGTACTTTGCAGGACCGCGAGTCCCACCTCCCGTGCGAGTACCTAAAAATTAAAAACTTACTACCGCTATGATTGTGGAGTGGAATGGCCGCAATGACTTAACAACTCTGCCGCCATCAGTGTGTGAATGTGTGTGTGAATGGGTGGATAGCAGGATCTGTAAAGCACTTTGGTCATCTAGAGTTGAGAAAAAGTGCTTTATAAGTGAACACCATTTACCATTAACAACCAAACGCAGGACACAAAACACCCAAATAGCGACATAAATCTTTTTTAGTTAAATATTTACTGACAAATGGGCAACACTGATGCAACAGTTGTAGTCAAACGGGTCCTTCTGCTGTGTATAATAATAGATGGATGTACTTTATTGATGTTGGGGGTTTTGTAGTTAATTCGGTTGATTACAGTTTTAAAAAAAACTTTTTAATAACAATATTGCTAAAACACAAACTGATGCACTACAGTAGGTCTCAAATATTTGTAAACGTGTCCTGTCATAATACTGCATGAGTTTATTGATGATACACAGAAGAAATTCAATATTACACTTAACTCCATCACTGGACAGTGATTTTTTTTTTCCACAATATCTTTATTGAACCTTTTTTTTTTTTTTTTTAACAAACATGATACAAACAATCAAACACTAACACTAAAGTACTACAAAAAAAAAATGCACTAAAAACACCAACAACCACCAACAAAATCAAGTCTTCAACAATGCTCCTCTGTTTAGTCTAGACAATCCAATACATAAGTATACATATTATGTTCACCAGTTTGGAATTTACAAGGTCCACACACATCATTCACCTTCTTCTTCAAGAGTTATGTTTAAATTTTTTACATAATCAATAAAAGGTCTCCATATATTCTCAAACACAATTTCCTTTGATTTCAGTATATATGTTATTCTTTCTAATGGAAGGTTTGTTAACATCTGTCTTAACCACTGAGTCACATCTGGTCTATGAGTCTTTTTCCATAATAGTGCAATACATTTTTTGGCATTAAGCAAACTGAGGTCTATGAATGTTCTTTCACTTTTATTAAAATTATGCTTTTCTGGGTACAGACCCAACAAAAACAGTTTAGGATTCAATATGATTTGTTTTGAGATTATTTTTTCAATTGTTACCCTCACCTCTTCCCAAAACATTCTTATTAATCTACATTCCCATAAACAATGAAATAGGGTTCCTTTACTTTCCATGCATTTTGTGCATGTATCTGGTATATTTTTGTTATATCTATTTAACTCCTCTGGTGTAACATACATCCGCATTAACCATTTGAAATGTATCAATTTAAGGCGTGCATTTATTGATTTGGTTTGAGCTTCTGTACAAGCCAATTCCCATTGTTCCTCTGAAATTTCAGTTTGCAGATCTTCTTTCCAGTAGTTTAATCTTTTCAGTGAATTTTCACTTGAAGATAGTGTCAATGAGTTATAAAACTCTGAAATAATACCCTTTCTTTTACTATCTTTCATCATCATTTTTTCCAAGGATGAATAAATAGGTCGAGTGAGAGCTTTATTTTGATTTGATCGAATAAAGTTTCTAAGTTGAAGATATTTAAAAAAAATGTGTTCTATTGAGATTAAATTTGATCCTCAGCTCTTCAAAAGACATTATGTTGTCTGCACATGGCAAATATAAATCCTGAATCTTTTGTATCCCTTTTAAATTCCATACTTTAAATACAGCGTCCGCTCTCCCTGGTTTAAAATATTGATTACCCCATATTGGACTAAATTGTGACAATAACTGTGGTTCTTTTAAATAGTTTTTAGCTTCACACCATATTTTGATCATATGCTTTACAAATGGATTTTTAACTTGTTTTTGTAATTTTTTTGCCGAATCTGAGTATATGAATATGGGAAGAGGTAAAGGTAAATTGTATGATTCCATTTCAGTCCAGTGAGGGAGATCATTTGATGAAAAATAATATGTCATAGACCTCAGTTGTGCCGACCAATAATACAACATAAAATTTGGACATTTCAGACCTCCACGATCAAATGGTAAATATAATAAAGACAAACGTAATCTAGCCCTCCTGTTGTTCCATATAAATTCCACTAACTTTTTTTTTATTCTTGAGAATAGATCTAAAGGTGGTGATAAGGGAATGTATTGAAATAAATAAAGTATTTTAGGTAAAATATTACTTTTAAGTATATTGATTCTCCCGATCATCGACATTGGTAGTGACATCCATCTCTGAGTTAACTCATTGATATCTGACATTAAGGCTTCATAGTTGACACTGGCGACTGATTCTAGCTTAGGCATAATATGGATTCCTAAATATTTAAACTGATTTACAACATTGAATTGATTTACCTCAGGGGCTGGGTAATTTCTCTGGGTCTCATTTAGCATTAATATTGAAGATTTAGTTTTATTTATTTTATATCCTGATATTTCCCCAAAATTCTTTATTAAATTCAACAAGGTTGGAATTGATTTTTTTAGATTCGACATAAACAAAATTATATCATCGGCGTACAGGGAGATTTTATGTTCTGTTGGTCCAACTTTAATTCCATATAATTGTGAATGTAAACGTATCGCTATCGCTAAAGGTTCAATTGCCATAGTAAACAGTAAAGGTGAAAGTGGACAGCCTTGTCCACATCCTCTATTGATTTTTATTGGTTTTGAAATATTGTTGTTTGTTAGGATTTCTGCTGTAGCATTATTGTATATTATTTGAACCCATTTTATGAAATTATTTCCAAGTCCAAACCTTTGTAGGACTTCAAAAAGAAAGGGCCATGCAACTCTATCAAAGGCCTTTTCGGCATCCAATGATAGGAGAGCTGTATCTGGTGCTTCTTTATTAAAATAAATAATATTAAATAGTCTTCTTACATTATGGAAGCCTTGTCTACCCTTTATAAAGCCATTCTGATCTCGATTAATATTTGGTAAAATTTCTTGTATTCGTCTTGCTAAAATTTTACAGATTATCTTAAGGTCGGCGTTTAATAGGCTTATTGGTCTCATATTTTCACATTTATTAGAGGGCTTACCTGGTTTTGGCAGCAGTATAATTAAGGCATTATTTATGTATGATGGTAAATTATTATTTTGAAATGCTTCTAAAACCATTTCCAAAAAAGGTTTTATTAATTTATTCTTAAATTTTTTATAAAGGTCAACTGGAAGACCATCTGGTCCTGCACTTTTTCCTGATTTCATATTATCAATGGCTAGCCCAACTTCTTCTTGACTAATTTTAGACTCCAATATCTCCCTGTTTTTTTTTTCCACAATATCTTTATTGAACCTTTTTTTTTTTTTTAACAAACATGATACAAACAATCAAACACTAACGCTAAAGTACTACAAAAAAAAAAAAAATGCACTAAAAACACCAACAACCACCAACAAAATCAAGTCTTCAACAATGCTCCTCTGTTTAGTCTAGACAATCCAATACATAAGTATACATATTATGTTCACCAGTTTGGAATTTACAAGGTCCACACACATCATTCACCTTCTTCTTCAAGAGTTATGTTTAAATTTTTTACATAATCAATAAAAGGTCTCCATATATTCTCAAACACAATTTCCTTTGATTTCAGTATATATGTTATTCTTTCTAATGGAAGGTTTGTTAACATCTGTCTTAACCACTGAGTCACATCTGGTCTATGAGTCTTTTTCCATAATAGTGCAATACATTTTTTGGCATTAAGCAAACTGAGGTCTATGAATGTTCTTTCACTTTTATTAAAATTATGCTTTTCTGGGTACAGACCCAACAAAAACAGTTTAGGATTCAGTATGATTTGTTTTGAGATTATTTTTTCAATTGTTACCCTCACCTCTTCCCAAAACATTCTTATTAATCTACATTCCCATAAACAATGAAATAGGGTTCCTTTACTTTCCATGCATTTTGTGCATGTATCTGGTATATTTTTGTTATATCTATTTAACTCCTCCGGTGTAACATACATCCGCATTAACCATTTGAAATGTATCAATTTAAGGCGTGCATTTATTGATTTGGTTTGAGCTTCTGTACAAGCCAATTCCCATTGTTCCTTTGAAATTTCAATTTGCAGATCTTCTTTCCAGTAGTTTAATCTTTTCAGTGAATTTTCACTTGAAGATAGTGTCAATGAGTTATAAAACTCTGAAATAATACCCTTTCTTTTACTATCTTTCATCATCATTTTTTCCAAGGATGAATAAATAGGTCGAGTGAGAGCTTTATTTTGATTTGATCGAATAAAGTTTCTAAGTTGAAGATATTTAAAAAAATGTGTTCTATTGAGATTAAATTTGATCCTCAGCTCTTCAAAAGACATTATGTTGTCTGCACATGGCAAATATAAATCCTGAATCTTTTGTATCCCTTTTAAATTCCATACTTTAAATACAGCGTCCGCTCTCCCTGGTTTAAAATATTGATTACCCCATATTGGACTAAATTGTGACAATAACTGTGGTTCTTTTAAATATTTTTTAGCTTCACACCATATTTTGATCATATGCTTTACAAATGGATTTTTAACTTGTTTTTGTAATTTTTTTGCCGAATCTGAGTATATGAATATGGGAAGAGGTAAAGGTAAATTGTATGATTCCATTTCAGTCCAGTGAGGGAGATCATTTGATGAAAAATAATATGTCATAGACCTCAGTTGTGCCGACCAATAATACAACATAAAATTTGGACATTTCAGACCTCCACGATCAAATGGTAAATATAATAAAGACAAACGTAATCTAGCCCTCCTGTTGTTCCATATAAATTCCACTAACTTTTTTTTTATTCTTGAGAATAGATCTAAAGGTGGTGATAAGGGAATGTATTGAAATAAATAAAGTATTTTAGGTAAAATATTACTTTTAAGTATATTGATTCTCCCGATCATCGACATTGGTAGTGACATCCATCTCTGAGTTAACTCATTGATATCTGACATTAAGGCTTCATAGTTGACACTGGCGACTGATTCTAGCTTAGGCATAATATGGATTCCTAAATATTTAAACTGATTTACAACATTGAATTGATTTACCTCAGGGGCTGGGTAATTTCTCTGGGTCTCATTTAGCATTAATATTGAAGATTTAGTTTTATTTATTTTATATCCTGATATTTCCCCAAAATTCTTTATTAAATTCAACAAGGTTGGAATTGATTTTTTTAGATTCGACATAAACAAAATTATATCATCGGCGTACAGGGAGATTTTATGTTCTGTTGGTCCAACTTTAATTCCATATAATTGTGAATGTAAACGTATCGCTATCGCTAAAGGTTCAATTGCCATAGTAAACAGTAAAGGTGAAAGTGGACAGCCTTGTCCACATCCTCTATTGATTTTTATTGGTTTTGAAATATTGTTGTTTGTTAGGATTTCTGCTGTAGCATTATTGTATATTATTTGAACCCATTTTATGAAATTATTTCCAAGTCCAAACCTTTGTAGGACTTCAAAAAGAAAGGGCCATGCAACTCTATCAAAGGCCTTTTCGGCATCCAATGATAGGAGAGCTGTATCTGGTGCTTCTTTATTAAAATAAATAATATTAAATAGTCTTCTTACATTATGGAAGCCTTGTCTACCCTTTATAAAGCCATTCTGATCTCGATTAATATTTGGTAAAATTTCTTGTATTCGTCTTGCTAAAATTTTACAGATTATCTTAAGGTCGGCGTTTAATAGGCTTATTGGTCTCATATTTTCACATTTATTAGAGGGCTTACCTGGTTTTGGCAGCAGTATAATTAAGGCATTATTTATGTATGATGGTAAATTATTATTTTGAAATGCTTCTAAAACCATTTCCAAAAAAGGTTTTATTAATTTATTCTTAAATTTTTTATAAAGGTCAACTGGAAGACCATCTGGTCCTGCACTTTTTCCTGATTTCATATTATCAATGGCTAGCCCAACTTCTTCTTGACTAATTTTAGACTCCAATATCTCCCTGTTTTCATTTGGTATACACGGTATAGATAGTTCGTTCAAAAACCCATTTAGTCTTGTTAAATCAGGTTCATTTTTGGTATCATATAATTTTTCATAGTAATCTCTAAAGGCTCTATTAATTTCTAAAGGATCTATAACTACCTGTCCATTACTTATAATACTGGTAATTGGTGTTTTAATTTCCAATTGTTTAATCTGCCATGCTAATAATTTTCCTGATTTTTCACCTTGTTCATAAAAAGATTGTTTCAATCTTAGAAGACTCGAGGCAGCTCTATTCGCTGATTTTTTGTCGTATTCAGCTCTCAAAATCAGTAATTCATTCTCCAACCTTGGGTCACTTCCTGCATACACTTTTTCCTGAAGACTTTTTATTTTATGTTCCAATTTAGCTCTCTCCTCTCGAGTCTTCTTAGATTTTGATCCTGTATAACTAATAATATGTCCCCTAATAAAAGCTTTGAAAGCCTCCCACTTTACACATGCTGATGTTTGTGTAGTATTGATGTCAAAGAACTCGTCTATCTGTTTTTCTATATACTTGACAAATTCCTCATCCTGAAGCCATTTATGCTGAAATTGCCATCTACCTGATTCCTTTGTCAATTTTTTATCTACATATATTAGACAACAGGGTGCATGATCAGAGATCACGATGTTATCATAAAAGCAGTTTTGAATCTTGGACCTTAATTCTGTGGAAATCAAAAAATAATCAATACGTGAGAATGTCTTGTAGGTACTGGAATAACAAGAATAGGCTTTAACTTGTGGTTTCATTTCTCTCCATATATCTAACAATCTCAATTCTTTCATAAAATGATTAATAGTCATCCTACATCCAATGTGCGTACAATCCAGTCCTGTTGATCTATCCACACCTGGATTCAATGTACAATTAAAATCCCCTGCTATTATATGTTGCCCTGTAAGTGATGATAAGATGAGAAATAAATTAGCAAAGAACTTCTGATCATCTATATTGGGACCATATAAGTTCACAAGATTTATATTTTCTAATAGCAAAGAACCTTGAATGATTACATATCTTCCAAATTTGTCTCCAATTACATTTTTCACTTGAAAAGGAACTGATTTATGTATGAGAGTCATAACTCCCCTGGCTCGGGATGAAAATGAAGAGGTGAATACACTTCCCTGCCATCTACTCCTAATTCTTTTAACATCCTCCTCTATCAGATGAGTTTCTTGTAAAAACACAATTCTTGAACCCATGTCCTTTATTTTATTCATAACTTGTTTAAGTTTTTTTAAATTTTGTAGACCTCTGCAATTCCATGAAGTTAAATTAAGATTAACACTTTGGTCCATGATCAATAGAGAGTTTGGGATTACCTTGCAGTGTAAACATGCTCATACAGAGAAGCAAAAACATGAGTGGTTGAACATTCATCCTACAAACTACACACAAACAAATTTCCCCTTCCCACACTTGTGGCAAACCCCCCAAAATCAAAAGAAAAATTCTGTCTCCCGATATAGCCATCGACCGTTCCACACCCACGGGGAACAGCCTAAGCCACTCCTTCTTCATCCTCCCAATCACCCTAACTCTACTGCTTTTAATGACGTAACATTAACTCTCCTCTGTAGTTTTCCAACTTAACTCCAAAATTTTTAACAACTTTGTACATCATAGTTTTTTGTTTGTTTGTTTGTTTTGTTTTTGTTTTGTTTTTTTAATATATAATACAATCTATATTTTGTAAACTTACTATTTACTTCAAGTCAGTCAGATGCCTGTGCAAATGCTTAATTATTCTACCTTATATTTTGTTCATGCTTAGCTCCCACCAGTCTCTTCTTCTTCTTTGATCTTCTTGATGAACTCCTGCGCCTCCTCTGGGGTCTTGAAGATGTGGGTTCTGCCCTCATACGTGGTCAGCAGTCTCGCAGGATAGATTACACCATGACGAATCCCAAGGTTGCGCAGCTCCTTACGTACGGGATCAAACTGCTTCCTCAATTGCTGGATTCCTGTGGCCAAATCTGGGTAGAACCGCACCTGCTGGTCCTGGTGTTTAATCTCTCCTTTAGCACGTGCAGCGTTGAAGATCTTCATCCTGTCTCTGTTGCTAAGAAACTTCATAATTAAGGTCCTCGGCGGTCCCTTATCTCTCCGTGGGCCAATACGATGTGCTTTTTCCAGAACCACTGCTGATTGCAACTCCTCGCTGCCCAGCACCTCCGGAATCCACTTTTCCAGAAAGGAACATACGTCCCGACCTTCTGATTCCTCTGGAAGACCCACCAGCCTCAAATTATTCTGTCTCGACCGAGATTCCAAATCCAAAATATTATCTTCCAGAGATTTATTTTTTTTTTCCAAAGTGCGCACCTTTAATTGAAGACGGGTGACGTCATCTTCAGCACTAGCGAGACGGAGCTCCATCTGCGCCGTTCGTTCTACACAGTCACCCAATTCCTTTCTTATTCCTTCCAACGCTGTCATAATCCCATCAAATCTAGAGGAAAAGTCCGCTCTCATTGAACTCATGGCAGCCATCAGCGCATCTGCGCCTCCCCCCGCAGACATCGCACCGTTGCCAGCCTCCTCCGCCATATATGGAGTTTTGTTTGCTGCGTCACAGACCTGAAAGTCCGTTAATTTGGACTGTTTCGGCGGCTCGCTTTTTCCTTTTCCTGGTTTTCCAGCCTTAGGCTTCGCCGACATATCCTCGCCCAAATGCTGGGATACGTTGTGTCCCAAATGAGAGAGTTATTTGCCGATTTTTTTTCTCCAGGAGCAGAGCAGAGCGAGACACGTCCGTCCTACGTGGCAGCCATAACCGGAAGTCCTGGACAGTGATTTTAACTAAAATAATTGTAATGGTGACTGAACAACTCCCATTCCCCAAAGTGCAAGATACACTATTATGAATATACGTGATAAAACTTCACACAAATAAGTGATCTGACAAACAAACAAGGGAAACAGTTGCTAATATTGGATGTTCCATTCATTTTCAGTAATTAGGTATTCTGTAATTAATATTTACACAGTCAAATAAATATTAGTGCCATTTAGCCCCTTTTATATGTATTTGTCAAAGTCTAACGTGTGATTGCATGACATAACCTACACCTCTTTGTATTCCACTTTCAAACACAGCCTACGTGTGGGCCTGTAAAGCGTAATTGGGATACCGGTTTCAGACTGGAATACTTGCATTCTACGAGCAATGCACTTGTGTGTGTGTGTGTGTGTGTGTGTGTGTGTGTGTGTGTGTGTGTGTGTGTGTGCTACTCACAAAAAGTTAGGGATATTTGGCTTTTGGGTGAAATTTATGGAAAATGTAAAAAGTTCACACTACAGAGATATTATATCATGAAAGTAGGGCATTTAAGTAGAAGGATGCAGTGGTGATTTCCTCATCTCAAACAATGTATTGAAACAAAAGCCAACAACAATGGTTGGTATACCACAACAAAAAATGTCAGTGTCTGAATAACTTGTCCTGTGCCCTTGAGAGCACCTGTTACAGCTTGACGACGTCTCATGTTGTTCACAAGTCGACTTATTGTCTGTTGAGGCATGGCATTCCACTCTTCTTGAAGGGCAGCCCTCAGGTCATTGAGGTTGTGGGGTACAGTGTTACACATTTCTCCATGGTAACGCAGCTGATCCCATAGGTCTTCCATGGGATTCAGGTCTGGAGAAAGTGCAAGCCACTCCATTTGAAGTACCCCAGCCTTCAGCAGCCATTCCCTAATAATGCGACCTTGATGAGCTGGAGCATTGTCGTTCATGAAGATGAAATTAGGCCTGTGTTGTTCATGCAGGGGCACAATGACTAGATTAATGATGTTATTCAGGTAGTATCAGCTTGTCACTGTACCATTCACAAGGTGTAGGGCAGTTCTGTATTGACTAGACACACTTGTCCAGACTGTAACGTGGTGACAACAGTGGCTGATGCATAGTGCTCTCCTTGACGTCTCCCAGCATCGTTGGCGGCCATCATTTCTGCTCAGCGTGAATCAACTTTCTTCAGAGAACAGCACTGAGGCCCACTGGTCCCTTGTCCAGCGTAAATGCTCCCTGGCCCATGCATGACAATGATACCTGTGCCTGGTGGTGTGGTCAGGTGGTGTAGCACGCAGACCACGCTGATGTAAATGGTTTTGAATAGACTGACGTGACACTTGGGTGCCTCTCACCTCCCTTAAATGTGCCTGGAGTTTAGTGGCATTCATCATCCGGTTCCGCAGGACACTGTTCACAATGGAGCAGTCATCAGCGTGGGATGTGGCCAAAGGACATCCACTTCTATGCCTTTCTGTGACTCTTCCAGTCTCTCTGTATCTCTGTTGCAACCTGCTGCTGACACTCTGTGACACTCTAAACTCAGTGGCCACTTCCCTCTGAGAACATCCTGTTTGAAGCTTCACAGTAGCGAGGTACTGTTGATCAGTTGTTTGGTGTTGTCTTGGTTTCATGATGTCAAAATGTGAACAGCATGATGAAGAGGACTCTTTAAATACCAATTCTAATTAAACCAGAAAATTTATTTGTCGATTCATGAATCAAACACCTGTTGTGAATTTTGCCATTAAGCACCTTGTTAGAGAACAGCAAGTTATGCATAAACTTCTGAAACATTGAACAGTTGGACATGTGTATTCAAAAGGTTAGAGAAGGTCAAATTAAGTTCACCTGTAAAAGTTACAGTGCATTTTAGGTGCATCCTGAAATTTCACCCGAAAGCCAAATATCTCTAACTTTTTTGTGAGGTGTGTGTGTGTGTGTGTGTGTGTGTGTGTGTGTGTGTCCCTGATATTTTTGAAAAATCAAGTTCCAGCGATAATTCTTAGAGAAATAAAGAGGAAAAAAACAGAACTGGCCTTGCAGAGGTAATAGGGCAACAACATAATTGTTTCATTGCTAGAATTTCAACTCTGCACAGTTGTTTGACTTGAAACTTTTCAAAATAAACTTTCAAAATGAACCTCTTATTTGTACAGCCATTGCTTCTTCTTCATAAGTTGAGTCTCTGTGCATGTGTCGCAGGCCCACCTTTGTTACAGCAGCTGCCCGCCAGCCCCCACGCTGGTGTGACTGAAGCAACTGTGTTCTCCTGCAGCTGCACAGACCCATGTGTCACTGCCACACCTGTTCAGTGGCCTTGCATCGGCTTGAGTGATATCACACGTTAACTGTGTGCAAATTACAGAGGTGGCCGTGTGTTGGAGGGAGTTGGGTGACCTGTAATCGAAGCAGGCAGTTGTCTATTTTTTTTTTTTAAAGACTCATGTAAGGTTGACGTGCATGTGCAGAAGAAACGCCCACAAGCTCTTTGTGACCCACTCTTTGTTACAAGAAGTGTGTTTGCTGTGAAAACACACACACTCACAAGCATACACTTTTTTTTTTTTTTTTTTTTTTTTTTTGTGCTCGGAGACTGGCCACATGCAGGGGCTGAACAACAGTTGGTGTGTAAAAAAAAATGAAGGAACAGCTGAGACCGGCAGGAATGGTTTTCCCAGTAGTAGTCTACTACAACATCAACTGTCTGCCTTGCACACACACATGTACACACAGTAAAAACACACCAGGTCATTGCTTTGATATGTCCTGGCCTACTCACAATGTTATGACTTGGCATACCTGATTATATATTTAATTGTCATCATATGATTCAGCACCTTAGTCACCTCGGCATGGAATAGTTTAAATGTGGATTTAGAAGAATGTAAAAATATATTTAAAAAAATTCAAATAAATACAATGTAAAATGATTTATCTAAAGTATAAAAATGGAAGCTGTGTCTAAAGATCACCAACTCTTCATTGGTTGGTACTGGTATTTGTCATTATTTTCCATGGTGCCTTTTGTATGTTCATATGCCTACATAGTATTATCATATGTACTGTATGTGTATCATGTTTTTGTCATATGTGTGTGTACTTGAGTTATATTTTTAAACAGGGATATTAAGCAGGAAGCTAAATATAAAAATAGATCATTTATGCCATGATGGGGAAAGGGGGGGTAGGAATAAATAAGTCTGACTTCCTCCCACTCCTTTTGAACATGAAATGGAAACATTACATGTGCTGATATTACTTTTTTTCTTGTGTATTTCGTTGTCGGTCTGTGGTGGAATGCCCACCTGCTTTTTCTTTTTCTTTCATTGTTTTTCACATGTTGAATATAAACAAACTAACTAACCTTGATTGATAAACTAGACTCATGTGAGTCAGCACTGTTGTGAATGATGTTCTGAAACATTTAAAGCTGTTCAGCGTCACAAAGACCTGGTGGTAGTTGGTGAGTTAGTCACTGCACACATGAGCTGTGACAAGGCTAGTACCCTGACTCATGTTGTGAAATTATTAGCTTGTGGCAGTTAACATGCTTATTAAGTAAGCTCTGTGTGTGTGTCAAACTGGAAGGCTTTATAGTAAAATGATGAAGGCCTCTGCAACTGAAATGTCACATTTTTAATCCAGCTGTAATGACGAAGCGGGTTTTATAATGAAAAGAGAACTGCACTTGATTGCTTTCACAGCTTTACGATGAGTGTCTCTCTGGCTCTTTGTGTCATTTTGACTGTGCTTAGTTAAATCTCTCGCTCAAGCACCATCCACAGTTAATCCCCTGCATTATTGTGACAGTGAAGTCGGTCTGCTGCTCGCTGCAGGTTCTTTTAAACTTTCTATAGCTGGGAGAACAAACTGTAGAATTCACAGAAAAGATGGATAAAGACAGCTGGCTTTACTCACTGGTATGACTTCTGCGTTTTGTTGTTGCATCTTGCAGGGCTGCAACTAATGATTATTTTGGTAGTCGACTAATCTAATGACTATTTTTTTTTGATTACTCGACTAATCGCGATTATTTTTTCTCATGTCCACCATCTCTGCTTCCTGTTGGGGCTTTAGTGCATATTTTACCTCACCCGCTGTTCAAACCTGCACACCTGTGAAAATCACCTTGTTGTCACTCCCTGCTTTAATATAATATTTTATAAGCAGTTTCCAGAGTTAATTAATACAGCTTTATTGTTTTTTTTTTGTATTTATCACAAGTTTAAGGTTATATATCAGTTCACAGATAGCATAATGCCTAATGCCAATTAATTAATTGATTAAATATCTTACAACTGAATTACTGATCTGCTCCAACTCACAAACTAACATCAGGTGGAAGTTTTCTATAAGTGCATTTTTTAACAATATAATTCTGAAAGTTAAACCTTCATATTCAGTATTCACTGCACTTAAAAGTGATATTTCAAGCCGCTTGATTTAATTTTGATTGTGGTTGTAGGTTTTTATTTATTAACCCCTTGCACTCTGGTCAGTTTCCCTAAAAACGCCAAAAAATAACATACCCAAAGTAAATCAAAAGCTGTTCTTCAACCCTTTGCAGCATCTTCATGGGGTTGGTCTCATTTAAAAGAAAACACTTTGAATTTTTTGGCAAAACAGTCATAATCTCTCTAAGTGCTCCTGCCACTGAGTAACAGTCATCTAAACATACTGAACTTGAAGAAAATAAATTTCACCTGGGTGTTTTTTTGGATACAAATGCTTGCAAATAACGCACAGTTGTCAGATCCGGGCTGGAAAATGCAACAGAAATGTAGAACCAAGTGTTATCCAGCTGAGGTCAAAATTTTGTAACAATACCACAAAAAATGAATATATTACACAGCTTTTTTCTTAGGTTGTTCCCAGGCATTTTTGAACTGTGCCAAATTGTGCCAAAAGGCACAGTTTGGAAAAACGTCTAACTTTTGAATGATTCAATATAGAAGCTTCATCTTGGGCTCTAATGAAAGGTGAAGGGCTCTGTGTGTGTGTGTGTGGGGGGGGGGGGGTTGTTTATTCATTCATGAATGAATGAATGAACAAACAAGCCCCCACACACAAAGAAGCATGCCAAGTAAAAAATGTGTGGCTTTTTTTTTACAAGAAAAAAATAACCTACAGTGCAATAAAAATTATACTAAAATATCTGTAATGTAGACGATAATAACTCCCCCCCCCCCCCACTCCCCGCTACAGAGGATGGACATCACCCATCGCTACATGACGGACGCACCGTCCCCACGGTCTACTACGCACAGTTGTACTAAAATATCTGCAATAATATCTGCAATCCGCTACAGAAGAGTAGCGGGGGCGGGGGCGTTCACGGTCCGCACACGGCGCACGTACTGGACCCGTGCTCCGCGGTCTTCATGTTGCGATGACGCACAGTTGTAATTTACCGATCAGTCAAAAGTCATTTTGATTACAATTTTCAGGGATAAAGAATAATTTAGCTTATAACACTTACCAGCAGCAGTGTCGCTGGCGATCTTCTCTTCCTCATTGTCAGACGAACATGACGCTGGTCCGCTTGTTACGGACTCGTGGTTCTGGTCACGCGACCCGGTCAAACCATCATTCCATTATTGCGGTTTTGCGCTTCCATGATTGCGGTTTTGGCGAACGATTTTTCAAAACAAATAAAAACAGTAGTAAGAAAAAAAGACTGGCAAATGCGTGTGTGACACCCAGCGGCTTACACAAAACAGATTTTACGCAAGGGACGCACGCTTTCAAACTTCTGTGCTTCAATTGGCTCGCTGTATTCGCAGCCGTTGGTAGGCGGGTCCTTCTTGCTAGGTTTTCAGTCATTGGTTCTTCAAGGTTTCAGAAACCCAATTCAAGGCTCTTATTAGTTGAATGAGAGGTCAATCACATCTAAACCAATCAAAGCACTCCTTTGGCTTTCTGTTTGCGGCTGTGTCTGTAGTGGAAGAACGGAAATGCAGCTTTTTTTTTTTCAGTGCGCACTAGGACGCACAGTGTGCGTCCTAGGGTGCCCTCGTGCGCCCTAGGACGCAGAGACGTGACCGCCCGCGGTATCCCAGAGTGCAAGAGGTTAAATTACAAATTGGGATATTCTAATTAACCCAGATGCACTAATATTCAGAATGAGGGCTAATATTAACAAAGATGAAAAAGATATGGCGACTCCTGTAATTCAGTCATTTACTGCATTCAACACGTTAGCCATGACTAACAGCTCAGCCCTCAGCAACAAGAGAGCTTATGGTCTAATAGGTAAGCTAACATAAACAGCACATACTAACAGTATTGTCATTTTTCTCAAGCTTGAAACAGTTGGCCATTGAAAATAAGCGGCGGTAACTTTCTTTACTTGCTAAAACTTACTAAGAAGATGTTACGTCGCAGCTCCCGGGTGCCATCATTTTAGATGCTCATGCATCAGTGTAGTGCTGCCATGATGGGAAAGGTCTGCCTTGCAAAGTTTTCATTTTACTTGTTTTGTTTTCTTTCGTTTTCTGTGAAATGTTCCCATACTACAGAAAGTTTGGGTCTTCTTTTTTTTTTATTAGTGCCTCTCCGCTTTCTACGTGTTTCTTTTCTCATCACTATGCTGTGCTCCTCTTCTTCCTTCCTGTAAATTTTTCACACATGCTGAACAACAGAAGCGCTACTGTCCACAGCAGTTCCGGTCATGCATTGCAGTTACAAGTGAACATTTCCACGGCATGCATATAAACTTTATAATTAAACGATTTGTTGACAATAAAATTCTTTGTCAACAAATTTTTATTGTCGACATTATCGACAACGTAGACTAATTGTTTCAGCCCTAGTGTCTTGATGATTGGAGCCTGAAGTGAAAAGTGACCTGAAGTGTTTAGATGCAGAGGTTGTTTTGCAAACTGTCCCTATCGATCATAACTGCAAAGTGCAATCACAAATACCTCTAAATTAATACCTGTAATATGTGTTAGGCTGTGTGTCCTCCAAACGTGTTTTTTCCACTGTGGGCAACTATTTTCTATTCATTCTGTATATAGTTCAGCATCTACAGCTCTGAGTGCCCTCGGCACTGAAACGCTCTCGGCGGTGGCTGCTTTTTGTCACAGCACTCAGGGTGGTCAGAGTTGAAAAAAGTTCTTCTTTTCATCAGACTGCAGCTGAGCGCATCAAATTCAGACCTTTCTAAGCAGCCAGTCAGAATTAAGGAAGGGCAGGACATAGGACGCCGGTACAATCTGTACTCAGACTCCTGTTTTCTGTTTCTGTTTAATCCCATAAATCCCATATTTTGCATCCAGAGCTGCTACCAATGCTAGAATATGTTTCCTGTCCATTGTCATTTAGAGACTGCTATTAAAAAAATGAGTAGAAAGTCCGACCATAGGAAAAGCGGAAGTGCTGAGCTGTGAGTGACAAGCTGTTGCTGCAATACAGGGCACAGACTTTTTACGTCCGCCAAAGGGGGAGGTTATGTGATCATCAACGTTGGTTTGTCTGTCTGTCTGTCTCTGTCTGTCTGTCTGTTTGTTTGTCTGTTAGCAAGATAACTCAAAAAGTTATGGACGGATTTTCATGAAATTTTCACAGATTGTCAGAAATGGGGTATCCTACAGATGATTACATTTTGGTGGTCATCCGGATCACCGTCCACAAGAAAACCGTCATTACGCAAAATGCCATTTTCGTGAATAACTACTAAACCACTAATCCTATCATTGTGAATCCAATTGCTAGTCATATGTTTTCATGGTCAAGGAATCGGAAAACGTACACACAAACACTGTATGGGGGAACTGTGGCGCTTGGCGGAGGTCTGCGCTCTCCGAGTGCTTTTCTAGTTTCCAGATGCAACGCACAAATGCTGCTCAGGGCAGTTGGGTGACAAAAAAACGCATTTGGTGGACACGCAGCCCAACATGTCAGTAAAATAGAATTGCACTCACCAAAAGTCGACCTTCTTGGAAAGACTGAACACTCAAAATAAAAATGGTGAAGAAGCCACAAACAGTTTAAACGGTGAGAAGAGACTCCCATTCAGGTGAATAATGATCTGCTAGTTGTCAAAGGGGCCATGCCGCTAACGTCCAGGGAAATTCAATTCCAAACAAGTGAATTTCAAAAACAACACAACACTGAGTGGCAATCACATGTGACAGCTTTATTTTTTATGCCGCAAACATAAAAATCACCGAATGTTTAGTCACAGCAGTACACAGACTACCTTTTATTATATTACATGTGAATACCACACCATTTACTTGACTGTAGTGATGTGTGGGTAAAAACCAAGGAATACATCATAAGTGAAGAACTGATTCAAAGCCTTTATGTATTTATTTAATTTTTGCCAATTAATACAAGATGGAATGATGAGATTAGCTCGCCACAATGCAAGCAGGTACTCTGTGTACTGCTGTGATTGAATACTGTATGTATTTTTTGTGTTTTAATGCATACCCCCTAATGCTGCCAATCATTTTTGCCACTCAGTGTTTTTTAACTGTCATGAGGTCTGTTCAGTGACATACGCATACCCTCTATAGGAGCCATGACTGTACTAGAAAATGGGGCTGGGGGATTTGATCTTAAATCGACAGTGCAGTTAATTAAACCTTGTGGATTTTTTTTCAGTTTGTCCCCCTTTCTTCTTCTCTCTCATAGTTCACTGACAAGGCCTGTAATTAAGTATTACACGAGAGGGAGTGCAATCTATCAATGAATATATCACTGCAGTGATTCGATCATAAATTGGCATAATATAGAAGAGGCCTGTTGTCATTTCACACACACCAAATTACATGAAATTAAATATTGTAATGTAATCTAATGTACTTTATTTATATAGCCCTTTAAAACAACCCGTAGGTGACCAAAGTGCTTTACAGAAAATTAAACGGCATTAAAAACACACACACACACAGCATTAAAAACAAATAACATAAAGAAATAAGAATAAATACCTAAAAAATGAGAATAAAATAAAAACAAATGCCAAGACAAATATCACCACTACTGGGTATTAAAAGCCATCTTAAACAAATATGTTTTAAGTTCTGATTTAAAAAGGGCCAGTTACAGTGGGGCAAAAAAGTATTTAGTCAGCCACCAATTGTGCAAGTTCTCCCACTTAAAAGATGAGAGAGGTCTCCAATTTTCATCATAGGTATACCTCAACTATGAGAGACAAAATGAGGAAAAAAAAAATCCAGAAAATCACATTGAAGGATTTTTAATGAATTAATTAGTAAATTCCTCAGTAAAATATTTGGTCACCTACAAACAAGCAAGATTTCTGGCTCTCACAGACCTGTAACTTCTTCTTTAAGAGGCTCCTCTGTCCTCCACTCGTTACCTGTATTAATGGCACCTGTTTGAACTCGCTATCAGTATAAAAGACACTTGTCCACAACCTCAAACAGTCAGACTCCAAACTCCGCTATGGCCAAGACCAAAGAGCTGTCAAAGGACACCAGAAACAAAATTGTAGACCTGCACCAGGCTGGGAAGACTGAATCTGCAATAGGTAAGCAGCTTGGTGTGAAGAAATCAACTGTTGGAGCAATTATTAGAAAATGGAAGACATACAAGACCACTGATAATCTCCCTCGATCTGGGGCTCCACGCAAGATCTCACCCCGTGGGGTCAAAATGATCACGAGAACGGTGAGCAAAAATCCCAGAACCACACGGGGGGACCTAGTGAATGACCTGCAGAGAGCTGGGACCAAAGTAACAAAGGCTACATCAGAAACGCACTATGCCGCCAGGGACTCAAATCCTGCAGTGCCAGACGTGTCCCCCTGCTTAAGCCAGTACATGTCCAGGCCCGTCTGAAGTTTGCTAGAGAGCATTTGGATGATCCAGAAGAGGATTGGGAGAATGTCATATGGTCAGATGAAACCAAAATAGAACTTTTTGGTAAAAACTCAACTTGTCATGTTTGGAGGAGAAAGAACACCATACCTACTGTGAAGCATGGGGTGGAAACATCATACTTTGGGGCTGTTTTTCTGCAAAGGGACCAGGACGACTGATCCGTGTAAAGGAAAGAATGAATGGGGCCATGTATCGTGAGATTTTGAGTGAAAACCTCCTTCCACCAGCAAGGGCATTGAAGATGAAACATGGCTGGGTCTTTCAGCATGACAGTGATCCCAAACACACCGCCCAGGCAACGAAGGAGTGGCTTCGTAAGAAGCATTTCAAGGTCCTGGAGTGGCCTAGCCAGTCTCCAGATCTCAACCCCATAGAAAATCTTTGGAGGGAGTTGAAAGTCTGTGTTGCCCAGCGACAGCCCCAAAACATCACTGCTCTAGAGGAGATCTGCATGGAGGAATGGGCCAAAATACCAGCAACAGTGTGTGAAAACCTTGTGAAAACTTACAGAAAACGTTTGACCTCTGTCATTGCCAACAAAGGGTATTTAACAAAGTATTGAGATGAACTTTTGTTATTGACCAAATACTTATTTACCGAGGAATTTACCAATTAATTCATTAAAAATCCTTCAATGTGATTTTCTGGATTTTTTTTTCTTATTTTGTCTCTCATAGTTGAGGTATACCTATGATGAAAATTGGAGACCTCTCATCTTTTAAGTGGGAGAACTTGCACAATAGGTGGCTGACTAAATACTTTTTTACCCCACTGTATATACAAGGAAATAGTTGTACATGGATTCATTAGAGACAGGTCCTAAATGGATGAGGAAAAAAACTCTATAAATTTATGAAGAATCACAGACGAAGAAAAATCTTCCAAATTAGTTTGTCCGTTGATTACACTGTTTTTGCTTCAGTAACTTAGTACATGTAATGGTCTGCTCCAGTGCTCATTCCCTTCAGCTGCGTGCACACCTGCTCCTCATCAGGGTCTGGGCTATATTAACCGCACTGCCCTGGGATCAGTGCGGAGCCGTCTGTCTTCTCTCCACACGACCTTCTCCTGCCTTCGTCATCGTTCCTGAGATCCAGTCTAAGCCTACCTCTGTCCTCGCTCTTAGCCTCCTGCCTACCGCCGTCTGGAAGAAATCCCCTCCAGCTCAGGTAAGCCTCGCTCATTCCCTTTAATCTCTCTCTCGGTCCCCTGTGCACAGGTGGAGCGCCGTGGCGGCGGATCTCCCTCTCTCTGTGGCGGCGGACCACCTTCCTTCCTTCCTAGTGGCGGACAACGCCTCACCACTCACCCTGCACACATTCACCTCCAGCGGCCACGACGAGAACAGAGAACACTGTCCTCCTGGCTGTAGCCGCCGAGCTGAACCTGAGCCACTTAACATCTCTACAAACAGTAAGCTTTGGTCTAAACTGCACATCCCCGGCGGTGATAACCTCTAACTGTCCCTGCTTCTGTTTGTCCCTTGGGTTGCCAGGTTGTACGGTGTTCTGTTCTCCCGCAGCGGCTTCAGACTACACATCCACACACGCGCGCACACACACACACACACACACACACACACACACACACACACATTATTGTTAATAAACTCAGTTGTATCTATTCCTGAGTCTGAGTCTGGCCACTGGATCTATACACCATGTCAGTACGACTCCGCCAGAATGACCCAGCTGACAGCGCTTTGGTGCGCAGAATTAACAACATGGAGATTCGGATAGATCAATTAGCTTATCAACAGCAAATTATCCTCACCCAATTAGCCCATGTAATGGACCAGTTGGATCTCCTTGCAGGTCCACAAACATTTCCTCTGGCTCCTTCGGTCCCAAGCAGCTCCTCAGCTCCCACTAGCTCCCCTGCCGGCCAACCTGGGCAGGAGTCTCCTTCCCGGCTAACCCCCATTCCCACTCCCACCCGTTTTAGTGGTAAACTAGGAGAGGCTAGGGGATTTATTATGCAATGTGAGATAGTTTTTCAGCGGGTGCCTGGGGACTTTCCCACTGATCACTGCCAAATTGGCTACATAATTAACCTATTGGAAGGGCGAGTGTTAGCATGGGCCTACGCCATTATGGCTAGGACAAACTATACCAGCCTGACATACAATCAGTTTGTCTGTGAGTTTCAGGAAGTGTTCGACCACTCTGACCGCGATAGTGTGCTTACCTCCCGGCTGTTACCTCCTGCCGTCGATTTCCGGGTGGTGGCCACTGAGGTGGGGTGGGAGGACGCTTCGCTGTGCAGCATCTTCACCAGAAGTCTTAGCCCTAGCCTGTGGGACGAGCTAGCCCCTTAGAAAAACCAAGTAGGCTGACTGAGTTAATTTCCCTGGCCATAAATCTGGACAACAGACTAAGGGAACGGGCAGCGGAACGCAGAGCTTCTGGCCGCTCGGGTGCCCAGTATCGCCACTCCCCTCAGCCTTCCCTATTGGCTCTACCTCCCTCAGATTTCCCCGAGGCCCCGGAACCTATGGTGGTGGGACAGTCCAGGTTACCTCCAGCGGAGAAACGGCGCCGCCGTGAGTTGGGGCTGTGCCTCTACTGTGGGAGCGAGGAGCACGAGGTAGCATCATGTCCTCTACGGCCAAAAGGGGGAGTCCATGCGTCGTAGTAGGGGGACTCACGGACTCACCTTAATCTAATCCCCTCTCTAAGTTTCTTCTCCCCATTCGTTTCATTCACAACCATAGGGAAATTGTTACACATGCATTAATTGATTCGGGGGCAGAGAAGAGTTTTATTTCGGTGGATCTGGCAACCCGGTTGGGTCTTCCCTGTCAATCGCTTAAGACCCCACTGAGACTCATTGCTTTGTCCAAAGCCCCCCTTGCCATGGTATCTCAGCAGACCGCCCCAGTGTCTGTCATTATTTCTGGTAACCATCGGGAGGAGTTGAAATTTTTTGTGTTGCCAGTCTCCTTTTCCCCAGTGATTCTTGGCTACCCCTGGGTACACCTCCATAACCCCTCCATCGACTGGCGCTCTGGGAACGTGATGTCTTGGAGCTCGTTCTGTCTCGGCGCCTGTCTTCAATCTGACGCCTGCTCGCTATCCATGCCCCTGGGTGCTCCCATCAACCCCCGCCCCCCCCCGATCTGTCCAAAGTTCCCCCGGAGTACCATGACCTTGGGGCTGCCTTCAGTAAGACCCAGGCTCTTATCCTTCCCCCTCACCGCCCATATGACGGCGCCATCAACCTTCGTGCCGGAGCTCCGCTGCCGTCAAGTCGCCTGTACAGCCTGTCACCTCCGAAGCGGGAAGCCATGGAGGCTTATATTAAAGAATCTTTGAACGCTGGTATAATTCGGCCGTCATCCTCAGCGGTGGGGGTGGTTTTTTTTTTTTTTGTTAGCAAGAAGGACGGTTCGCTGAGATCATGCATTGATTTTAGAGAATTAAATAACATCACCGTCAAGGGCAAATACACCCTTCCTCTTCTTAACATGGCATTCGATTCCCTTCAGGGGGGCCTCCTGGTTCACCAAGCTGGATCTCCGTAATGCCTACCACCTGGTGCAGATCCGGGAGGGTGACGAGTGGAAGACGGGGTTTTGGACCCCCAGCGGACACTTCGAGTACCTGGAAATGCCGTTTGGTCTGACCAATGCCCCCACTGTGTTCCAACGCCTAATCAATGACGTGCTGAGGGATTTTCTGGGTGTTTTTGTTTTCATTTATCTTGACGATATCCTAATTTTTTCAGTCTTTGGACGAGCATCAGGTGCATGTGAGGCGGGTTTTGCAGCAGCTCCTGAAAATAAACTATTCGTCAAGGCCAAGAAGTGCGAGTTCCACGCCTCCAAGACATCCTTCCTGGGCTTTATTTCCCTTAACGAGATCCTTCCAGACCCCAGCAAGATAAAGGCGGTGGTATAATGGCCCACTCCCTCTTCCAGGAAACAGTTGCAGCAGTTTTTGGGGTTTGCCAATTTTTACCGCCGCTTCATGTAGAATTACAGCACTATTGCTCTCCCCTTGACGTGTCTCACTTCTCCCAAGGTTCCCTTCCGGTGGACGGAGGAGGCGGCTACGGCCTTTGCAGTCCTCAAGAAGAAGTTCTCTGACTCCCCCGTCCTGGCTCAGGTGGACCCTGCTCTCCAGTGCCTTGTGGAGGTGGATGCCTCGGACTCGGGGGTGGGAGCCGTTCTTTCTCAGCGGTCCCCAACAGATGGCAGGATCCGACCGTGTGCTTTCTTCTCTCATCGGCTGTCCCCTGCGGAGCGAAATTACAACATCGGTGACGGAGAGCTCCTGGCAGTCAAGCTTGCGCTGGAGGAGTGGCACCATTGGTTGGAGGGGGCCTCTCAGCCGTTCGTGGTTTGGACAGACCACAAGAACCTGGAATACCTCCGGACAGCTAAGCATCTGAATGCACGCCAGGCCTGCTGTTCCCTGTTCTTTGGACGCTTCAACTTTACCATCACGTACCGCCCCGGGTCCAAAAACACCAAACCAGACACTCTATCCAGGCAGTTCGCCTCGGATGCTACTGAGACTACAGAACACCCTATTCTTTCTCCTTCATGTGTCATGGGCGCCCTCTCGTGGGGCATCAGGGAGAAGGTCCTGAGGGCACAGGACGCCGAAGCGGACCCGGGCAGGGGTTCAGCGGGGAAGCTGTTCATCCCATCGGCGGTTTGGAGTGAAGTTATCCATTGGGCCCACGCATCCAGGTTCTCGTGTCACCCTGGGAGGGTTCGCACAGTGGCTCTTCTTCAAAGAACGGTTTGGTGGCCCTCACTGCAGAAGGACGTTGGGGAGTATATCCGTGCCTGCCCCCAGTGCGCCGCTGGCAAAACATCTTCATCCTCTCCAGCCAGGCTGCTCCACCCTCTCCCTACTCTCTGCAGGCCCTGGTCCCATGTGGCGTTGGATTTCGTCACCGGCCTCCCACCTTCTAATAACCATACTGTTGTTCTCACCATTGTCAACAGGTTTTCCAAGGCTGCTCACTTCATTCCCCTGCAGGGGCTGCCTACGGCAAAGGAGACAGCAGACCTGCTCGTCCAGCATGTGGTGAAACTGCACGGGTCCCCCTGAACATCATCTCCGACTGGGGCCCCCAGTTCATTTCCCAGGTGTGGAGGTCTTTCTGCAACGCCCTTGGGGCAACAGTGAGCCTGTCATCCGGATACCACCCTCAATCCAACGGGCAATGTGAGCGGGCTAACCAAGAGCTGGAGGCGGCACTGCGGTGTGTGGCCACCGCTAACCCGGCATCATGGAGCACGCATCTATTGTGGATTGAATATGCCCACAATACGATGATCTCCTCGGTTATCGGCATGTCCCCATTCGAGGCTTCACTCGGATACAACCCCCTGTTGTTTCCTGAGGAGGAGGAAGACATCACCGTCCCGTCTGTCCGGGCACACCTGAGGCGCTTCCGCCGGCTGTGGAAAGCAACCCGGACCGCACTACGGCGCACGGCAGAGCGCAATTCCACGGTTGCCAACCGCTGCAGGACACCAGCCCCTTCCTACCAGGTGGGTCAGCAGGTATGGCTATCAACCAAAAATATTAACCTGAAGGCAGAGTCAAAGAAGATGTCCCAACAGTTCATTGAGACTTTGGCCATCTCCCACATTATTACTTCTGTCTCTGTGCACCTAGCCCCCGCGTCTGTCCTACATTCCATGTTTCTCAGCTCAAACCCTTCTGTTCCAGCCCTCTGTGTCCCCCTCCCAGGTCTCCACCTCCGCCAATGGTGATCGACGGCGACCCGGCATGGAAGGTCAATGCCATCCTGGACGTCCGTCGCCGGGGTCGCGGCCTACAATACCTGGTGGACTGGGAGGGCTACAGGCTGGAATGGAGGTCCTGAGTGCGTCCCTCCTTCGTCTTGGATAAAGACCTCATCAGGGATTTCCAGGTAGGTTGGATCGACCGCCGAGAGGCGTCTCGTAGGGGGGGAGTACTGTATTGGTCTGCTCCAGTGCTCATTCTCTTCAGCTGCACGCACACCTGCTCCTCATCAGGGTCTGGGCTATATTAACTGTGCTGCCCTGGGATCAGTGCAGAGTCGTCTGTCTTCTCTCCACACGACCTTCTCCTGCCTTCATCATCGTTCCTGAGTTCCAGTCTAAGCCTACCCCTGTCCTCGCTCCTAGCCTCCTGCCTACCGGCGTCTGGAAGAAATCCCCTCCAGCTTAAGAAAGCCTCGCTCATTCTCTCTAATCTCTCACCTTCCTTCCTTCCTAGTGGCGGACAACGCCTCACCACTCACCCTGCACACTTTCACCTCCAGCAGCCGTGACGAGAATGGAGAACACTGTCCTCCTGGCCGTAACCGCGGAGCTGAACCTGAGCTGCTTAACATCTCTACAAACTGTAAACTTTGGTCTAAACTGCACATCCCTAGCAGTGATAACCTTTAACTGTCCCTGCTTCTGTTTGTCCCTAGGGTTGCCGGGTCATACGGTGTTCTGCTCTCCCCCAGCAGCTTCAAACTACACATCCACGCGCGCACACACACACATTATTATTAATAAACTCAAGTGTATCTATTCCTGAGTCCGAGTCTGGTCACTGGGTCTATACACCATGTCAGTACATGCTTTCTTGCTTTTAATGTCACAAGGTAGGCCTACTTTTGTTGAGTATTTCACCCACCTCTGTCACTGATCAGTGTATGGATTCTGACATGCAGGGAAGAGAGTCTTAGCAGGAAGAGAGGAGCTGCCGATGGGAACTCGTCGTCGGCCTCCGTCAGTCTATGATGACCATGGAAGAGAATCCTAAACGTCTACTCTGCTGGAACAGCACCGCCTGTGGCTGAACAGGCCGATGCGCACCAGTGTTCTACCTTCCAGCGTTGGGCGTTGGTAGGATTCAAGCCTGGGCAGGAAAATATGGAGGACAAGATGCTACCCATGCAGCATGTCCCCCCTCTCCACGTCACTGATGAATCCAAAGAAACAGCAGGGCTGCTATAGTTTGGCACCAGCGCCGTCGCAGGAGCTGCCAGAACGATGTTGAGCACAACAGAGAACTGCCTTAGGGGCTCCGACGCCGGATTTTTCCTCAGGGTTGACTCCTGAAGCCTTTCCTGTGACCGGGTGTGCCGCAAGGCAGCGGAGGTTTGAAATCAGGGTTTACCTTCTCCTAGATGGGCTACCTTCCCAGGTTGACGAGCCACCATCTACCCGAAGCATCTGGTTTTAAGGCACCAGAGATCCGCCCTCGCCCCTTCTTCTATTAGTAAAAGCAGTTCCGCCGGGCTTAGAGACTAAACCACACGGGCAGGCTAGGAGTTGGACTTAGTTGTCAGAGGCTTTTCGAAACGCACGCCGTAAGGAGCATTTTATGAGCACTGGGAGCTTAACCCCAGTGCTGCTCCTGGCTATGACAACCTTGGAACCAGATGGGAACTATTTGAAGGCATGATTACATTAGTGTGTCAGACTCCTATATTAATACTGAGAACACAATGGAAGCACCTACTTGTTCCTCACTGCAATGTGTTTTTTTTTTTTCTAACTACAAAAGAGAGTAAACAACCAGCTGCTGCTTGATTGTGTGTGCACTGCACAGTCCCCTAGACACATGAAGAGAGGGGCAACTGGCTGTTCACATTATGATTGGCAGTTGGGGTGAGCAATCAAACAAAGGAAAGCTTCTGAATCAGTGGGTAAATGCCGGCCAGAACCATCCATAGCTACGCCTTGGGAAACAACCATCCAGATTATCTGCCTTTAAGTTCAAAAGCCAGTATCTTTGATGGTATGGGGATGTGTTAGTCCCCATGGCATGGGTGACATCTGTGAAGGCACCATTAATACTGAATGGTACATACAGGTTTTGGAGCAACATATGCTGCCATCCAAGCAACATCTTTTTCAGGGATGTCCCTGCTTATTTCAGCAAGACAATGCCAAACCACATTCTGCTCATGTTACAACAGTGTAGCTTTGTAATAAAAGAGTGTTGGTATTAGACTGGCCTGCCTGCAGTCCAGACCCATCTCCCACTGAAAATGTGTAGTGCATTATGAAGTACAAAATACGACAACAGAGACCCCTGTCAGTTGAGCAACTGAAGTCATACATCAAGCAAGAATGGCAAAGAATTCCACTGATAAAGCTTCAGTAATTAGTGTCCTCTGTTTTGAATGCTTGTTGAGTGTTGTTAAAAGGAAAGGTGATGTGACGCAGTGGTAAACATGTCCCTGTCCCAGCTTTTTTTGGAATGTGTTGCAGGAGTTGAATTCAAAATAAATGAATATTTGCAAAAAAAAAGTTTTTCAGTTTGAAAATTAAATATCTTGTCTTTGTAGTATATTCAATTGAATATAGGTTGAAAAAGATTTTTAAATCATCGTATTTTGTTTTTATTTACATTTTACACAGTGTCCCAACTTCACCAGAATTAAGGTTGTAAGATTTTCGCCTTTGAATAATGTTACAAAATGACTTTGATAGTGGTTCTAAAGGTGCATTCAGACCAAACGTGAAAGCATGAATTGTTTGGGCAGTGCAATTACACGTTAACTCAATGTAAAGATGCAAACAGACGTGAATTCACATCTGAGCAAGTTGCAGAGGGGCGGAATTGCCTTTATGCAGTGTTGCCAACTCTCACTCTTTTGGAGCGAGTCTCATACTTTTGCTCTCTTTCTCTCACACCACAAACCTTATGTCTCACTCCAAAATGAGGAAAATACTGCCAACATCGTGTTGACTTTCTTCAGATTTTTACACAATAAGAGCTCACAAGGCAGCATAAAGCAGACTGAACATGTTCTAAAACTTATTCTGAGGTAAAGAAATGTATGTGTTGAAAAAAAAAAAAAAACTGTATATGGGTATTGTGCATATGCATGCTCACTTCACCCCTACCCCCCAGCTTTCCCTGTGCACAGTTCCCTCTGTAAATCTCACTTCAAGTTTTTCTGAAACATTGGTAACTCTGCTTTACAGGTGCATCTCAGTAAATTAGAATGTCACCGAAAAGTTGATTTATTTCAATAATTCAATTCAAAAAGTGAAACTCATATATTATATAGATTCATTACACACAGAGTGATATATTTCAAGTGTTTAATTCTTTTCATTTTGATGGTTATGGCTTGCAGCAAATGAAAACCCCAAATTCAGTTTCACAAAAAATTAGAATATTATATAAAATTAATTTAAAAAAAAGATTTTTAATAGAAATGTTGGCTGATTGAAAAGTATGTCCATGTACACACTTGATACTTGGTTAGGGCTCCTTTTGCACAATTACTGCATCAATGCAGCATGGCATGGAGGCGATCAGCCTGTGTTACTGCTGAGGTGTTATGAAAGCCCAGGTTGGTTTGATAGCAGCCTTTAGCTCGTCTGCATTATTGGGTCTGGTGTATTTTATCTTCCTCTTGACAATACACCATCGATTCTCTGTGGGATTTAGGTCAGGAGAGTTTGCTGGCTAATCAAACACAGTGATACCATGGTCATTAAACCAGGTATTTGTACTTTTGGCAGTGTGGGCAGGTGCCATGTCCTGCTGGAAAATGAAATCAGCATCTCCATAAAGTTTGTCAGCAGAGGGAAGCATGAAGTGCTCTAAAATTTCCTGTTAGATGGCTGCGCTGACACTGGACTTGATTAAACACAGTGGAAAAACACCAGCAGATGACATGGCTCCACATATCATCATTGACTGTGGAAACCTCACACTGGACATCAAGCAACTTTGATTCTGTGCCTGTTCACTCTTCCTCCAGACTCTGGGACCTTGATTTCCAAGTGACAGGACTTGGCACCTGATTTGGGGAGCCATGTCATCTGCTGGTGTTAGTCCATTGTGTTTTATCAAGTCCAAAGTCAATACAGCTGTCTACCAGGACATTTTAGAGCACTTCACGCTTCCCTCTACTGACAAGGTTTATGGAGATCCGGATTTCATTTTCCAGCAGGACTTGGCACCTGCCCACACTGCTGCCAAAAGTACCAAATCCTGGTTTAATGACCATGGTATCACCATATTTTACTGGCCAGCAAACTCTCCTGACCTAAACCCCATACAGAATCTATGAAGTATCGTCAACAGGGAGATGAGACACCAGACCCAACAATGCAGATGAGCTGAAGACCGCTATCAACGCAACCTGGGCCTTCATAACACTTCAGCAGTAACACAGGCTGATCACCTTCATGCCATGCCATAGTGATGCAGTATTAATTCATGCTAAAGAAGCCCTGACCAAGTACTGAGTGTGTGCATGAAAATACTTTTAGTGGGCCAACGTTTTTAATAAAAAAAAAAAATCAATTTTTTGAACTTGATCTTATGTAATATTCTATTTTTTTTTTTAGAAACTGATTTTTGGGTTTTCATGAGCTGCAAGCCATAACCATCAAAATTAAAAGAAATAAACACCTGAAATATATCACTCTTGTCTGTTTTTTTTTTTTTCCCCTTGTCCTGTCAGGCAGCTAGGTAAGCAGAACAGAGATCTGTCACCCTTATTGTGCCAAAACAGATTTACTTTGCCAAAAGGAGCTTTATACAGTACCTAACTATGTACTGTATATTGTTGTAAACTCCTCCTGTAATAACGTTTAATACTTTATTTAAATTATTTTACCCATGGAGGACCCGACAGGATGGGGAATAGGGAAAGGAAGTGTGTGGAGGGGGAAAGAAAAGGGAGGGGAACAGACAAAAAGACAAACAAACCAACAATTAAAACAAACAGAAGAAAAACTGCTTCTTCCACCAAAGATGTCGCAATGTGAGTCTGGTATCCACACCTGTTTAAGGAGAGACATTTGTGCGTGTCCATCTGTGTGCGTATATATGAGAGTGTGCGCAAAATAAGTGTGTGCATGTGAGTGGTTCATCAGGAGACAACCACACTGTGTGTGTTTATATATCAAAATCAAATCAAACTTTATTGTCATATTGCTGTACATACAACTGTAGTGCAGGCAAGATGAAATTGCGTTTCTCTCGGCATCCATATAAGAAGCAGCATGATTAAGACACACTCCCACCCCCCCATCCATTCACACATCCCTGAGACATACTTGGGGAAAAAGAATAACTAACTATAATATACAAAATGTCCATAGGTGCAGTAGTGTGTATGTGAGATTCCGGGTCAGCTGTTCAGCATCCTGACAGCTTGTGGGAGGAAGCTGTTGATCAGTCTGGTGGTTCTGCCTCTGATGCTCCGGAATCGTTTACCAGATGGAAGAAGTTCAAAGTGTTTATGCAGAGGGTGAGAACGGTCCTTGACAATGTTCAGTGCCCTGCTCCTACAACGGTTCTGAAAAAGTTCTTGGACAGAGGGGAGGGAGACTCCAATTACCCTCTCCGCCCCCTTGACTATCCTCTGCAGGGCTTTTTTGTCTGACATACTGCAGCTGGAGTACCATGTAGCAATGCAGTACGTCAGAACACTCTCCACCACACCTCTGTAGAAGGTCCTGAGGATGCAGATGGGGAGAGAGGCCTGTTTGAGTTTCCTCAAGAAGTGTAGTCTCTGCTGAGCTCGCTTCCTGATCTCCAAGGAATTCTTGCTCCAGGTCAGGTCCTGCGAGATCTGCACTCCGAGGAACTTGATGTTCTCTACTCTCTCCACTAAACGGCCGCCGATGCTGAGGGGGACGTGCTCAGGCTGTGACCGCCGGAAGTCGATAATCATCTCCTTTGTTTTGTCCACATTGAGCACCAGATTGTTCTGAGGGACACCTCTGTGACACTAGGAACACCAAGCAGATGTGGCAGGGAGTTCGGACACTGACGGGCTTTAAGTCTAGGCAGGGGGTCGATGATGACGACGCTTCGCTTCCAGACAGGCTTAATGACTTCTTTGCACGTTTTGAAGCATCAAACTCGACAATCAGAGGGAGGGCCGGCCCACTCCCACCATCGGTCGGACCAGCTTTTACCATTAACACAGCGGACACACGGAGGACCCTATCCAGAATCAACCCACGCAAAGCTGCAGGTCCAGACAACATTCCGGGACGTGTGCTCCGAGACTGCGCGAGCGAGTTGGCGTTATCTACATATTTATTCCATCTAGCTACAATGCTCCGCACTGTGTGTTTATATATTCATATATCTATTCCATCTAGCTAAAATGCTCCACACTGTGTTTATATATCTACATATTATTCCATCTAGCTACAATGCTCCACACTGTGTGTGTTTATATATTTACATATTTATTCCATCTAGCTACAATGCTCCGTACTGTGTGTGTTTATATATCTACATATTTTTTCCATCTAGCTACAATGCTCCGCACTGTGTGTTTATATACTCATATATTTATTCCATCCAGCTACAATGCTCCGCACTGTTTATATATTTATATATCTATCCCATCTAGCTACAATGCTCCGTGCTCTCTCTCTCTCTATCTCTCTATCTCTCTATCTATCTATCTATTAGCTGCTCTTGTTTTTTTCTTGCCTTCTGACTGTTGCTCTGAGTGTTGCTATCCCTGTGCTGTTGCAGTCCTGGAATTTCCCCATTGTGGGACTAATAAAGTCTTATCTTATCCTCAAAATCGGCAGTGACAAAAAGCAACAGCTACAACAACTAGCTCTCCTTTCCCTCTAAATTAGATCCTCCCTCAGTTGCTTAGATAGGTGCCTGATAAGAAAGCCTGAGAGCACAACCATAACTGTCTCAACAGATCATACATGAAAACACATATTATGGTGAATTATGTCCCTAGAGTCCAGAACACACGTTCCCCCCAGAATTTACCACAATGAAAAAAAAAAAAAAAAAGTCAACAGGGGGGTGCAGGGCGAACTGCCCGGCCATAACGGCTCCACCGAACAAGAGGGAGAGCAGGGTCACCCACGTGAGGGGTCACTGAAACTGGTTTAGTTGGGGGGGGGGGCACCCCCTACATGCTCCTTTTCAAGCATGTAGATTGTGATGCATCTGAATGAAGAGAGAAAACTGTAATTTATTATGTTCCATTTTTGCTTTGTGTTTTACTGATTTTACATTTACCTGTTTGAACTGACTGAATATTTTTATTTCAATCAATCAGCCTTCCAGAAGGGCAACCGTCTCTGCAGCAATCCACCATTCAGGCCTGTATGGTAGAGTGGCCAGACGGAAGCCACTCCTTAGTAAAAGGCACATGACAGCCTGCCTGGAGTTGCCAAAAGGCACCTGAAGGACGCTCAGACCATTCATTCATCTTCTTCCGCTTAATCCTTTTCAGGTCGCGGGGGGGCTGGAGCCTATCCCAGCATCTTTGGGCAAGAGGCAGGGTCCACCCTGGACAGATCGCCAGTCCATCGCAGGGCCAACACAGAGAGACAGAAAACCATTCACTCTCACAGTCATACCTAAGGACAATTTAGAATCCCCAGTTTTGATGCCAATTAACCTAACTTGCATGTTTTTGGGATGTGGGAGGAAACCAGAGAAATCCCGGAGTAAACCCACGCAGACACGGGGAGAACAAGCAAACTCCACACAGATCACTGTTGGTCGGGGGCTGGGATCGAACCCAGGATCCCCCGGCCAAGGGTGAGTTACTATGCTGCCGCAGTGCTAACCACTCCACCACCCCGCTGCCACTCTCAGACCATGAGAAACAAAATTCTCTGGTCTGATGAGACAGAGATTGAACTCTTTGGCATGAATGCCAGGCGTCATGTTTGGAGGAAACCAGGCACCGCTCATCACCAAGCCAGTACCATCCCTTCAGTGAAGCATGGTGGTGGCAGCATCATGCTGTGAGGATGTTTTTCAGCGGCAGGAACTGGGAGACTAGTCAGGATAGAGGGAAAGATGAATGCAGCAATGTAGAGACATCCTGGATGAAAACCTGCTCCAGAGCGTTCTTGACTTCAGACTGGGGCAAGGGTTCATCTTTCAGCAGGACAACGACCCAAGTGCACAGCCAAGATATCAAAGGAGTGGCTTCAGGACAACTCTGTGAATGTCCTTGAGTGGCCCAGTCAGAGCCCAGACTTGAATCCACTTGAATATCTCTGGAGAGATCTGAAAATGGCTGTGCACCAACACTTCCCATCCAACCTGATGGAGCTTGAGAGGTGCTGCAAAGATGGGTGAAACTGCCCAAAGATAGGTGTGCCAAGCTTGTGGCATCATATTCAAAAAGTCTTGAGGCTGTAATTGCTGCCAAAGGTGCATCAACAAAGTATTGAGCAAAGGCTGTGAATACTTGTTGACGCATGATTTCTTAGTTTTTTATTTTTAATAGATTTGCAAAAACCTCAAAAAACCTGTTTTCACATTGTCATTATGGGGTATTGTATGTAGAATTTTGAGGAAAAACATGAATTTAATCCATTTTGGCATAAGGCTGTAACACAACAAAACGTGGGAAAAGTGAAGCACTTTGAATACTTTCCGGATGCACTGTACAGATTGTTAATTTATGAGTAAAAAGTTGCTAATTTGTGAAAGTCACAAATTCAAGAACGCAATTTCCTAGAAAAGTAAAAAATCTGAGAAAAGTCTACATTGTGAAAATACGGTTAAAATGTAAAGTGGAAAATTCAGAAAAAGTGTCAGATTTTCAAGAAAAAAAGTCACAAATTTGCTTGAAAGTTTTATATTGAAGATGGAAAAAAACCTCTCATCAGTAGTGTTGGCAGGTCATATACTATATAGGCTTCATATTCCAGCTCTGTAGACACAAGCAAACTTGGATAGTCTATAAGCTTGACTAATGGCCTCTGAGGAGGTGACCAATATCAGACTCAGTACTCATGTTTAATTGCTTTTTTCCTCCTTTATTTTCAGTGGATAGAAGCCCAGTCACCAAGTGGAGTGGTCATTTCATCTGACCTTTAACCTCAACAGGAGAAAGGGAAAGCCACTTCAGAGGTAAGAGTTCCTGTAAACTAGAGTCACTAAATGGTGCTTATGTTTCTTGGGTCATCAAGGAAAAACGTTGACACTGGTGCCACAAAACTTTGCAGACCTTTCTTAAATGACGCACAGGTTGTTATTTTGCTGGGGTAGCAGGCTGCCAAGGAAGTTCTGTTTAAGGTGGTTTTAAATGCTATTTATGGTGCCTCTGACATGGATGTCTGACCCACCATGTGTTCAAACCATCATATCATCTGTCATGTCACTACTCTACATTTTTGTAAGTGGAATCTCCAGCTGAGGGCTTGGATCCATGTTTATGTTGTTTGCTGTAAATTTTTCCTAGTGGACTGTAGCTAGGCAGTCTTTACCCTCAAATCCTTGACTCTGGAGTCCTTGAAACTCAAAGCCACACACGAAAGAGAAGTAAAACCTCTAGGAATCTTGTGAAGGCAGAGTCTTCTTCATTGAAAGAGATAATTCCTAACTTAAGTGGAACCATGTGGGAGCGAGTCATGGCTGTTGAGTGTACTCAGAAGTGCTCCTTACAGTGAGCTTTTATTCTTACTGTCACAGATCTGTGTTGAATTTACAATCCCTACTGTAAGTTTCCACTCTAATTTTATACATGGCATGTCATGTAGACTTTATTTTTCCTCAACAGAACTGTACCAATTTTGTGGAGTTCAGAATCACTTGCACACAAAGAAATCTATTTCTAGATGCTTTGATGCTAGATTGCATTCACACACATTTTTTTAACATGAAATGTAAGGTCAACGGATGACAGAGTAGCTTTATAGCGAGAAGTAAAGCTAATGTGTTACTGGTGCCTATTTTCCATGAAATTTTATTTAGGTGAATTATCCAAGAAAGTGAACCAGTTCAATTTGGGGGGGTGGAGGGTGTCAGTGAGTTAGCTGCACTAGAGAGAAAAATGGGTCTCTAATGCTACTTCACGTTGATGTCCTCTCTTTATTCATGGTTTGCACTATACCTTGTGTATAATGTATTGAATGGGCACCTTTCCAACACATGAAATCTTGGTTCTTTGGCCAAAAAGTAGTGCCACTTTGTTGAAAAACTGCTGCTGCAGGCAGATGAGTGTAAGTTTGTTAGATTTTTTATTTATTTTTTTTTTGAGAGGGAGAAAGAGATGGACAGCAATTATTTAGTTGGTCTGGATAGTTGTGGTCTAGAATACTAGATTTATATAAGCTAAAGGAGTCAAATAAGACATCAACCACAAGTGTACAATAGGGCTGCAACTAATGATTATTTTGGTAGTCGAGTAATCTAATGACTGTTTTTTTTGATTAATCGACTAATCACGATTATTTCTGTCATGTCCACTGGCTCAGCTTTCTGCTGGCACAGCTCCTGTTCGGGACTCTAGGTCATGTTTTACCTCACCTGTTTAAGCCTGCACACCTGTAAAAATCACTTTGTCGTCAGTTTCTGCCTTAATATAATGTAGCCTATTATAAAAAGTTTCCGTAGCTAAATAAAATAATGATCCATCAAACATGAGTTGGAAACTTGAACTTTACAGCTTAATCAAAAGTGTTTGTAACAATACAAATAAATAATAGATGTTAAAGTGTAAACTCTTTTAAAATGTAAACTCAAATAGCAGCTTTGCTGCTTCATAAAGACTGATGTAACTGTATTAAAAACAGAGTAATATTCAACTCCATTAAAGTAAAAAAAGAAACTATGCTAGTCCATCCTGTTTGAAACCTTGGTTGGTGTAGGAGTTTAAAAGTTTAATTAGGGTTCAGATGAAAATTAAAAGAACTTCTTCCAGTCCAAAATAAATAAATAAATATAACCACTTTAAATAGCAGTGCAGGAATGTGAGCCTCCACTACACATACAGTGAAATATTTAAGCTGTTTTAAATTTATTTGTGATGATTATGGTTATCTTTTCTAATTAAATTACAAATCATGCTATTCTAATTTATCGAGATGCACTAATATTCAGAATGAAGGCTGATATTACGGCAACAATAATAGAGAATACGAAAAAATGTAAGTTGCTCATGTAATTCACCCATTTACTGCAGTTAACATATAGCTAGCACAAAGGAAGCAGCTCAGTTCTCAGCAACTATCGTAAGAGAGATTACTGTCGGACAACACATAAACTATTTAAACACACACTAATAATGTGGTCAGTTTTCTAAAGCTGAGAGTCGCTCATTGAAAATGAGAAGCGCTAACGTTACTTGCTAACCTTACCGGTGCAGTCTGCTGACAGGTGGTTGGAGACGGAGGAACTGAGAGGAGGAGGGAATGGATGCATCGCTGTAGTGCAGCTGTGATATGACAACACTGCTTTACAGTCTACATTTAACTTGTTTCATTTATTAATTTTTGGCAAAATCCTCCCATACTATGGAAACTTTTGGCCTTCTCCATGATTTTCTCTCCGTATCGCCATGATGCATTCCTCTTCTTCGCTGGAACAGTTAAACTGAATATTCCCACAGCATGCATATAAGCTTTAAAATTAAACGATTTGGCAACAATAAAAATCTGTGATGACAAATTTTTACTAATTGTTTCAGCCCTAGTGTACAACTGACCTTTGGTTTGCAAAGCCTATTGTTTAACAAAAGAAGACACAGCATCTCACAACAGACCTGACGATAGGTGAAATATCTGTAAAATGGCTTTAATGGGCTTAACAGCAAAACTTTTGATGTTCTGGATACAAATCAGAAACAATCAACTGATAATGATGTAAAGACTTTAACTGAGGCAGTGCATTTGTTGTCATAATAAAGTTGGTAGAAAAAGAAATGGAGCTATTAATTGATGAAACACTCATACAACTAATAATTTGTTACATTTTTGGAAGTTAAGTGATATATTTATTCCACCATTCTCTATTGGGTCTTTACCTGCTTTAGATGTGTGATTGCGGCTGAGTACAACATTAGCTTTTGTCAGCAACAAGACACCTAGGCTGAGGTTATGGAAGCAGTCACTCGAACAAGGCAACTCTGAACTCCAGTATTCAGAGTTGCTCCTACATGTGTTTAAATTGTGCAGTTGGGCAGAGATAAGGAAACCACATGTTTAGCTACCAACAAGTGCTCTTTGTTACCAGACCATTGGTTGTAGCAAAGATGGAAGTGAACTGCAAGTTGTAATAGTTTCTTTTCACCAGTTGATTTGCGTTCTACCCTACAACTATTTATGTGGGATTGTTCTTACAGCCATTATTTTTGTGTTATGCCCAAGGACCCCACCCCACATGGAGTTGCAAGACACAGTTCAACAAATCACATCATATCAAGTTCCGTATAGAGGGTATGTGTATGATGTGATCGAGCAGAACTCATGGCAGTTAAAAAACACCGGGTGGCAAAAATGAGTGGCAGCATGTGGTAGTATGCATAAAAACACAAAAAATACACACAGTAATCAATCACAGCTGTACACAAAGTACCTGCTTGCATTGTGGAGAGCTAATCTTATCATTCCATCTTGTATTAATTGGCAAAAAAATAAATAATTAAAGGCTCTGAATTAGTTCTTCACTTAGCATGTGCTACTTGGTCTTTACCCATACATCACTACAGTCAAGTAAATGGTGTGGCATTAACATCTAAAATAAAAAATGTCCTCTGTGCACTGCTGTGACCAAGAGCATAACTTTGTTTCAAACATGGGGGGGGGGGGGGGGGGGTGAGATCTCTGCCCATATAAGGATTTAAAGAAAAAATCTTTTTATAATAGGACTGTCAGGTCATCAGTGCAGGCAGTTGTCTCCAATGTCCTCTTTTTCATTTTTAAAGGAAAGGATTTTTTTTTAAGCAAAAAATGACAGTATACAGTATGTATCCTAGTGTGGAAGAAGAGCGCAAAATCATTAATTTTGCTAAAAGGACAAGGCTAATTTACCCCTTTATTTAGGTATTCCCATATTAGTGACAGTTGTAAAGATTATTTCCCTAATTTACCAAATCTATATTCAGCCTTGTAATAGTCTATGCCACGATGAAGCAGCAGGCCTACTTAATATCCATTATGTGTTAACTATTTCAGCACTGGCAGAAATCAAGTTTTGACTGTTGTTACCTGGTCATGTGTGCCTCCTGTGCCTCTCTGGTTACCTTTACCTCCTCTCCTTCTTGGTTCACCCTGCTGCTGCCACATTCTTGCTCCTGATATAAAAAAGCTCAGTTAATGTTCAAATGGTTTAAAAAAGGTGCTTGTCAGGTCAGGCATTGGTTTGCTTGCTACCGCATAACCATGAAAACCGGTACTACCTGTCTCATGGGTCGGGCCGTCGGCGACTCAACCGGCAACCCCGCCCTTCCGAGGGTGTGGAGGGTGAAACTGAGCATCCTAGCAGAACTAAAAACAATATCTGTCACAGGTCTGTGGTGGACCCCTCCCAGTTACACGGGGTGAGACTGGACATCCTGGCAGATAAGCACATCTGTCGCAAGGTCTGTGGTGGACTTTTGCCAGTTGGTGCATCTAGAAAGAGCAGAGATAAACAGACCAATCATCTGGTCAGTCACTGCAACAGATACTGGAGTCGGTTTGTCTTGGCCTGTCCTTGCCACTAATAATACCTCTATCTGCCAAGAATGTGCCACTAGTCCAGCAAAAGCTAGCGGTACTGAAATACTTTGCAAGCAGTCTCATGAAATGGTCAGTTAGAAAGCAACTTATACCGGCTCGAACGTCACCCTGGTTAACAAGGTCAGGAGTTCCTGGCAGCGGAGGACGAAGGACAGAGCTGCGTGGAGGAATCTGATCAGACCTAAATGAAACGGTCATTGTCACCCTCGACAGACTGTTATGATATGATGTTGGCTTAAAAGAGGTACTTCATGGACAATTTTGGAGGATGTAATTCATGCTAGAATTTTGCCCTTCTTCCCTCTTAATAGCAATTTTTTTTTTTTTCCGGTTCCGCCGGACCGGCGGCGCCACACGAGTTGGCTGCCTGTTGCAACTGCCCTTTTCTTATCTTCCTTCTTCTTTCTACACCTTTCACTCTATATATATATCACGGACACACAGATCGCCCCAAGGGTCTCCCGAGTCGGCGGACGGAGCCACTGTTTGCAGCAGGAGACGATACAGCAGGGAAGAGTTAGCTAGCTGGCTAGCTAGCTCCAACCGCCACCCGGTGCTAGCGGAGAAGCTCGACATGCCGAGGAACTGTGGTGAAAACGACGCGGGTGCCGGGCTGGAGTTTAGGCGGCGTGCAAGAAATATAAGACAGAATAATAAAGAGCGATGGCAAGAACCAAGCAGACCGCCCGTAAATCTACTGGAGGAAAAAGCCCCCCAGGAAGCAGCTAGCCACCAAGGCTGCTCGAAAAAAGCGCTCTGGCCACCGGCGGAGTGAAGAAGCCTCACCGTTACAGGCCCGGTACCGTGGCTCTGAGAGAGATCCATCGCTACCAGAAATCCACGGAGCTGCTCATCCGTAGGCTGCCCTTCCAGCGCCTGGTGAGGGAGATCGCTCAGGACTTCAAGACCGACCTGCGCTCCAGAGCTCCGCCGTCACGGCTCTGCAGGGGGCCAGCGAGGCCTACCTGGTGGGTCTCTTCGTGGACAACAACCTGTGCGCCATCCACGCCAAGAGGGTCACCACCATCATGCCCAAAGACATCCAGCTGGCCCGCCGCACCCGCGGAGGGAGAGAGAGCTTACACTTTCTGCTGCACATTCACCAACCACAATGCTCCGCACTGTGTCTGTATATGTATATATATATATATATATATATATATATGTACATATGTATACTAGCTGCTCTTGTTTTTTTTCTTGCCTTCTGACTGTTGCTCTGAGTGTTGCTATCCCTGTGCTGTTGCAATCCTGGAATTTCCCCATTGTGGGACTAATAAAGGCTTATCTTATCTTAACACTGCAATCGGTATTAACTGAGGTTAATCTAGCTGCTGAATGAGGCTTAATCACCATTATTCTTAACTCATTTTATTTTGTTATTAATCAGTTGTGGTGATTGACACATTTATTTTCACAGGACTAAAGTTTTTTCATTAATTTTTGATATCACCACATGCCACCATGTGGCTACTTCTTACCAAGTAGATGAACTAAAGACACTACTGTGATTTAGTCAGCTACACTATGACAAAAGTAACAGTTATCCTGCCTGTACAGGCATTGTGAACACAGCACACCACACCTTATGTGTGCTCTTTCACTCATGAAATAATAGCAAATCTGTGAGTAGATTTGTGACTAAATCATCCTAGTATTAAAAACTTACCCTGGATTCATTATCTAGACATTTAATTTTTTACAATGACATTCAGTTTTCAAGTTTAGGATTCAGGTATTTGGGCCCCCCCCCCCAAAAAAAAGGTAAATAACAAATTTACCTTTATCAAATTTGCCAGGAAAAAATCATGTAAATTTAGGAGAAAATAGTATAAATTAACAATAAGAAAGTAGGAACCTGATGATGGTCAAAAAAAATTATTTAAAAAATTCAGAAATTTAAATGATTTTGCAAATATGTAAGGAAAAAGGCTTATTTTCCCATGACAAAAAATACAAATTTGAGAAAAATGCTACATTTTTATGAGAAACTGAATTTAGGTGGAAAACAACATGGGGGAAATACTGCATTTTTATACAAAAAGTAGGCAAATTTACAAGAAAAAATGTCTCTGATTTACAAGAAAATCTATAAAACTATGACAAAAAAATTGCACACACAAAAAAGTGACATTAGAAACGTCACAGTGCTACATAAAACACTGATGAAGTTTACTAAGGGAGAAAAAAGGTTGGACAGAACATTTGGAGCCCCAAAAGTTGGTAGTGAGGACAGCTCTAACTTTAAATGGGTTTATAATATGCTTTTAGTTGATATATACAGTATGTATACATACACACGTATATTCAGCACTGAAGTGACCATACAGGAAAAGCATCAGGCTGGAGGAGATGACAAATGCAATGACAAAAATGCTGGAAGAAGCATTGCTTTTTATTTATAGGTAAAGCCAACTTTATTGTCATTCAATTCATACAGCCAATCATGTACAGTAGAACGACATTACGTTTCTCTTATCTACAATGTTAATCACATCTAGAATCAGAGGGGTCGCCGTCACAAATTTTCCCTCCTCCATTCCATTATTGCTGAGCACCAAGCTGGACAGCAGGAAGGTCCACTTTTTTATGGTCTTGGCATGACCCGGCCAGGATTTGAACCCCGGCTTCCCGGGTGAGGGGCGGATGCCCTACCAACTAGGCCACCACTAGTTTATCAAATTATTTATTTTTTTAGCGCTCCCTTTATTGCAAATGGACCCTTAAACACCAACAAACTCAAACGGTACGGTGTTAAGGTGATGAATCTTGTTATACTAGGAGCTAAATCACTATATAGTGATGATAATAAGCCATCAATGTCTCAGTGTTTGATCACTACCTAATGCTGTCTTGTGATTAAATAAAATGGGAATGGAAAACTAGAAATGTGATTTTAAATGGTAAATGGTAAATGGCATTCACTTATATAGCGCTTTTATTCTCATCTCTTGATGACCAAAGCGCTTTACAGATCCTGCAATCCACCCATTCACACACTGATGGTGGCTTTTAAGCTTTTAAGTTTTAAGCTTAAACTTTATTTTTATTTATTTAAGCACAGTAATTAAATTCCAAATAAATCAGTGATGCTGTACTGCAACGCTTTTGAAGTCATTTTAACACATTATGCATATGGAAAAAATTTACAGTGCTGCATTTTCCTTAATGAGATATTTTAAAAAGTTTAGGCTGAGGAAATGCATCTACAGACATGGACAAAATTGTTGGTACCCCTCTGTTAATGAAAGGAAAAACCCACAATGGTCACAGAAATAACTTGAATCTGACAAAAGTGGTAATAAATAAAAAAATTCTATGAAAATTAACCAATGAAAATCAGACAATGCTTTTGAATTGTGGTTCTACAGAATTATTTTTAAAAACAAACTCATGAAACAGGCCTGGACAAAAATGATGGTATCCCTAGAAAAGATTGAAAATAATGTGACCATGGGGACATGTTCAACCAAGATGTGTCCTCTAATTAACATCACAGGTGGGCTGCACGGTGGCGCAGTGGTTTAGCACTGTGGCAGCACAGTTTTACCCTCGGCCGGGGGATCGCGGGGATCATGAGATCGTGGGTTCGATCCCAGCCCCCGACCAACAGTGAGCTGTGTGGAGTTTGCATGTTCTCCCCGTGTTGCGTGGGTTTACTCCGGGATTTCTCCGGTTTCCTCCCGCATACCAAAAACATGTAGGTTTAGGGCGCTCGCGCACGCAGCGACCAGCAGCCGGTGGCTTGTCACCAGACTGCAAACCAAATCTACCTACGGGTACAAATAAGTAACAAAAAAAAAAAAAGGTGTCTACAAACTTGTAATCAGTCAGTCGGCCTATTTAAAGGGTAACAGGTAGTCACTGTGCTGTTTGGTGACATGGTGTGTACCACACTAAACATGGACCAGAGGAAGCAAAGGAGAGAGTTGTCTCAGGAGATTAGAAAGAAAATTATAGACAAGCATGTTAAAGGTAAAGGCTATAAGACCATCTCCAAGCAGCTTGATGTTCCTGTGACTACAGTTGCACATATTATTCAGAAACTTAAGATCCATGGGACTGTAGCCAACCTCCCTGGATGTGGCCGCAGGAGGAGACTGATAATACGAATGGTTACAAAAGAGCCCAGAACAACCTCAACACATTCATGGTGAACTCCAAGGTCAAGGTACATCAGTGTCAGATCGCACCATCCATCGTTGTTTGAGCCAAAGTGGACTTCATGGGAGACGACCAAGGAGGACACCACTGTTGAAAACAAATCATAAAAAAGCCAGACTGGAATTTGCCAAACTGCATGTTGACAAGCCACAAAGCTTCTGGGAGAATGTTCTATGGACAGACGAGACAAAACTGGAACTTTTTGGCAAGGCACATCAGCTCTATGTTCACAGACACAAAAATGAAGCATACCAAGAAAAGAACACTGTCCCTACTGTGAAACATGGAGGAGGTTCTGTTATGTTGTGGGGCTGCTTTGCTGCATCTGACACAGGGTGTCTTGAGTCTGTGCAGGGTACAATGAAATCTCAAGACTATCAAGGTATTCTAGAGAGAAATGTGCTGCCCAGTGTCAGACAGCTTGGTCTCAGTCGCAGGTCATGGGTCTTGCAACAGGATAATGACCCAAAACACACAGCTAAAAACACCCAAGAATGGCTAAGAGCAAAACATTGGGCTATTCTAAAGTGGCCTTCTATGAGCCCTAATCTAAATCCTATTGAACATCTGTGGAAGGAGCTGAAACATGCCGTCTGGAGAAGGCACCCTTCAAACCTGAGACAACTGGAGCAGTTTGCTTATGAGGAGTGGGCCAAAATACTTGCTGAGAAGTGCAGAAGTCTCATTGACAGTTACAGAAATCATTTGATTGCCTCAAAAGGTTGTGCAACAAAATATTAAGTTAAGGGTACCATCATTTTTTGTCCAGGCCTGTTTCATGAGTTTGTTTTTTAAAATAATTCTGGTGAACCATAATTCAAAAGCATTGTCTGATTTTCATTGGTTAATTTTCATAGACTTTTTATTTATTACCACTTTTGTCGGATTCAAGTTATTTCTGTGACCACTGTGGGTTTTTCTTTCATTAACAGAGGGGTACCAACATTTTTGTCCACGTCTGTATTCTTTCATTCATCCATTTGGTGTTTATTTCTTATATATTTATTTAGATACTCTTTTGTGCAGTTGTAGTATTTTAACAGAAGATAGAAGATCTGAAAATTATCTGTAGGGATCCATCCATCTTCTACCGCTTTTCCGGAGGTCCGGGTCGCGGAGGCAGCAGTTCAAGCAGAGAAGCCCAGACTTCCCTCTTCCCAGCCACCTGCTCCAGCTCTTCAGAGAGGATACCAAGGCGTTCCCAGACCAGCTGGGAGACATAGTCTCTCCACCGAGTCCTGGGTCTGCCCCAGGTTCTCCTCCCAGTGGGACGTGCCCGAAACACCTCAAGTGGGAGGCGTCCAGGAGGCATCCTAATCAGATGCCCATACCACCTCAACTGACTCCTTTCAATGTGGAGGAGCAGCGGTTCTACTCTGAGCCTCTCCCGGATGACTGAGCTCCTCACCCTATCTCTGAGGGTGAGTCCAGCAATCCTACGGAGAAAGCTCATTTCAGCCACTTGTATCCGTGATCTCGTTCTTTCGGTCATTACCCAAAGCTCGTGACCGTAGGTGAGAGTAGGAACGTAGATTGACTGGTAAATCGACAGCTTTGCCTTAGAACTCAGCTCCCTCTTCACCAGAAAGGACCGGTACAACATCCGCATCACTGCAGATGCTGCTCCATTCTCCCCTCACTCGTGAACAAGACCCCAAGATACTTGAACTCCTCCACTTGGGGGCAGGAGTCTGTCCCCAACCCAGAGAGGACAATCCACCTTTTTCCAGCTGAGGACCATGGACTCGGACTTGGAGGTGCTGATTCTCATCCCAGCCGCTTCACAGTCAGCGGCAAACCGTCCCAGCAAGAACTGTAGGTCATTGCTGGATGAAGCCAACAGGACAACATCATCTGCAAACAACAGAGATGAGATCCTGTGGTCACCAAGCATGACGCCCTCCATTCCCTGGCTGCACCTAGAATGCCATCAATGTCTCAGTGTTTGATCGAGCCTGGGGGAGAGGCTCGATGGCTAGCGTCTGGTGGTCGGGTTTCCACCCATGGGACTCGGCCAGGCTCAGCCCGAAGAAGTTACATGGGTCCGCCCTCCAGTGGGCTCACCACCTGCAGGAGGGATCATGGGGGTCCGGTGCTATGTGGATTAGGTGGCGGTCAAAGGCGGAGACCTTGGCGGACTGATCCCAGGCTTTCTAAACTGGCTTTTGTACGTGGAATGTCACCTCTCTGGTGGGGAAGGAGCCTGAGCTGGTGTACGAGGTTGAGAGATACCGGCTAGATACAGTCAGCCTCACCTCAACACACAGCTCCGGTTCCGGAACCAGTCTCCTGGAGAGGGGCTGGAGCTTGGCCTTTTCTGGAGTCCCCCCAGGCGAGAGGCAACGAGCAGGGGTGGGTATTCTTGTATCCCCCCCACCTTGCTGCCTCTATATTGGAGTTTTCCCCAGTGGACGAAAGGGTTGCTTCCCTGCGCCTTCGGGTTGGGAAACGGGTCCTGACCATCATTTGTGCCTATGCACCAAATGATGTTTCAGAGTACCCACCATTTTGGAGTCTCTGACTGGGGTGCTGGAGAGTGCAGAGACTCCATTGTCCTACTGGGGGGCTTAAATGTGCACATGGGCAACGGCAGTGAAACCTGGAAGGGGGTGATTGGGAGGAACGGCCTGCCCGATCTGAACCTGAGTGGTGTTCAGTTATTGGACTTCTGTGCTGACCACAGTTTGTCCATAACGAACACCATGTTCAAGCATAAGGGTGTCCATATGTGCACCTGGCACCAGGACACCCTAGGTCGCAGGGGTAATGATCGATTTTGTTATCGTATCATCAGACCTGCGACCTTATGTCTTGGACACTCGGGTAAAGAGAGGTGCAGAGCTGTCAACTGATCACCACCTGGTGGTGATTTGGATCCGATGGCAGGGGAGGATGCCATTCAGACCTGGTAGACCCAAACGTATAGTGAGGATGTGCTGGGAACGTCTGGCTGAGGCCCCTGTCCGGGAGGTCTTCAACTCCCACCTCCGGAAGAACTTCAACCACATTCCGAGGGAGTCTGGAGACATGGAGTCTGAATGAGCCATGTTCTCCACCTCTGTTGTTGAAGCGGCGGCCCAGAGCTGCGGCCGCAAAGTCGTCGGGGCATCTTGTGGTGGCAACCCCCGAACCAAGTGGTGGACACCGGTGGTGAGGGGGGCCATTAAGCTGAAGGAGTCCTATCAGGCTTGGTTGGCTTGTGGGACTCCCAAAGCAGCTGAGGTGTACTGGCAGACCAAGCGGAGTGCAGCTCGGGTGGTTGCTGAAGCAAAAACCCGGGTATGGGAGGAGTTCTGGCAAACTTTCCGGCGGCTCAGGAGGGGAAGACACCTCCCTGTCCACACTGTGTATGGTGCGGATGGGGCGCTGTTGACTTCGACTGGGGATGTCGTCGGGCGGTGGAAGGAATACTTTGAGGATCTCCTCAATCCCACTGATACGCCTTCCACAGAGGAAACAGGGCTTGTGGACGAGGGGGATGGGGGATGACTCGCCTATCACAGGGGCTGAGGTCGCCATGGTGATTAAAAATCTCCTTGGTGGCCGGGCCCCGGGGGTAGACGAGATTCGCCCTGAGTACCTCAAAGCCTTGGATGTTGTAGGGCTGTCATGGTTGACACGCCTCTGCTACATTGTGTGGAGGTCGGGGACAGTGCCTTTGGCATGGCAAACCGGGGTGGTGGTTCCTCTTTTCAAAAAAGGGGACCGGAGGGTGTGCTCCAACTTTAGAGGGATCACACTCCTCAGCCTCACTGGGAAGGTCTATGCCAAGGTACTGGAGAGGAGAGTCCGGCCGTTGGTCGAACCTCGTATTCAGGAGGAGCAGTGTGGTTTTCATCCTGGCTGTGGCACATCGGACCAGCTCTTTACCATCTTGAGAATTCTCGAGGGTTCGTGGGAGTTTGCCCAACCAGTTTACATGTGTTTTGTGGACTTGGAGAAGGCATTCGACCGCGTCCCTCGTGGTTTTTTGTGGGGGATGCTTCGGGAGTATGGGGTATCGGGCTTGTTGTTACGAGCTATTCGGTCTCTGTACGACCGTTGTGAGAGTTTGGCTCTTATTGCCAACACTCGGTCGGAGTCTTTCCCAGTGAGAGTTGGACTCCGCTAGGGCTGCCCTTTGTCACCGATCCTGTTCATAACTTTTATGGACAGGATTTCTAGGCGCAGCCAGGGAATGATCTGTAGGGAAAATAATCAATTTCTTTTAATGTGGATATTTAAGAATAGCCTTCAGAGTGACTTAGTCTATAATTAAAAGTGGTAAAACTTGCTTTCTAATTGAATTTTATAATTATCAAAATCATTACATTTTAAAAATAAAGAACATTTTAAGGTTAACTTGAATTTTGTGAGGATAATGAGCAATATTTAAAGGCATTTATATTTAAGGACCAGTGGTATTATAGTTTGTTTGTCCTTGATAAATGTTCGAAGCTGCTAACATTTAAATGAGCACTGAAACATATGTAAATTTCACTCTAACAGCTGACGAACAAATCCATTCTGATCACATTTCATGAATAATTAATACAATATAAAGCCCAAATTTGCATGAGAACAGCTACTCGTTTCTCAGATCAGCTAAATTCTATCAGGCAGCACATTTATTCTGTGGCATACTCCCATAGCTTTAACTCATATTAGCAAACTAGCAACCAGCTAACTTCAGACAACAATTCACCAGCTAAATCAACAATATATTTACCTTCTTTTGGACAGAGGAGTTTGTCTTTTTATTTGACAACCAACAATTTAAAATGGTTTGTTCCCCTTGTGGAGCTCTTTTCATTCTGTCTCACTTGTGAGCTGAATGCATTCTAGACATTGACAGGTGTCCTCACCTGCCACCGTTACAAATTACTGAGTGTTGACCAGAGAAGGCATGGACCAGTTGGGCAATACCAAGTCTGCAGGAGGGGGTACGTTGTTTGATTATTATAAATGTTAGTTTTTGTTGCTTGCAAATGAAAAAACAAAAACTTCTTCACTCACTTGTAGATTTTTTTTTTGTTAATTATAATTATATGATTATTGGGGGGGGGGGGGTAATAAGATAAGATAAGCCTTTATTAGTCCCACAATGGGGAAATTCCAGGATTGCAACAGCACAGGGATAGCAACACTCAGCGCAATAATTAAGAAGATAAGAAAAATAAAAATAAGAGCAGTGAATATACATACGTACACATAAATATACATACACGGTGCGGAGCATTGTAGCTAGATGGAATAAACAGCATAACCGTCTACTTAGTTATCCTACATATTATGAATATGTACCCATACATATTGTCACCCTCCGTAGCGACTGATATTGTCCTAGTTGTATATTGGAGGGTACCATTTGTGTAAGTCTATTGCGTCTTTTGCATTCAATACTATTAGGTCGTCACGTTTTTTTGCTAACAGAGCTAACAAGCTAACGTATATGCTAATTCTTCTTCTGTGGTGTTAAAACGGTTCTCATCCGGCAAGAGTTTCCTGCGCTGCACTTCTATACTTGCATGTTTACATGAGCAGAGTTGACGTGCGTGTCTCTTAATTTATCAACAAAAGTCACCGTAAAGACTGTCCTCAACAGTTTCCTAATATTTTTCATAAAGCGGGAATAAATGGTTTTTTGTACTACGTGCAGCGCTATGTTGGAACATGAAGTCTACGACTGATATACACTTGAAGTGGAAAGCGCAGAGACTGGCTGAAACTGGTGAACAGAGAGGGAGACTTGGAGCTGCTGATATTGTAAGTAAAATATTTGTTTTAACATTTGTGTCGTAAATTAATAATTCATCCAACATGATGGTGTTTTCTTTTACAAACTATGGAAACAGTAGTTGTTTAAGCACTGTGAATAAATGCAGAATAAAGGTATATTTTATGAGATTATGGACTTCTAGCGCTTAAGTGAGAGATTTGAAGATAATAATAAAAATCACAATAAAATGAAAATGGCAGAATTAATAAAGGCTGCAGTACAATCAGCCCTTTTTACGCAATACAACTAAACCGAAATGAACAAATCTTAACCAGGAAATGAATTGAAACTCTTTTCAATAATTGAAAGTTAATTTGTAGTTAAAATATAAACAACAAAAAATAAAAGAAACTAAATTATTAAACCCTACTGTGGTGTGGGGATTTGAAAATATGATTAATTTTACTTTGAATATATCCTCCTTTTCATCTCCCCTTCAGATCCATGAAGACTGGGTTTCCATTCCAAGATCCATCCTACACAGAGACCTTCTGAAGGGAAGAGGTTGCCAGTGGAGGAGCCATCCCTACTTCATTGTGGTTTTCAGCACAGAAGACCTCAAATTTTTCAGGGTCTTAGTTTTCAAATTCAAGATTCAAGAAGGTGCTGCCATAATTTTCTCCATACTCTAACATGCATTCAATGTAATTTAGTTGTTGTAATGACTAATTATTGTATTTCTTTTTATTACCTCCGCCAAGGAGGTTATGTTTTCATCAGTGTTGGTTTGTCTGTTTGTTTGTTTGTTTGTTTGTTAGCAAGATAACTCAAAAAGTTATGGACGGATTTTCATGAAATTTTCAGAGATTGTCAGAAATGGGGTATCCTACAGATGATTAGATTTTGGTGGTGATCCAGATCACCGTCTGGATCCAGGAATTTTTTAAAGATTCTTTTTTTCTTTTTTTTTAATTTAACATTGTGAGATAGGGCCATTTTCAATATTTTTTCAGTATTGTTTTTTTGTGCATGTAACTCTGCCAAAAAAATCATCAGAACACTTGGAAAAAAAAAAAATACAGGACAACATGCCCACAGGGGAGCTGTGGCGCTTGGCGGAGGTCTGCGCTCTGAGTGCTTTTCTAGTTTTAATTTAAGTTCTCAGCAAGAATACAATGTTGGTCATTTTTGACAACTTTACTGAGCATTTAATTCTACATAAGTCACCGTTTAACAGTAAATTTTTGGCAATCCTGTGCTTTTCTTGTGGTGTTACATGGAGTAGCGTCATTGAGTGTAAACTATGGAAAAAGCGGGCTACTTTTAAAATCTGTACTTCCTCACACAACTTTCAGTGCAAAAAACCTCTAAAAATGTCAACTTTTGGGAAAAGCTCCCACAAATTCAGGCTTTCTGGGCCACAACAGTCACAAAAACAGCCGATGAAATCCTGGAGGGACTGAAATACACTGAGATTATGAATACATGCTTTATGCATTGAATTTGTTTACTGTTCTTTCTGTGACAATTTATGTATTAACAAATTTGGAGTATTCTTGGTACAATTTGCAGCATGAGGTCTCGAAAGATTTTTTTTTCCTGACAAGTAAAATGGCTATTAAAATGGTAATTTCCCAGATCAAATGGGGATTGGATCAGATCGAATCGATTCTGGAAATTAGGGATTGTTCCCAGCACTACCCTGAACCCCACAACCTCAATGACCTGAGGGCCACCCTTCAAGAAGAGTGGAATGTCATGCCTCAGCAGACAATAAGTCGACTTGTGAACAGCATGAGATGTTGTTGTCAAGCTATAATTGATGCTCAAGGGCACATGAGAAGTTATTGAGACATTGACATTTTTTGTTGTGATATACCCACCACTGTTGTTGGCTTTTGTTTCAATAAATTGTTTGAGATGAGAAAATCACCATTACATGCTTCTACTTAAATGCCCTACTTTCATGATACTATATCACTGTAGTGGGAACTTTTTACATTTTCCATCAATTTCACCTGAAAGCCAAATATCCCTAGCTTTTTTATGAGTAGTGTATATGTAGGCAATCACATGTTAGACTTTGACAAATATAAAAGGGAGTAAATGGCACTAAGATTTATTTGATTGTGTGAATATTAATTACAGAATACCTAAATATTGAAAATGAATGGGACATCCAATATTAGCGACTGTTTCAGATCCCTTGTTTATTTGTTTGTCAAATCACTTATTTGTGTGATCTTATATGACTTATATTCAAGATAATCATGTATCTTGCACTTTGGGGAATGGGAGTTGTTCAGTCATCATTATAATTATTTTAGTTTATATCACTGTTCAGTGCTGGAGCTCAGTGTAATATTGAATTGCTTCTGTGTATTGTCAATAAACTCATGCAGTACTAAAACAGGACATGTTTACAAATATTTGAGACCCATTGTAGTGCATCATTTTATATTGTAGCAATATTTTGTTATTCAAAGGTTTTTAAAACTTTAATACTAAGATTGAGGCGGTGCTTATATCGTCACGCTTGGGCGATACTGAGTCCAAATAATGATCTGAACCTTGAGGGTGTGAGTGGCAGAGTCTAACAATGTGAGTGCCACGGCTCTATTGTAAGCGTTTGTTTTTTTTATTGATGCAAGAAGATTTATTATTATTATTATTATTATGCCTAAACGATCACATTTTTGACCATCTAAACGTCAACCAAAATGCTTTTTTTTTTTTTTTTTTTTCCGCACACACCTCAGACCCGGTGAAAAGTTCTATAAACTGGAAAAAATATGTGCCCCATACTGAAAATTTTCAGACATATCTAGCATATGGTTGATATGTCCCGCATACGTGGAGCAAAGGTTGTAGGGCCTTCTCCCCGTGTTTGTTTGTTTTTTTTTTTAACCTTTGCAGTCTGTACCATCAGCTGTCCGGTGCTGTTCTGATAGATATGCCATAATGTCAAAACACCGGAGGAGGTGGATCCAATCAGTTGATCGCTCGAACCACAGAGCTCAACTGTTTTCCATGATAAATCAGCCTCAAGGCAAAGGCACACTCCATGCATTATGCTTTTTTCCACTTTGTTGAAAATAATTTTTTTTTATCGCCATCAGTTAGCGTGCCTTTTAGCCAGGGTGTCTCTGTCCGCTGCTTCTCCCGGCATGTTCTGTGTTGATTTGCCAGACCCGGTCCCCACTGACGCGCGGCCCATTCTGCTTATGCACCGCATGTTCTCCCCATATGCCACATTATCCTTTAGACTTATGCAATCATGGCAACTTTATGGAATAATTTTTTAAGCATTAAATCTTCAGTATTTTTTTTTCTAATCACATTTGTCATTTTTCACTTCTTTGTTTTGTCCAGGGAACACTGTGGTGACTGACAGGTCGTGGTGCTGTATATTATACAATCAGCATGGCCGTGATGCCGCCTATTCTCTAGTCAGCACGGAGTCAATTCGAAACCCCACCCACAATTCTTGAAGCCAGGGCATGAAGAGACACAGAGTGGTGATACAGCTGTGGCTAAACCTTTATTGATAAAAGTTACGTATTTTGACTGTGCAACTGCATACTCGGGGATGCACACCCTCGTGACCTCAGCAAAACGCGTATAAAATCTTAGGCCAGTCTGACGGATGGTTCAAGAGATATGCATGGAGCAGGCATGCAGACACACAGATGGAGACACACACACACACACACACAGAGAGATATGTTGCATTTATAGATAGATATTAGCTTTTGTTATAATCAACAGAAACTTTGCTTTTGTTGGTGTGTTGCCATGGTAACTGAGTCCCGATGAAGGATATGAAGCCTGCAGCAGGTGTGGATGTTAAAAAAATGTCTTAATTTTTAACTATCAGATATAATGGATGGATGGATGGAAATAATAAAGGATGGATTATTAGGTAAAAATTACTATTTCACTCTTTGAATTTGTTCTGTGACATGGTATATTTAAAGAAAGCTAATTCGTGAGCAGCTTCGGCCTTTTATCTGCTGGTTTATTATTCACTCAATGTAAAAAAAAAAAAAAAAAAGTGTTTTTATTGCTGATATTTCTATGCAGTATTATTTCCTCTGCTGATACCTTTGTAGGAGTTGGAACTGTAGCTGTTTTCAATAATCAGTCTAGCTAGTCTATAGCGCTGACAGGTTTTAATGACAACAATGTATCTGATTAAAGCAGCAGCAAGCAGCGAAGACGGTGACAGAACCAAAGCTCATGGACAAGCAGTGGTGGCACAGAGATGTTTTGAGGGAGGCCAGGAGTGACTGAGTAAATAACCACAGATAGAGCCAAAAAAAAATTGCCAGTGAGAAAGGTGAATCCACACAGATACACAACCATGTGTAAACAGTCCCCAAACTGATGGGTAGCAGTAGATTAACTAGGTCTGATATACAGTGAAAATAGGACTGATGAGCACAGAAAAATAAATCTTATCATGAACTGAGAAGCTCCAACATACAATGTCCTCTCATCATCAGGGTAGTCAAAATAATATAATTCAAGTGTGAACCTGAGGACAAGATGCATCTTTATATTATTGGGTTCCTTTTAACATTGATCATGGTCACTAGGGGTGGGCAATATGGCCTAAAAATGATATCCCCATATTTCTGTGAATTTTCACGATAATATCATGGAATGCAGTTTTTTCTTTTAAATGTATAAAAGACAGTTTCACAGAAAAGCGTTATTTATGGTCAATATATTCAGTAAAAACAAAACAAAAACTCTTATTTCTCCAGTTTATGAAGAGCAGTTTAGAATGAATTTCAAACATTTTTTAAGTTCTGTATCAAATAATACTAGAAAATAATATAAACCATCGCATCTTAAGCACACTGAGGGGTGGACTGGGACAAAAGTTCATGCCGGGAATTTGACTTCATCCTAGGCCACCCTGTTGTTGGAAACCAGAAACCACCACAATTTTAGGAGATCAATACTTTAACAGCAGGTATCAAACTAGCTATAAATGTAATCATAACCTTAAGCTCAGAGAAAAATTATAAATTTGGATTTTAATAGTCAACTGATCTATTGATAATTAAAACACTGATTGACTCATGTTTTTTTAAATCTGGTGCTGCTTCTAATTTCTAAACCTTTTCAGAATAAATACACAAGGTAAGAGTTTGTAGGTAAAAAAAAAAGTTACAATTTTACATGACAAGGGTCATAAATTTGTCACCAATAAAGTTCAAAAATTATTTTAAAAAAGACTACCTTTTATGAAAAGATGTTAAAAAATGAGGACCCCAAATACCGTAAATTCATTTTTACACCGGTATCAAAATTTATACTGGTATTATCATGAACGATACAATATGGTACACCCGTGACGGTCACTACAGTTTAAAACATTACAAGTTTCCAAGGTAAACAGTAGCCAATAGTAAGATAAGATGAGCCTTTATTAGTCCCACAATGGGGAAATTCCAGGATTGCAACAGCACAGGGATAGCAACACTCAGAGCAATGATTTAGAAGATAAGAAAAATAAAGATAAGAGCAGTGAATTTACATACGTACACATAAATATATAAATATATATACACAGTGCAGAGCATTGTAGCTAGATGGAATAAACAGCATAACCGTCTACTTAGTTATCCTACATAGTATGAATATGTACCCATACATATTGTCACCCTCCGTAGCGACTGATAGTAACAGTTTAAACAAGGAGCTTGGTCCAGATCATTGTAAAACTGCAAAAATGTGCATTCCTGTCATAAAACTGTGATGCCAAGCAAAGCAGGGCACAGACGTTTTTGGAGCATTTTTTCTCCTGTCCTTGGAAATGCTCCAAATTAATTTTTTTTTTTTTTTTTAAATGTACATTTGTGATAAATCTTCCTAGGTCTACCGCAGTCATATATTGTAAATACAGACCGGATGCCGAGGAGGTGAATCATTTATAACCGGATATATGTACATCACGCCACTCAGTGCAAGTAGTCCATTGTGGGTTATTCCCATAGAATTTAAAAATATTTTTAAAAATTTTTTTTTAAAATTGAAAATGTCTAAAGCACCAATGGGGTTCAGATGAGAAACTGCAAAACAAGTACTAGATTTTTTTTTAAAGGCAAGCCGTGAGAATAGGAAGGAAGCTTTAAGTAAGGAAGTTTTAACCTATGACCTCAACAGAGATGTTCCAGGAAGTGAGGATACTTATGTGTTGCAGTTGTCAATAAAGATCTGTTGGCTGTTTGTGGGCATGTGGCATAGTCTTTGTAGCTGTCAGTTTTGTTCAAATTGTCCATCACATGCTTGAGGGCACAGTCAACCTGTGATTCTTCCAGACTTAGTTGTCATAGAAACTGTGTCATTCAAGTATTCACCATGATCTCTACCACTGATCCTTAAAACACTGCACCTGTTACCATGAAGACCTTTGGAAAAATTAAAGAAATATATCTTTTTTTTCATAGCACAAGAGAAGGAAGTAGCTGTTGTAGCAGGAAACAGAGTGGCACTTTTTTTTTGGGGGGGGGGGGTCTATCTGATGAAACGCACACTTAGTAGAGGGTGGGCAGACATATGTGTTTTTCTCTGGAGCTTTATTCACAGCACATTGCACATAGCTGCTGTGATGTTCGGGGGCTAGAAATTCATGTGTGTGTTTTGGCATGTGTTGCTTGGGCAGTATGTTCCACCCACTGGGTTTTGTATTCCCAAACAGGTGGAAGATGTAAACATGCTGGTCATCTAGACAAAATTGCCTTGTGTTGATAAAACAGTCTAACTTCTAGCACTTAAAATATCATCTACCTAACATGGATGATTAAAAAAAAAAAAAAATCAAACTGGAAATATTTAAATCAACTGATTGATACTCCTACTATAATTTGCAATTGGGTTTGAATAATTTTAATTTTGAGTGCAATTATATATTCTTTATTTCTAAGGCCTATTTTTTTCTTTGTCTAAGAAGGCCCAGTATGTACTACAGCTCAATTTCACTGTAATAGCAGGCAAACACATGTGATATTAATGAAAGGAAAAGTTGTGCTTTTATTTGCATTAATGTAAATAGTCACCCCTGCACTTCCCTGTCATTTTAGGTTGATGAAATAGGACTTTCTCCCCAGTGTTGCAGTTCTCTTTACTTTATATTCCCTACAGCGATCCTAGATCTTTCAGTCTCATCTTTTTAGCAGCATCTATTATAAATGTCTGGCTTGTATTTCTTGACAGTCTGGCTCTGTGTATTGCTGCAGTGCTGCGTCATGTTTAAAAGTTGGTGTGTTAGGGGCCCACTGCAGCAGACCACCTGAGCCCCTGCGTGTGGATGTGTGGATGTAACCAGTTCTCTTGAGGGAATGGACAAGACTATTGATTTCAGATTTGAACCAACCTGTCCTGCAAGGAGGCTGGCACATCCTCTAGTGTGTTTCTGTGTGAGGAAGAGATATGCACAAACATTATGAAGTTGTGCTTTTACAATGAAATCCGCACATAGCTTTTTTTTATTACCCTATCATGAAATATTCAGAAATGCAATGCCGTTTGTTTACAGGACCCATTATATGTGGTAACATAACAACTGACTATATGTCCATAAGGCATGTCAATACCTATGAGCTTATGTTATGTTATGCAATACATATGAGCTTATGTTCATGTGTGTTGCCATAGTGATATCTGTCTTAATAAATGCAGGGCAGCTGCAGTTTGGTTGATACGGTTGAGCTGTTGAGTCCTCTCACCTACCACCCACCAGTGCGACCATGCATTTTCACACTCCACGTCTTCCCTAGCCTGAGTTTCTCCTGCTCTTCCTCTCTTCATGCCCTCCATCTGTCTGCCTCCGACATCCTCCTCATCTTTCTCCTGCCTCTGTCCCCCATGTCTTTCTCTGCCCCTCCTTCCTAACTGGCTGTATAAGCCTCAGTAGCTCACTGTGTCATGCTGTGCTTGACTGAACCCAAATGTGTTTGAGGAGATGTGTGTTTGTGTGCAAGTTCCTCCTCTGCTTACAAGCTGTTGCTCATGCTTGGCTAATGACACAGGAGCTGTTGTGTTGGCCACCAGTGCCTCCCCTTTATTCACAGTCTAATAGCTGGCTCCATTCCTTTATTGTTGTACCCATCCATCATTATTTTTCTCTCTCACTGACCTGTTACAGATCTCATCTCTCTCCTTGATGCGCACGCTCTTCCTTCATGTGACATATGTCACTTTTTGTTCAGTTGGGGTTTTTTTTCTGATGGGTGGAATTTTGTCCACATTGTTGCACATTTCCATCATAGCTGCTTGTGTTTATTATACCTAGCATCTTGAATGAACTATAGAAGAAGCCAATGTAATGCCCCTTAGTAGTTTGTTTTTACTGCTTTAAACCTTAAAGTATCTGACTGTTGGTTTTAAAGCACATCACTCCCATCAAAATACAAAATGTAGATGAAAATCTCTCTTGATTTAAAAAAAAAAAAAAAAATCATCTAAAGCTTAATGGTGATTTGAACAGGTGAGACCTCTGTACTGTTGTCACTATGAGAGAAATTATTCCGAGAAACCAGTATGGTAACATTTTTTTCTACTATACAGCTAGACATTTTAAAATAGGGCCAAATTCATTTTTGGAATCTGTCTTGAGTAACAATTAAATGAACTACACTTGAGGACAGAATTATGAGCCCCCCAGGAACATTTCTTTTTTTAACCCCTTGCACTCTGGTCAGTTCCCTAAAAACGTCTAAAAATAACGTACCCAAAGTAAATCAAAAGCTGTTCTTCAACCCTTTGCAGCATCTTCATGGGGTTGGTCTCATTTAAAAGAAAACACTTTGAATTTTTTGGCAAAACAGTCATAATCTCTCTAAGCGCTCCTCCACTGAGTAACAGTCATCTAAACATACTGAACTTGAAGAAAATAAATTTCGCCTGGGTGTTTTTTTGGATACAAATGCTTGCAAATAACACACAGCTGTCTGATCCGGGCTGGAAAATGCAACAGAAATGTAGAACCAAGTGTTATCCAGCTGAGGTCAAAATTTTGTAACAATACCACAAAAAATGAATATATTACACAGCTTTTTACTCAGGTAGTTCCCAGGCGTTTTTGAACTGTGCCAAATGGCACAGTTTGGAAAAACGTCTATAACTTTTGAATGATTCGATATAGAAGCTTCATCTTGGGCTCTAATGAAAGGTGAAGAGCTGTGTGTGTGGGGGGGGGGGGGTTGTTTATTCATTCATGAATGAATGAATGAACAAACAAGCCCCCACACACAAAGAAGCATGCCACGTAAAAAATGTGTGGCTTTTTTTTTTTACAAGAAAAATAACCTACAGTGCAATAAAAATTATACTAAAATATCTGTAATGTAGAAGATAACAACTCCCCCCCCCCCCCGCTACAGAGGACGGACATCGCCCATCGCTACATGACGGACCGCGGGGACGGTGCGCCGCAGTCTACTATGCACAGTTGTACTAAAATATCTGCAATAATATCTGCAATCCGCTACAGAAGAGTAGCGGGGGGGGGGGGGGTTCACAGTCCAGACGCGGCGCACGGACTGGACAAGGTCTGTGCGCCGCGGTCTTCATGTTGCGATGACGCACAGTTGTAATTTACCGATCGGTCAAAAGTCATTTTGATTACAATTTTCAGGGATAAAGAATAATTTAGCTTATAACACTTACCTGTCCACAACAGCAGTGTCACTGGCGAACTTCTCTTCCTCATTGTCAGACGAACATGATGCTGGTCCACTTGTTACGGACTCGTGGTTCTGGTCACGCGATCCGGTCAAACCATGATTCCATTATTGCAGTTTTGCACTTCCATAATTGCGGTTTTGGCGAACGATTTTTCAAAACAAATAAGAACAGTAGTAAGAAAAAAAGACTGGCGAACGCGTGTGTGTCACCTAGTGGCTTACACAAAACAGATTTTATGCACGGGACGCACGCTTTCAATCGTCGAAGTTCTCTGCTTCAATTGGCTCGCTGCATTCGCAGCCGTTGGTAGGCGGGTCCTTCTTGCTAGGTTTTCAGTCATTGGTTCTTCAAGGTTTCAGAAACCCAATTCAAGGCTCTTATTAGTCGAATGAGAGGTCAATCAAATCTAAACCAATCAAAGCACTCTTTGGCTTTCTGTTCGCGGCTGTGTCTGCAGCTTTTTTTTTTCAGTGCGCCCTAGGACGCAGAGACGTGACCGCCCGCGGTATCCCGGAGTGCAAGAGGTTAAAAGTATTTCCCGAGGGCTGTTAAAACGGAGCAAAGAATTTTTAACACAGCTTTTCAAAACATCGTAGTTTTTTTTTTTCCCACAATATCTTTATTGAACTTTTTTTTTTTTTAACAAACATGACACAAACAATCGAACACTAACACTAAAGTACTACCAAAAAAAATGCACTAAAAAACACCAACAACCACCAACAAAATCAAGTCTTCAACAATGCTCCTCTGTTTAGTCTAGACAATCCATTACATAAGTATACATATTATGTTCACCAGTTTGGAATTTACAAGGTCCACACACATCATTCACCTTCTTCTTCAAGAGTTATGTTTAAAATTTTTACATAATCAATAAAAGGTCTCCATATATTCTCAAACACAATTTCCTTTGATTTCAGTATGTATGTTATTCTTTCTAATGGAAGGTTTGTTAACATCTGTCTTAACCACTGAGTCACATCTGGTCTATGAGTCTTTTTCCACAGTAGTGCAATACATTTTTTGGCATTAAGCAAACTGAGGTCTATGAATGTTCTTTCACTTTTATTAAAGTTATGCTTTTCTGGGTACAGACCCAACAAAAACAGTTTAGGATTCAATATGATTTGTTTTGAAATTATTTTTTCAATTGTTACCCTCACCTCTTCCCAAAACATTCTAATTATTCTACATTCCCATACACAATGAAATAGGGTTCCTTTACTTTCCATGCATTTTGTGCACGTATCTGGTATGTTTTTGTTATATCTATTTAACTCCTCCGGTGTAACATACATCCACATTAACCATTTAAAATGTATCAATTTAAGACGTACATTTATTGACTTGGTTTGAACTTCTGTACAAGCCAATTCCTATTGTTCCTCCGAAATTTCAGTTTGCAGATCTTCTTTCCAGTAGTTTAATCTTTTCTGTGAATTTTCACTTGAGGATAGTGTCAATGAGTTATAAAACTCTGAAATAATACCCTTTCTTTTACTATCTTTCATCAACATTTTTTTCCAAGGATGAGTAAATAGGTCGAGTGAGAGCTCCATTTTGATTTGATCGAATAAAGTTCCTAAGTTGAAGATATTTAAAAAAAATGTGTTCTATTAAGATTAAATTTGATCTTCAGCTCTTCAAAAGACATTATGTTATCTGCACATGGCAGATATAAATCTTGAATCTTTTGAATCCCTTTTAAATTCCATACTTTAAATACAGCATCCGCTCTCCCTGGTTTAAAATATTGATTACCCCATATTGGGCTAAATTGTGACAATAAGTGTGGTTCTTTTAAATAGTTTTTAGTTTCACACCATATTTTGATCATATGCTTTACAAATGGATTTTTAACTTGTTTTTGTAATTTTTTTGCCGAATCTGAGTATATGAATATGGGAAGAGGTAAAGGTAAATTGTATGATTCCATTTCAGTCCAGTGAGGGAGATCATTTGATGAAAAATAATATGTCATAGACCTCAGTTGTGCCGACCAATAATACAACATAAAATTTGGACATTTCAGACCTCCACGATCAAATGGTAAATATAATAAAGACGGACGTAATCTAGCCCTCCTGTTGTTCCATATAAATTCCACAAACTTTTTTTTAATTCTTGAGAATAAATCTAAAGGTGGTGGTAAGGGAATGTATTGAAATAAATAAAGTATTTTAGGTAAGATATTACTTTTAAGTATATTGGTTCTCCCAATCATCGACATTGGTAGTGACATCCATCTCTGAAGTAACTCCTTAATATCTGTCATTAAGGCTTCATAGTTGACACTGGCGACTGATTCTAGCTTAGGCACAATTTGGATTCCTAAATATTTAAACTGATTTACAACATTGAATTGATTTACCTCAGGGGCTGGGTAATTTCTCTGGGTCTTATTTAGCATTAATATTGAAGCTTTAGTTTTATTTATTTTATATCCTGATATTTCCCCAAAATTCTTTATCAAATTCAACAAGGTCGGAATTGATTTTTTAAGATTCGACATAAACAAAATTATGTCATCGGCATACAGGGAGATTTTATGTTCTGTTGGTCCAACTTTAATTCCATATATTTGTGAATGTAAACGTATCGCCATCGCTAAAGGTTCAATTGCCATAGTAAACAGTAAAGGTGAAAGTGGACAGCCTTGTCGACATCCTCTGTTGATTTTTATTGATTTTGAAATATTGCTATTTGTTAGGATTTCTGCTGTAGCATTATTGTATATTATCTGAACCCATTTTATGAAATTATTTCCAAGTCCAAACCTTTGTAAGACTTCAAAAAGAAAGGGCCATTCGACTCTATCAAAGGCCTTTTCGGCGTCCAGTGATAGGAGAGCTGTATCCGGTGGTTCTTTATTAGAATAGATAATATTAAATAGTCTTCTTACATTATGGAAGCCTTGTCTTCCCTTTATAAAGCCATTCTGATCTCGATTAATAATATTTGGTAAAATTTCTTGTATTCGTCTTGCTAAAATTTTACAGATTATCTTAAGGTCGGCATTTAATAGGCTTATTGGTCTCATATTTTCACATTTATTAGAGGGTTTACCTGGTTTTGGCAACAGTATAATTAAAGCATTATTCATGTATGATGGTAAATTACTATTTTGAAATGCTTCTAAAACCATTTCCAAAAAAGGTTTTATTAATTCATTCTTAAATTTTTTATAAAGGTCAACTGGAAGACCATCTGGTCCTGCACTTTTTCCTGATTTCATATTATCAATGGCTAGCCCAACTTCTTCTTGACTAATTTTAGACTCCAGTATCTCCCTGTTTTCATTTGAAATACACGGTATAGATAGTTCGTTCAAAAACCCATTTAGTTTTGTTAAATCAGGTTCATTTTTGGTATCATATAATTTTTCATAGTAATCTCTAAAGGCTCTATTAATTTCTAAAGGATCTATAACTACCTGTCCGTTACTTATAATACTGGTAATTGGTGTTTTAAATTCTAATTGTTTAATCTGCCATGCCAATAATTTCCCTGATTTTTCACCTTGTTCATAAAAAGATTGTTTCAATCTTAGAAGACTCGAGGCAGCTCTATTCGCTGATTTTTTTGTCATATTCAGCTCTCAAAATCAGTAATTCGTTCTCCAACCTTGGATCACTTCCTGCATACACTTTTTCTTGAAGAATTTTTATTTTATGTTCCAATTGGACTCTCTCCTCTCGAGTCTTCTTAGATTTTGAACCTGTATAACTAATAATATGTCCCCTAATAAAAGCTTTGAAAGCCTCCCACTTTACACATGCTGATGTTTGTGTAGTATTGATGTCAAAGAACTCGTCTATCTGTTTTTCTATATACTTGACAAATTCCTCATCCTGAAACCATTTATGCTGAAATTGCCATCTGCCTGATTCCTTTGTCAATTTCTTATCTACATATATTAGACAGTAGGGTGCAGGATCAGAGATCACGATGTTATCATAAAAGCAGTTTTGAATCTTGAACCTTAATTCTGTGGAGATCAAAAAATAATCAATACGTGAGAATGTCTTGTAGGTATTGGAATAACAAGAGTAGGCTTTAACTTGTGGTTTCATTTCTCTCCATATACCTAGCAATCTCAATTCTTTCATAAAATGATTAATGGTCATCCTACATCCATTGTGCGTACAGTCCAGTCCTGTTGATCTATCTATACCGGGATTCAATGTACAATTAAAATCCCCTGCTATTATATGTTGCCCAGTAAGTGATGATAAGATAAGAAATAAATTAGCAAAGAACTTTTGATCATCTATATTGGGACCATATAAGTTCACCAAATTTATATTTTCTAATAGCAAAGATCCTTGAATGATTAAATATCTTCCAAATTTGTCTCCAATTACATTTTTCACTTGAAATGGGACTGATTTATGTATGAGAGTCATAACTCCCCTGGCTCGGGATGAAAATGATGAGGTGAAAACACTTCCTTGCCATCTACTCCTAATTCTTTTTACATCCTCCTCTATTAGATGAGTTTCTTGTAAAAACACAATTTTTGAACCCATGTCTTTTATTTTATTCATAACTTGTTTAAGTTTTTTTTAAATTCTGTAGACCTCTGCAATTCCATGAAGTCATACAGAGAAGCAAAAACATGAGTGGTTGAACATTCATCCTACAAACTACATACAAACAAATTCCCCCTTCCCACATTTGTGGTAATCCCCCCAAAATCAAAAGAAAAATTCCGTCTCCCGATATAGCCATCGACCGCTCCACACCCACGAGGATCAGCCAAAGCCACTCCTTCTTCATCCTCCCAATCACCCTAACTCTACTGCTTTTAATGACGTAACATTAACTCTCTTCTGTAGTTTTCCAACTTAACTCCAAAATTTTTAGCAACTTTGTACATCATAGTTTTTTTTTTTTTAATATATAATACAATCTATATTTTGTAAGCTTGCTATTTGCTTCAAATCAGTCAGATGCCTGTGCAAATGCTTAAATATTCTACCTTATATTTTGTTCATGCTTAGCTCCCACCAGTCTCTTCTTGGATCTTCTTGATGAACTCCTGCGCCTCCTCTGGGGTCTTGAAGATGTGTGTTCTACCCCCATACGTGGTCGACAGTCTCGCAGGATAGATTACACCATGACGAATCCCAAGGTTGCGCAGCTCTTTACGTACGGGATCAAACTGCTTCCTCAATTGTTGGATTCCTGTGGCCAAATCTGGGTAGAACCGCACCTGCTGGTCCTGGTGTTTAATCTCTCCTTTAGCACGCGCAGCGTTGAAGATCTTCATCCTGTCTCTGTTGCTGAGGAACTTCATAATAAGTGTCCTCGGTGGTCCCTTATCTCTTCGTGGGCCAATACGATGTGCGCTTTCCAGAACGACTGCTGATTGCAGCTCCGCGCTGCCCAGCGCCTCCGGAATCCACTTTTCCAAAAAGGAACATGTGTCCCGACCTTCGGATTCCTCCGGTAGACCCACCAGCCTCAAGTTGTTCCGTCTCGACCGGGACTCCAAATCCAGGACATTATCTTCCAGACATTTATTTTTTTTTTCCATAGTGCGCACCTTTAATTGAAGACCGGTGACGTCATCCTCAGCACTAGAGACACGAAGCTCCACCTGCGCCATTCGTTCTACACAGTCACCCAGTTCCTTTCTCATTCCTTCCAACGCTGCCATAATCCCATCAAATTTAGAGGAAAAGTCTGCTCTCATTGAACTAATGGCAGCTAGCACTGCACCTGTGCCGTTTCCCGCAGATACCGCACCGCTGCTAGTTTCCTCCGCCATATATGGAGCTTTATCTGCTGCGTCACAGACCTGAAAGTCCGTTAATTTGGACTGTTTCGGTGGCTCGCTTTTTCCTCTACCTGGTTTTCCAGCCTTAGGCTTCACCGACATATCCTCGCCCAAATGCTGGGATACGTTCTGTCCCAAATGAGAGAGTTATTTGCCGATTTTTTTTTTTTCTCCAGGAGCAGAGCAGAGTGATACGTGTCCCTCTCACATGGCCACCAAAACCGGAAGTCTCTCAACATCGTAGTTTTATTTTGGATACTTACTACTTACGATATAATTTTACTTTGCACACAAAAACAAAATTACTTCACAAAAAACAAAAACTACCCCGGTCAAAATTTTGAGCCCCCTGATGCTAATCAGTTGTGTATCCTTTTTGCTGGATAACAGCTTGCTGTTTGTTGTAGCTTCCAACAAGTCTCACACACGTCTCCTGAGTAATCCAAGCCGATTCTTCTTTGGTGAATTGTGCAAGCTCCTCCAGATTTGATGGTCTTCTAGCGTGGACCTTGGTCATCAGTTCACCCCACAGATGGTTAGTTAGTTAGTTAGTAGATTTTCAATGGGACTCAAGGGGCCTGTGTCCAGGCCAGTCAGTATCGTTCACTTTGGTAGTTCCTTGACAATATTCCCAGTTCCAGACTGTAAGAAAAATTACTGAGTTTTTGACAGTGCTCACTATTTGAGATTGAAAAAGCTCTTGCACTACTTAAGAAATCTCCGTAAACTCAGAAGAAAAATACTGAATTTAACGACAAGGTAAAATTAAACTCAGACCAGACAACCAACGGATGAACAAGAATGATTTAATCCTTGTGGCCAGCAAAGAGGTGCACATCATCAAACGGACAGCATCCTGAATGAGGATATGCACAATGATATAACATCTGACTCTCCTTTTCTATATCCATGAGAACTGGAGAAAAACAGAGATAACACTAAAAATACATGGACAATACTTAACAATATTCTTGGAAATAAAAACAGAAATACAAGCTACCCAACCAATCTTTCAAAAAAAAAAAAAAAAAAAAAAACAAACAACAGAGTGTGAATGCAGTCTCACCTGCAGATGAATTTAATAAATTTTTTGTTAATATTGGTCCTAATTTGGCACGAGAAATACCCATTACGGCACCTACAGGTGATACAATAAGCAAAAACATTGCTATAAAAGACTCCATCTTCATAAAGAACACAGATGAGAGAGAGAGGTCATTGAAATTGTTAAATCATTTAAAAGTAAAACGTCTACGGATTGTGATGGTATTGACATGCTTTTAGTCAAAACTATCATTGAATGCTTAGTGAAGCCACTGACGTATGTCTGTAACCTGTCTCTCCAAACAGGTATATTTCCCAGTGCAATGAAAATAGCCAAAGTAATTCCAATATACAAGATGGGTGACAGAGGGGAATTTGCAAACTATAGGCCTATTTCACTATTGCCGCAATTTTCAAAGATACTCGAAAAAATATTCTGTGAGAGAATTGACAACTTTATAATAAAGAATAATTTATTGTGTGAACAGCAATATGGGTTCAGACGCAAGAGGACAACTGCATTTGCTCTAATGGAGTTTATAGAAAAAACATCAATTGCTGTAGAAAATAGAGTATTCAGTTGGGGTATTCCTGGATCTTAAAAAAGCATTTTTTTTTTAAATTTTTTTTTTTTGTTACTTATTTGTACCTGTAGGTAGACTTGGTTTGCAGTCTGGTGACAAGCCACCGGCTGCTGGTCGCTGCGTGCGCGAGCGCCCTAAACCTACATTTTTTTTGTTTGGTTTTTTTTTGGTAATTTTGTTAAGCTGGTGAGAGAAATATTAAAAAAAAAAAACAGTCGTCAGTAATTCTTCCTTTAATCATTAGGGGGCACTATGCATTTTGTTTATTATTTGTATATAGACGAGTTCGGGGAAGGGAGAATATTGATCGTATAAATTTTGTTGCAAATCGTACAAAGTTTGGCCATTTTACAAGGGTCTAATGTTGTTACCACTAGGAGGGGCTAAACTTTTGTTATTTTATATAGGAGTGTTCAGGGTGGGAATATTATCCATTGTCGAAAATTTGATGAAAATCAGACAAAGTTTTTCCAAGATACAACTTTCCAAAATTTCTTGGTGAGTAGTCAACCGTCGTCATGTTGTCATGGCAACACATCCCTGTAAGTTATGTGTTGTCCACCCATATTGTACTACACATGACAGTGACCTCAACATATGTTGAAAAATTTAGGCCTCCAAGACCTTCCCACCCCTCCCCATAAGCTCATGGATTGAATGGCGATGAGGGCGTGTCCATGGTAATACGTATGATATCATACTAATGTTGATGTTCAGTTATGATCATCGCTGTGTTCTGATTAATCTCCGAAAATTTCACGTCATTCTGGCCAGCCGCGCATGAGTAATAAATAAAACAGTTTTCAGCAATTCTTTCGTTAACCACTATGTGGCGCTGTATCTTTTGTCAGGTATTTTGATGTCATTGCGTCCGGGGTGGCACTATTTTCCTTCATGGAAAGTTTGGTGGACATCGGACAAGTTTTGCCCGTCAGTAATTCTTACTTTAATCATTAGGGGGCGCTATGAGTTTTGTTTATTATTTGTATATAGATGAGTTCGGGGAAGGGAGAATATTGATCGTATAAAATTTGTTGCAAATCGTACAAAGTTTGGCCATTTTACAAGGGTCTAATGTTGTTACGACTAGGAGGCGCTAAAACTTTTTTTATTTTATATAGGAGTGTTCAGGGTGGGACTATTATCCATTGTCGAAAATTTGATGAAAATCAGACAAAGTCTGTCCAAGATACAACTTTCCGAAATTTCTTGGCGAGTAGTCAACCGTCGCCATGTTGCCATGGCAACACTTCCCTGTAAGTTATGTGTTGTCCACCCATATTGTACTACACATGACAGTGACCTCAACATATGTTGAAAAATTTAGACCTCCAAGACCTTCCCACCCCTCCCCATAAGCTCATGGATTGAATGGCGATGAGGGCGTGTCCATGGTAATACGTATGATGTCATACTAACGTTGATGTTCAGTTATGATCATCGCTGTGTTCTGATGAATCTCAGAAAATTTCACGTCATTCTGGCCAGCCGCGCATGAGTAATAAATAAAACAGTTTTCAGCAATTCTTTCATTAGATTTGATTGCATTTGATACAGTGGATCATAAATTATTGTTAAAGAAACTACAAAATTATGGTATTGGGGGTAGCACTGTCCTGGTTATGTAGTTACTTAAAGAACAGATATCAGTATGTATGTGTTGGTAGCAAAAACTCGCAGTTACTGAAGGTTACTTGTGAAGTCCCACAGGGTTCGGTTTTGGGGCCATTGTTATTCAATATGTATATAAATGATATATGTAAAGTATCGGAAAAAATGGATTTAATATTGTTTGCAGATGACACTAATTACCTCCGCCAGGCCGAAAAGGCCAGGAGGAGGTTATGTTTTTGCCAGGGTTTGTGTGTTTGTCTGTCTGTCTGTCTGTTTGTCTGTTGGTTAGCAAGATAACTGAAAAAGTCTTGGACGGATTTCCATGAAACTTTCAGGCGTTGTAAATGGTACAAGGAAGAACTGATTAAATTTTGGGGATGATCCGCATCACCGTGTGCATACAGGAATTTTTTAAAGCATTTTTCCACACTGTGACATATGGCCATTTTCAACATGTGCGCAGGCGCAATGCACGGCGCTGGGCGTCGTGTCTGACCAACACAAACTCCGCCTTCTTCAACGTTTTAGCCACAAAAGCATGCGGAAAACACTGCTGGCCTGGGCCCGCCAGCCATAGGCGCTGCGCACATTGCGCTGGTCGTCGTGTCTGACCAACACAAACTCCGCGTTCTTCAACGTTTTAGGCACAAAAGCACGCGGAAAACACTGCTGGCCTGGGCCCGCCAGCGTGCGTGTTTTTGCGCCACGCTGCAAAACCTGACACGGCCACCTGTCCGCCGCCCGATTATTTGCCACAAATTCCCCGCCCAGCTATAGGCGCTGCGTAAAAACGACCTCTCTGCCGGGGAAAATTCTAAATTCTGTTTTGCCGCGGAGCGCAACCCCAATATAATATAAAACCCACGGCAACCTGTCTAACCAATCTGCATCCGTCAGTGGAGGAGATGGACACACCAACACTTCAGTTTATTACCTCCGCCAAGGAGGCAATGCTTTGACAACCGTAAAACGGGGCTATAAGGGACGGCGGGGTAATATGGGACACTTTTCTAAATGTAATTCTGCTTTTTTAATTTTGCTTCCGCCTAGATTTCATGAAGGATTCATGGATATTTGACAATAACAACACAACTCAGCGTCCTCCTCAAAATAAAAAAAGCAGAATTACATTTAAAACATTTCCCAGAAAAGTGTCCCTTATCAACCCGCCGTCCCTTATAGCCCCGTTTTACACTACTGAACCACTAATCCTATCACTATCACATTGATTGTCATTCATTAATTGTCTGTTTATTGCACTGTCCATGTCAAATAAACAAATAATCATTGTGAATCCAATTGCTAGTCATATCTTTTCATGCTCAGGGAATCTGAAAACGTACACACAAACACTGTATGGGGGGAACTGTGCCGCTTGGCGGAGGTCTGCGCTCTCCGAGTGCTTTTCTAGTTTATTATGCAGCGGAAACAATTTGGAACAACTTTTGGATACACTCGGAAAGGAATTAGGAAAGCTTAAACTGTGGCTTGATTCAAACAAATTAACGCTCAATTTAAGTAAGACAAAATTTACTGAAGTATCTGGAAATGCATATAAAGTCAAAGTCAAAGTGCCTTTATTGTCATTCCATTGTTAATAAACAATGCAACGAAATTGAGATGCTGCTCCCTAAAAACAAACTATCACACTCACAGTTCAGTCATGCATTTAACATTCTTATAATTACAACAATAAATAATGCTTGAAACAATATTACCTAAAAGTTGAATACAATATGTACATAGCAATAATGGAAACATACTGAGCGATAAATATAAAAGATCATCTTATACACACAGGGTTATTGCCACAAAATAACCTAAAATAACAAAATAATATCAGCAGTCTGTGCGTGTTACATAGGGGACAAGCATTTTTTGCTAGACTTGGGGGGGGCGTCGGGAGAAAATATGCATAGACAGACTTAAGCCCGCCTTTGTAGTGGTGGATGAGCAAGTGCTGCTGGCCCGGGCCCCCCGGCGTGGAAGACCCCCACGGAGTACTCCCCAGGCAAACGATTCACCAGGACAGCCACACGGGCAGAGCGAAGTCCCCCCCCCCCCCGCCTTGGCCCACCCGCAGTCAGACACACGTCCAGCAGACCCCCGCCTGCACAGAGACCCCAGTTACAGCAGATATGGGAGGAGACTGAAGCCCAAAAGACATAGTGACTGAAACTCTGTCTGGGGGGGTGGAGTGATGTGGAGATGCATATTGTGGGGGAATCTGCAGACAGCGTCTCAGTCAGGAGGCAGTGATTAAACATAAGAGAATAATAGGCAAGGACGTCCTGGGGAGTTGGCAGGAAGAGGGAGCTGGGGGTTGAAGGCAAATGTATTGTGGAGCTGAATATCATGCAGTGTGATGTGAAATGTCATGCAGATGTGAGATGATCTGTGGAGCTTATAAGGAGAACCCTGGTTTGGCTGATTCATTGCTTTTCTGTGTATGAATGTTGAGAGTGTTAATAAATTTCGTCTGCTCGTAAACTGGCCTCCTCATTTCCCACACTCTCCACACAAACGTATATCCAGTCTTTATGCTTCAGAAGAGAGCTATTAGAATAATAAACAAAGCTGCTTACAGGGAACCAACAAACTCACTTTTTCTTAAATTAAAAGCTCTCAAGTTGAAAGATCTGGTTGATTTTAAAACTGCAGTAATAATGTTTAAAGTGAAGACTCTATCACTGCCCGCAAATATCCAAAAGTTGTTCAAAATAAGGGAGAAACAATATCATTTCAGAGGAACATGTATATTTCAAAAACCTTCAGTGAGAACTACCACCAAGCAACACTGTGTCAGTGCAAGGAGTTAGGCTGTGGAACGCTTTTGGACCTGAATTAAAATCATGTACAACGCTTGGACAATTTAAACAAAAACTAAAGGAAGGAATACTCCAAACATTTTGTTCTGATAGTTAAAGCGTACCTATGGTGGTCGTGAAAAAAAAGATATTATATTGAGCCCCTGTCTCACGTTCTAGTTCAAGTTTAAGTTGAAATTCACGTTCAAAGCAATTTGATATAAATCCATTGCTGATGTGCTGGTTCAGCTATGTCAGCAAAACATGGGTACAGCCATACTAGCGGCTACATGGACTTCCAGGACGCTTCCTGTGACGTAATTTCGTGGCTACCGCGATCTGGATCAGTATTGGCTGAGCCTCGAGTACCCGGATGTGCAGCGGCTTTGGGGATATTCAAATTCAAACGTTTATTTCAAACTCAGGGTTCATATTAAATGCAGAACTAAAACGAGTAGAAAATAAATAAATAAATGCTTAAATTCAGCGGGACGACTTTTCTGATCTGAGCTTGTAAAGGCCGATGATTCTAAAACTATGCGATCCAAGTACCCGGATGTGCAGCGGCTTCGGGGAAATTCAAATTCAAACGTTTATTTCAAACTCAGGGTTCATATTAAATGCAGAACTAAAACGAGTAGAAAATAAATAAATAAATGCTTAAATTCAGCGGGCCAACTTTTCTGATCTGAGCTCGTAAAGGCCGATGATTCTAAAACTATGCGATCCAAGTACCCGGATGTGCAGCGGCTTCGGGGATATTCAAATTCAAATTCAAACGTTTATTTCAAACTCAGGGTTCATATTAAACGCAGAACTGAAATGAGTAGATAAATAAATAAATAAATGCTTAAATTCAGCGGCTTGTCTCATCTGATCTGAGCTCCTAACTGCCGCAACACGGAAGATGATTCTAAAACTATATACAGAGCAGCAGACACTCGGTGCTCTTGTAAAAACAAAAACATACAATGCGATATGGATATCGCAACATGGCGGAATGTAAAGCCTTTGGATGTCTGAATAATAAGCGAAAAAAACAAAAACACTTTTTTTGTGTACCCAAATCCAGCTCACCTTGTCAGAAGATCGGAGCGGAAACAGGGCACAGACGAATAATTTCAGACGAAATTGCGTTGTGTGTGAGGACCACTTCGTCACTTTAACCCTCAGAAGACCTTTCTGGCTCAAACATGTAGCCATGTCGCCCGAATTCTTCCGCACAGTCAGAAAATTCGGCCATAATAGAACAAAAACAACGGACAACAGCACCGTAATCGCGGGGAAACGCTGATTATTGTCTTTCGTATCCACGAAGTGACATCACATCCGCAAGTGTCATGGCTGCGCCCACAGTTTTCATTGGCTGCCCATGGCCAAGGTCCTATTTGAATATATGTCTGGTGGTATATGGCTGGCAAGAATTATTTACCAAAATAAGAAATACTTTTTCATAATGTTTTCAAGTTAAATGCGTCTTCACGACCACCATAGGTACGCTTTAAAAGTTAAGGTGGAATATTTATTTATATTCTTAATTAATGTTGTAATGTTGTGTTGGTTTCACCTTAGAATCGGCATAGTTCGCAGCCAAAGGTGACGTCACCTTCAGCTCCGACTAAGTGTAAACAGGAAGTCGGTCGGAGAATTGAGAAGAAAGTTAGTTATGTGTGTTTACCGTCGTCAGTTAACTTCAGCAGCAGTCACATACATCCTCTGCCTTTGATAGCATCGTGGGTATGTATTAATTTGTGTGCATTTCTGGATAATTTGTTTGAGGTTATGTTAAGTTTGGTGACTTTGAATGCTGAGGATGGTCTCCTGTGGTGCGCGTTGGCAACAGCCGTTGGATCGGTTGGAGGACATTGACAGATAATTTGGAGGGAAAGCAATTCGTTGTGGCGGCGGGAGTTGTTGTGAACATAATTTCATATTGTATTTGAGTTAAAAGGCAAAGTAATTCATATAATTTGTGGGAAGATAAAACATGATTTGTATTAGAAGGTGAGTTCATATATTTTTGTTGTAATATCTGTACAACGGTTAAAGAGTGATTATGCCTTGTACTATATGTTACAGTTTCACCTTTCCCTGTATCATTAAACCTGTGGACCGAGAGCTGTGTCGTCAGAGTTTTGATGTGGGGAAGGAGTTTAGCGGCCTGTCCAATCAGCAGAGGCAGTACAGTGAAACCACGGCTTCCTAGCGGGCATGATAACGTGAACATGCTGGCAGACAGTGAGAAGATCATCATCACACTCAACCAATAAACGATCAACACATCAGTGTCTATCCAGAAGTATGCTCACAAACTGTGCTAAGTCAGAAAAAAGAGCCATGTCAAAGACACACTCACACGCTTCTTCTGTGCACTCCAGTGTGCCATCTACAGAGTCTGCTGCAGCCAAAGCAAGAGCACAAGCGGAAGCAGCAAAAGCTCTCCTTTCCTATGCTGAAGAGGAAATAAACCTAAAACTAGAAAAAGTTAAGTTGGACGCATCAATGCAAATGCTACAATACAAGAAAGAGACTGCTGCAGCTGTTGCTGAAGCAGATGCGCTGGAAGCTGCAGTTGACAATAGTGAAAAACGAAGTCGTGAGTTCGTATTATTAGATTCTACCTCCTTGACAGCCACACAATGCACTCAACAGTATGTTGCTGACCAAGCCAAAGTGTTGGAGGCAGGACACCAGCTATGTGAAGATGATGCCCCAATAAAATCAGACTCACACCCCAGCCCACAGCGGGTTCAGATATATAAGGATGAAAATGTTTGTGACCCACGACAAGTGAAATTTGAAAGCAGCAATATTACTCCAACACAGCACTCCAGATTTCAAAATGACTATTGTGGTACATTTCCCCCATCTTATCCTGTACCTCCTAATTCCAACCATAACAGCTCCAATCCAAATGACTTTGTGAGGTACCTTGCACGCTGTGAGCTTGTGTCTACAGGCTCACTTCAATTTAGTGATAAGCCTGAGAATTACAGAGCTTGGAAACGCTCATTTCTGTCTGCAATCAGTGGCTTAGATCTAACAGCCAAGTGAGGAGATGGACCTTCTTTTAAAGTGGCTCGGTAAGGAGTCAAAAGAACATGTTGAGCAGCTCAGAGCAATTCACATCAGTCATCCAGAAGCAGGCCTGAATATGATTTGGGATAGACTCGAGCAAACTTACGGCTCAACAGAGGCAGTAGAGGATGCTCTCTTCAAACGCATCAACACTTTTCCAAAGATAGGAAACCGAGATTACGCCAAACTGACTAAGTTGAGTGGTCTTCTGATGGAACTTCTATCAGCAAAGGATGAAGGAGACTTACCTGGTCTCTCCTTCCTTGACATGGCAAGAGGTGTCAACCCAATCGTGCAAAAGCTCCCCTTTCGTCTGTAGGAAAAGTGGGCTTCAGCTGGTGCGTCTTATAAGCGACAAAAGCATGTGCCTTATCCTCCCTTTGCCTTTTTTGTAAAGTTCATTAGCCAGGAAGCTAGCATTGCCAATAACCCAAGCTTCAACTTCATCACTCAGACAGACACTGTTCCCAGGACTGAAAAGTTAGCATGGCAGCCAAACAAACATCAAAGAGTCTCAGTCTGTAAAACAGAGATATCCACCAGAGCTAGTTCTGATTCTACTGACTCCTCATTAAAATCTGATGGCCGTGATAAAATGTGTCCTATTCATGGGAAACCACACCCTTTAAGCAAATGTCGTGCTTTCAGAGAAAAATCCATTGAAGATCGTAAGATGTTTTTGAAAGAGAACAATCTGTGTTTTAAATGTTGTTCATCTTCGTCACACATCGCTAAAAACTGCAAGGCCAAAGTTTAATGTTCTGAGTGCAAGAGCGAAAGACATAACTCAGCCCTACATCCAGGACCTGCACCCTGGACAGAAGTGAAGGATCCTGCTCCAGAGCATGGCGGGGAGGAGGTCAAAACCGTGACAGACAGATCCTGTTCCAAAATATGCATCGTGAAAGTATATCCAGCCGGTCACACAGACAAAGCAGTGAAGCTCTATGCAATTCTGGACGAGCAGAGCAACAGGTCACTGGTTCGTTCACAGTTCTTCGAAGTGTTTGGCGACAGAAGTCCAAGTGCTCCTTACACACTGAGAACATGCGCAGGAATGAAGGAATCATCGGGAAGGAGGGCAAGCAGCTATGAAGTGGAATCTCTGGATGGGACAGTCCGCGTTCCATTACCCAGCCTCACAGAGTGCAACAACATTCCCAACCACAGAGACGAGATTCCAACCCCTGAGGTTGCTCTTCATCATACACATTTAAAGACAATGGCGCACCTCATCCCAGATATGGACCCAAATGCCCAGATCATGCTTCTCCTCGGTCGGGACATTATCAGAGTGCATAAAGTTCGCACACAGGTGAACGGCTCACACAACCAGCCCTATGCACAGAAATTAGATCTAGGGTGGGTTGTTGAAGGCAATGTGTTTCTCAGCAGCGTCTATAGACCATCAGTAATCAACGCCTTCTACACAAACACCACAGAGCTATGTCGGCCATCTTTCTTCAAACCATGCCCTAATGTGTTCTGTGTTAAGGAAAAGTACAGCACCGTCCAGGTCACAAACCACCCACCAGCATATTCTGTGGAGGAAGCTATCTGTGACATTGATCATCTTGGATGCAGTGTGTTCAAGAGGACCAGAGAGGATAATCAAGTTGCTCTTTCAATTCAGGATGCTTCATTCGTGAAAATAATGAATAATGGACTACAGAAAGACTCAAACAACAACTGGGTAGCTCCATTGCCCTTTAAGAATCCACGTCAGCGGCTTCCCAACAACAGGCCTCAGGCACTGAACCGCCTCATGTCTCTCACATGAAATTTTGAGAGGAAGCCAGAAATGAAGGAACACTTCCTTAGCTTCATGGAACAGATGTTTAAAAATGGTCATGCTGAGTTAGCCCCTCCCCTCAGTGAGGAAGAAGAACGATGGTATTTGCCAACATTTGGTGTGTACCATCCTAAGAAACCAAAAAAGATTAAGAGTGGTTTTTGATTCCAGTGCTCGATTCAATGGTGTTTCTCTCAACGATGTGCTGTTGACTGGGCCTGACCTGAACAACACGTTACTAGGTGTACTGATCCGCTTCAGAAAAGAAGCTGTCGCATTCACGGCAGACATTGAACAAATGTTCTATTCTTTTTTGGTTAGAGAAGAAGACAGGAACTTCTTGAGGTTCCTCTGGTTCCGTGATAACGATCTCGTCAAAGCTGTTGTTGACTATCGCATGACTGTCCATGTCTTCGGAAATAGCCCTTCGCCTGCAGTGGCTATTCACGGCTTGCACCAGTCCGTACAGGTCAGCGAGTTTCACATTGACCCTGACATAAAGCACTTTGTAATGCAAGACTTTTACGTAGACGATGGACTGAAGTCTCTGCCCACAGTCGAAGCTGCTATCGACTTGCTAAAAAAGGCACAGGAAGTCCTCTCCAAGTCAAACCTGAGGCTACATAAGATTGCAGCAAACAATAAAGAGGTCATGGAAGCCTTTCCATCTAAGGACCATGCGAGTGACCTTAAAGACCTTGACCTCAGTGCAGACAAAGTGCCAATGCATCGCAGTCTCGGACTCAATTGGAACCTCCAAACAGATTGCTTTGTCTTCGTTGTCTCTGATGAGATAAAACCTTACACTCGCCGAGGTGTCTTATCCACCATCAACAGTCTCTATGACCCTCTTGAGTTTGTAGCACTGGTTACTATCCAAGGCAAGGCTATTCTGAGGGAACTCACTGTTGAGAATGGTGACTGGGATGCGCCATTACCTCGAGAAATGGAGGAAGTCTGGACTTCATGGAGAGCTTCTCTAAAAGAGTTGTCAAGCCTGTCAATCTCCAGGCCCTACACTGAAACTTCACCATCAGCAGCTGTCAGCAGGGAATTATGTGTCTTCTCTGATGCCTCAATGAAAGCAATCGCTGCAGTAGCATATCTCAAAGTCACGGACACTGCTGGAAATAATCATGCAGGGTTTGTTAGGGGAAAGGCCAAGCTGGCCCCCCGTCCAGAGCATACAATCCCGAGACTAGAGCTTTGCGCAGCAGTACTTGCTGTTGAGTTAGCTGACCTGATCTCATCAGAACTTGATCTCCATCTCGATGCAGTGACATATTACACAGACTGCAAAGTGGTTCTGGGCTACATTTGCAATGAAACCAGACGCTTTTATGTGTATGTAAATAACTGGGTCCAGCGTATTCGAAGATCCTCCAGTCCACATCAGTGGCGCTATGTAGCCACAAACCAGAACCCTGTAGATCATGTAGCGCATTCTGTTGCTGCAGGCCTGTTAAGCAACACTAACTGGTTTAGTGGACCTAGTTTTTTGTCTAAACCAGAGCAAGATGTCTCCGAAAGTACCTATGACCTTGTGGACTCAAGTTCAGATCCAGACATCCGTCCTCTAGTGTCCACTTTAAGCACTGCAACTGCATCCAAGCAGCTTGGTTCCCAAAGATTTCCCAAGTTCTCTTCGTGGAAGTCACTGACTCGTGCCATCGCGCACCTGAAACACATAGCTCGTTGTATTTAACACAACCGTGATGAACAACTCTTGTAAAGGCTGGCATCTCTGCAAGGCAGAATTTAGTGTCGAGGAACTCAACCATGCCTCAGCTATCATCATTCAAGCAGTGCAGGAAGAGATTTACATTGAGGAAATCAAATGTAGCAGAATGCACAAAAAGATTCCTAAAAGCAGTCCCCTCAAAAATCTGGATCAGTTTGTCGGCGCACACGGCCTGCTAAGAGTCAGAGGTCGTCTTTACCATTCAAGTCTTGATCAGAGTGAGAAGACTCCTTTGATCATTCCAGGCAATCATCATATTGCAACCTTACTCATTCGACAGTATCATGAACAAATCCACCATCAAGGGCGTCTCTTTACGGAAGGAGTTGTCCGTTCAGCTGGCTTTTGGATTGTCGGCGGCAAGAGGAAGGTGAGCAGCGTCATTTACCGATGTGTAACATGCAGACGGCTCAGAGCCCCAACTAGTAGCCGAAAGATGGCCAGCCTCCCACCAGACCGCCTTTCATCAGATCCTCCCTTCACAAACGTCGGGCTCAACGTATTTGGCTCGTGGAGTGTTTCTTCACACCGGACCAGAGGAGGCCTCTCACAAATCAAACGGTGGGCTGCGATTTTTACATGTATGAGCGTAAGAGCCGTTCATCTTGAAGTCATAGAATCCCTGGACACATCCAGCTTCATCAATGCATTAAGACGGTTTCTAGCTGTGAGAGGACTGGCCAAAAGCATTCGTTCAGACAGAAGCACAAACCTTGTGGGTGCATGCAAGGCTTTGAAGATACCTTCTAACATCGACTACAAAAGTGTGAAATCTTATCTGTCTGATCAAGGATGTTCTTGGACTTTCAATCCTCCACATGCCTCCCATTTCGGTGGGCCTGGGAAAGAATGATTGGTCTTGCTAGGAGGATTCTGGACTCCATGTTCCTCCAGCTGAAGGACAAACTTACCCATGAAGTTTTGGTAACCTTTGTGGCAGAAGTAGCAGCCATCATTAATTCCCGGCCTCTTGTTCCTGTGGCAGCCGACCCCGACGAGTCATTCATACTCACACCAGTTGCTCTTCTAACACAAAAGGTGAACTCTGTTCCGCTCCTGCGGGAGAGTTTGGGCCTTCAGACCTCTACAAGCGCCAGTGGAGACAGGTTCAACACCTGTCCAACACCTTCTGGGATAGATGGCGTAAGCAATTCCTTCCAACACTTCAAGCACGTCTGGGCTTCAAGAAGTCTGGGCTTCTCTGCTTGAACTGCTGCCTCCGCGACCCGGACCTCCGGAAAAGCGGTAGAAGATGGATGGATGGACTTCAAGCACGTAGGAAGTGGCAGTCACCTCACCCAAACATTGAGCCAAAGAGCGTTGTTCTCCTCAAGGACAGCTAAGTACCAAGGAATGAATGGCCACTTGGTTTAGTAACACAAGCCTTCCATAGCGAAGATGGAAAAGTCCGTCAGGTGGAAGTAAAGGTTATCAAGCCAGGAAAAGAAACTTTGTTTGTGAGACCTGTTACAGAAATAGTACTTCTTCTTCCCCCAGATGCCTAAGTGGACTAGATGGACTAAGTGAGGTGGCGTAGAATCACGTCAGGCGGGGAGTGTTCTGATAGGTGACGTCACCTTCGGCTTCGACTAAGTGTAAACAGGAAGTCGGTCGGAGAATTGAGAAGAAAGTTAGTTACGCGTGTTTACCGTCGTCAGTTAACTTCAGCAGCAGTCACATACATCCTCTGCCTTTGGTAGCATCGTGGGTATGTATTAATTTCAGGTTCAGGTTACTTTATTTGTACCCGTAGGTAGATTTGTTTTGCAGTCTGGTGACATCCATATTTACAAGCCACAATTACATTCAACATAAGCACAAACACAGGCACACATGAAGCTGACTATAGACATGATAAAAATACTCAAGGCTCCATCAATCAGGATATAAAGACAAAGAGATGAGAGAAAAACCAGAGATAAGAGAGAAGGGTCATATTAAAAAGTTAAAGACTAGTCAAAGAGGTTAAAAACTCAAAGGTCTAAAACCCAATAAAAGATTTAGAACCCAAATAAAATCCTACAAAAATAAGTAAATATAAAATGGAGCTGACTTCCGGTCATGGCCGCCACGTAGGAGGACGTGCTTCACTCTACTCTGCTCTTAAAAATTAAAAAAATCGACAAATAACCCTCTCAACTGGAACAAAACCTATCCCAACGTTTGGGCGAGGACATGCCGGTAAAGCGTAAGGCTGGGAAATCAGGTGGAGGAAAAACTGAACTGCCGAAACAGTCCAAGTTAACGGACTTTCACATCCGTGACGAAGCAGAAAAATCCCCAGATATGGCGGAGCAAGCTAGTGGAGGAGCGGTGAATGCTGGCGACGGCACAGGTGCGGTGCTTGCTGCCATTGGCTCAATGAGAGCAGACTTCTCTACTAAGTTTGATGGGATTATAGCAGCGATAGAGGGTTTGAGAAAGGAATTAAGCGATTGTATGGAACGTGTAACGCAGGTGGAGCTCCGAATTTCCAGCGCTGAGAATGACGTCATCAGCCTACAATTAAAGGTGCGCACATTGGAAGTAAACAACAAACGTCTGGAAGATAATGTCCTGGATTTAGAATCCCGGTCGAGACGGAACAATCTGAGGCTGGTGGGTCTTCCTGAGGGTACGGAGGGGCGGGACTCATGTTCCTTTTTGGAAAAGTGGATCCCAGAAGCGCTGAACAACGCGGAGCTGCAGTCATCAGTCGTTCTGGAAAGCGCCCACCAAATTGGCCCACTGAGAGATAATAAGGCACCACCGAGGACGCTGATTATGAAGTTCCTCAGCTACAGAGACAGGATGACGATCTCCAACGCGGCGCGGGCCAAAGGAGAAATTAAATACCAGGATCAGCAGGTGCGGTTCTACCCAGATTTGGCCACAGGAATCCAACAATTAAGGAAACAGTTTGACCCTGCCCGTAAAGAGCTACGCAACCTTGGGATTCGTCATGGAGAGATTTATCCTGCAAGACTGCTGGTCACATATAAAGGGAGAACCCACACCTTCAAGACCCCAGAAGAGGCGCAGGAGCTCATCAAGAAGATCCAAGAGGAGACTGGTGGGAGCTAAGCATGAAGCATGAATAAGATATAAGGTAGAATATTTAAGCATTTGCACAGGCATCTGACTGATCTGAAGCAAATAGCAAGTTCACAAAATACAGATTGTATTGTATTTAAAAAAAAAAAAAACCTATGATGTACAAAGTTGCTATAAAATTTTGGAGTTAAGTTGGAAAACTACAGAAGAGAGTTAATGTTATGTCATTAAAAAGTAGTAGAGTCAGGGTGATTGAGAGAAGAAAGAGTGGTTTTGCCTGATCCTTGTGAGTGAGGAGCAGTCAATGGCTATAGCGGGAGACGGAATTTTTTTTTTTATTTTGGGGGGATTACCACGAATGTGGGAAGGGGGAATTTGTTTGTGTGTAGTTTGTAGGATGAATGTTCAACCACTCATGTTTTTGCTTCTCTGTGTGAGCATGTTTACATTGCGAGGTAATCTCAAACTCCTTATTGATCATAGACCAAAGCGTTAATCTTAATTTAACTTCATGGAATTGCAGAGGTCTACAAAATTTTAAAAAAAAAACTTAAACAAGTTATGAATAAAATAAAAGACATGGGTTCAAAAATTGTGTTTTTACAAGAAACTCATCTAATAGAGGAGGATGTAAAAAGAATTAAAAAAAAGATGGCAGGGAAGTGTATTCACCTCATCATTTTCATCTCAAGCCAGGGGAGTTATGACTCTCATACACAAAACAGTCCCATTTCAAGTTAATCATTCAAGGATCTTTGTTATTAGAAAATATAAATCTGGTGAACTTGTACGGTCCCAATATAGATGATCAAAACTTCTTTGCTAATTTATTTCTTATTTTATCATCACTTACAGGGCAGCATATAATAGCAGGGGATTTTAATTGTACATTGAATCCCAGCATAGATAGATCAACAGGACTGGACTGTACGCACAATGGATGGAGGATGATCATTAATCATTTTATGAAAGAATTGAGATTGCTAGACATATGGAGAGAAATGAAACCGCAAGTTAAAGCCTACTCTTGTTATTCTAATACCTACAAGACATTCTCACGTATTGACTATTTTTTGATCTCCACAGAATTAAGGTCCAAGATTCAAAACTGTTTCTATGATAACATTGTGATCTCTGATCATGCACCCTGCTGTCTAACATATGTAGATAAGAAATTGACAAAGGAACCAGGTAGGTGGCAATTTCAGCATAAATGGCTTCAGGATGAGGAATTTGTTAAGTACATAGAAAAACAGATGAGTTCTTTGATATCAATACTACACAAACATCAGCATGTATAAAGTGGGAGGCTTTCAAAGCTTTTATTAGGGGGCATATTATTAGTTATACAGGTTCAAAATCTAAGAAGACTCGAGAGGAGAGAGTCCAATTGGAACATAAAATAAAAATTCTCCAAGAAAAAGTGTATGCAGGAAGTGACCCAAAGTTAGAGAACGGATTACTGATTCTGAGAGCTGAATATGACAAAAAATCAGCGAATAGAGCTGCCTCGAGGCTTCTAAGATTGAAGCAATCTTTTTATGAACATGGTGAAAAATCAGGGAAATTATTGGCATGGCAGATTAAACAATTAGAATTTAAAACACCAATTACCAGTATTATAAGTAACGGACAGGCAGTTGTAGATCCTTTAGAAATTAACAGTGCCTTTAGAGATTATTATGAAAAACTATGACACAAAAAATGAAACTGACTTAACAAAACTAAATGGGTTTTTGGACGAATTATCTATACCTTGTATTCCAAATGAAAACAGGGAGATACTGGAGTCTAAAATTAGTCAAGAAGAAGTTGGGCTAGCCATTGATGATATGAAATCAGGAAAAAGTGCAGGACCAGATGGTCTTCCAGTTGACCTCTATAAAAAATTTAAGAATAAATTAATAAGACCATTTTTGGAAATGGTTTTAGAAGCATTTCAAAATAGTAATTTACCACTATACATGAATAATGCCTTAATTATACTGTTGCCAAAACCAGGTAAACCCTCTAATAAATGTGAAAATATGAGACCAATAAGCCTATTAAATGCTGACCTTAAGATAATCTGTAAAATTTTAGCAAGACGGCTACAAGAAATATTACCAAATATTATTAACCGAGATCAGAGTAGCTTTATAAAGGGAAGACAAGGCTTCCATAATGTAAGAAGACTATTTAATATTATCTATTCTAATAAAGAAGCACCGGATACAGCTCTCCTATCATTGGACGCCGAAAAGGCCTTTGATAGGGTCGAATGGCCCTTTCTTTTTGAAGTCCTACAAAGGTTTGGATTTGGAAATAGGACCAACAGAACATAAAATCTCCCTGTATGCTGATGACATAATTTTGTTCATGTCGAATCTTAAAAAATCAATTCCGACTTTGTTGAATTTAATAAAGAATTTGGAGGAAATATCAGGATATAAAATAAATAAAACTAAATCTTCAATATTAATGCTAAATGAGACCCAGAGAAATCACCCAGGTCCTGAGGTAAATCAATTCAAAGTTGTAAATCAGTTTAAATATTTAGGAATTCAAATTTTGCCTAAGCTAGAGTTAGTCGCCAGCGCCAACTATGAAGCCTTAATGATAGACATTAAGGAGTTACTTCAGAGATGGATGTCACTACCAATGTCGATGATTGGGAGAATTAATATACTTAAAAGTAATATCTTACCCAAAATGCTTTATTTATTTCAATACATTCCTTTACCACCACCTTCAGATCTATTCTTAAGAATTAAAAAAAAAGTTAGTGGAATTTATATGGAACAATAGGAAGGCTAGATTACGTCTGTCCTTACTATATTTACCATTTGATCGTGGAGGTCTGAAATGTCCAAACTTTATGTTGTATTACTGGTCAGCACAACTGAGGTCTATGACATATTATTTTTCATCAAATGATCTCCCTCACTGGACTGAAATGGAATCATACAATTTACCTTTCCCTCTTCTCTTATTCATATACTCAGACTCGGCTAAAAACTTACAGAAACAAGTTAAAAATCCAATTGTAAAGCATATGATCAAAATATGGTGTGAAACCAAAAAACATCTAAAAGAACCACACTTATTGTCACAATTTAGCCCAATATGGGGTACTCAATATTTTAAACCAAGGAGAGCGGACGCTGTATTTAAAGTATGGAATTTAAAAGGGATTCAAAAGATTCGAGACTTATATTTGTCAGGTTCAGATAACATAATGTCTTTTGAAGAACTGAGGATCAAATTTAATCTTAATAGAACACATTTTTTTAAATATCTTCAGCTTAGGAACTGTATTCGATCAAATCAAAATAATGCTCCAGATCTCTATCAAGGCAGAACAAGAAACATTAAAATCAGCAATATCAGATCACTGCAAAAGAAATAATCACATGATGGACTGGGACAACACAAAAATTATTGGATCGGAGAGCAACAGACACAAACGCTGGATCAAGGAAGCCATAGAGATCAGGAAGCAGGGAAAAGACACCATGAACCGAGATGAGGGAGCCTTTATGCTTTCCCACACCTGGGACCACATTCTCCAGAGACCATCTGACGGCGGGAGGCGGGGCCGGCTCGGCGGATCCGACAGATCTGCTGAGCTGGCACCGCCTACGAAAATCAGCTAATAAATGTCACCTGGCAGCAATCAGCTGACTCTTCTGACGAAGGCTGCAGTGCAGTTGAAACATGTAAAGAAGGTAAAGACATCTTTCTATTTTATTTTTTGTCTTTCATATGAACAAAAGATAAATAAGGAACAAAGCTGTTTTTGTAGCGCTGGGTTTTACTTTTTGGGACAGCAAACCTCCGTCTTGAAGGAAGAAGCTGAAAGTTGCAGTGCAAAGGGTGGGAGTCATTTAAAATGGAGGTAGCCATCCTCTGTACCTGTCTGGTGTACAAGGATGTCAGGCTCAGCTGTGACTCACCAAGCGAACGACTGGACCATCTAACTACCTGATCCAAGGATTTCCTCTGTTTCAGTTTTATCTGACCAAACCATGACACTAAAGAAAAGGATAAAACAGATTCAATAAAAGCCCGATAAAACATTGTCATTATGGTTCGGTCAATTTGGAAGCGTGCAAGTTTCCTCAAACAATGCAAATGTTGCTGACCCTTTTTGCACACCCTTTCACAGTTCTCTTCAAAGTTTAAATTACTATCAATAATCGTCCCAAGATATTTGTAGGATTGTACACATTCAGTGGTCTGACCTTTTAGTACGGTGACTTTAGGAGTTTTCCTCCTAAAGTCAATAATCATATCTTTAGTTTTTGTCATATTCAGCTGCAGGTAGGAATCCTCACACCAGTGAACAAAATCATCAACTACTGGGCCGTGGCCACTCTCACCATCCTGGAGGAGTTTGACAATAACTGAATCATCAGCATACTTTATAATGTGTCTGTTGTCATGTCTGCTCCGACACATGTTTGTGTACAGGGTGAAGAGTAGTGGTGACAACACCCCCCCCCCCCCCCCGAGGAGAGCCAGTAGAAGAGCACTTTAGGTCAGACAATGTACCATTGACTCTTACTCTCTGTGTCCTGTTGGTTAAGAAATCCAGAATCCAACCCACCAGATTTTTGCTCAAATCAAATTGTTGCAGGAGCCTTTCAACTAAAATATGAGGTTGGATTGTATTAAAGGCAGAGGAAAAGTCCACAAATAAAAGCCTGGCGTGTGTGCGTGTAATTTGTGTGCATTTCTGGATAATTTGTTTGAGGTTATGTTAAGTTTGGTGACTTTGGATGCTGAGGATGGTCTCCCGTGGTTTGCGTTGGCAACAGCAGTTGGATCGGTTGGAGGACATTGACAGATAATTTAGAGTGAAAGCAATTTGTTGTGGCGGCGGGAGTTGTTGTGAACATAATTTCATATTGTATTTGAGTTAAAAGGCAAAGTAATTCATATAATTTGTGGGAAGATAAAACATGATTTGTATTAGAAGCTGAGTTCATATATTTTCGTTGTAATATCTGTACAACAGTTAAAGAGTGATTATGCCTTGTACTGTATGTTACAGTTTCACCTTTCCCTGTATCATTAAACCTGTGGACCGAGAGCTATGTCGTCAGAGTCTTTATGTGGGGACGGAGTTTAGCTGACTGTCCAATCAGCAGAGGCAGTACACATATATACAAAAGGACATGTAAAATCACATAGGGATTATCATGTCCAGTCTGTGTTGTGCTGTTGCGTAGTTTTGTTTTGTCACGGTTTGTCTTAGCTTTGTTTTGATTTGTAATCACTTTTTTTTTTGTTTTGTTTTTTAATTCTTAGATGGAACATGGGTGGGCAATATAAGCTGCGGCTTCAGCCATCACCCATTTCGGATAACTTATGTTGAATTGTATAATCCGAGGAGTTATTGTTTAATTTGTCCTTGTTGGATTTTTTTCCCCCCTTGTTATATTATTCTGTTCCTTTCTTTTAATCTAATCTATCCGAAATAAAGATTCATTCATTCATTCAATGCACGCACAAGCATAAGATAACAATGGTCACATGATGAGCTCAAGAGTTGGAAGCATTTACAGTGGGGCAAAAAAGTATTTAGTCAGCCACCAACTGTGCAAGTTCTCCCACTTAAAAGATGAGAGAGGTCTCCAATTTTCATCATAGGTATACCTCAACTATGAGAGACAAAATGAGAAAAAAAATTCAGAAAATCACATTGTCTGATTTTTAAAGAATGTATTTGCAAATTATGGTGGAAAATAAGTATTTGGTCATTAACAAAAGTTCATCTCAGTACTTTGTTATATACCCTTTGTTGGCAATGACCGAGGTCAAACGTTTTCTGTAAGTCTTCACAAGGTTTTCACACACTGTTGCTGGTATTTTGGCCCATTCCTCCATGCAGATCTCCTCTAGAGCAGGGATGTTTTGGGGCTGTCGCTGGGCAACACGGACTTTCAACTCCCTCCAAAGATTTTCTATGGGGTTGAGATCTGGAGACTGGCTGGGCTACTCCAGGACCTTGAAATGTTTCTTACAAAGCCACTCCTTCATTGCCCGGGCGGTATGTTTGGGATCATTGTCATGCTGAAAGACCCAGCCACGTTTCATCTTCAATGCCCTTGCTGATGGAAGGAGGTTTTCACTCAAAATCTCACGATACATGGCCCCATTCATTCTTTCCTTTACACGGATCAGTCGTCCTGGTCCCTTTGCAGAAAAACAGCCCCAAAGCATGATGTTTCCACCCCATGCTTCACAGTAGGTATGGGGTTCTTTCTCCTCCTAACACGACAAGTTGAGTTTTTACCAAAAAGTTCTATTTTGGTTTTATCTGACCATATGACATTCTCCCAATCCTCTTCTGGATCATCCAAATGCTCTCTAGCAAACCTCAGATGAGCCTGGACATGTACTGGCTTAAGCAGAGGGACACGTCTGGCACTGCAGGATTTGCGTCCCTGGCGGCGTAGTGTGTTACTGATGGTAGCCTTTGTTACTTTGGTCCCAGCTCTCTGCAGGTCATTCACTAGGTCCCCCCGTGTGGTTCTGGGATTTTTGCTCACTGTTCTCATGATCATTTTGACCCCACGGGGTGAGATCTTGTGTGGAGCCCCAGATCGAGGGAGATTATCAGTGGTCTTCTATGTCTTCCATTTTCTAATAATTGCTCCCACAGTTAATTTCTTCACACCAAGCTGCTTACCTATTGCAGATTCAGTCTTCCCAGCCTGGTGCAGGTCTACAATTTTGTTTCTGGTATCCTTTGACAGCTCTTTGGTCTTGGCCATATTGGAGTTTGGAGTCTGACTGTTTGAGGCTGTGGACAGGTGTCTTTTATACTGATAACGAGTTCAAACAGGTGCCATTAATACAAGTAACGAGTGGAGGACAGAGGAGCCTCTTAAAGAAGAGGTTACAGGTCTGTGAGAGCCAGAAATCTTGCTTGTTTGTAGGTGACCAAATACTTATTTTCCACCATAATTTGCAAATAAATTCTTTAAAAATCCTTCAGTGTGATTTTCTGGATTTTTTTTTTCTCATTTTGTCTCTCATAGTTGAGGTATACCTATGATGAAAATTGGAGACCTCTCTCATCTTTTAAGTGGGAGAACTTGCACAATTGGTGGCTGTCTAAATACTTTTTTGCCCCACTGTATCTGTATGACTTCATCACTAGGTACTTCACATGTCATTAGAGCATCTGTTATCAGTAAACACACTGTTCATTTGGGCTACTCTGAACTCAGCAAGACTCAGCACATTAGAGCACACTCTGCAGAAATTATACATACAAATAAAATAAAGCAGAACAAGATAAATGGTCTTCTTGTCTCTGGAGTTAGCACATTTTACATTCCATGGGTCAACATGATTTAGCATAATTGCATTACAGACTTGTGACAAATACAGAAAGAAGTAAAGTTAAATAAAACAGGTTTAGTCCTTTACAGACACACAGAATCATCCCTGCAGCATAATACTTACACCACCGTGTTTCACTGTGGGGACAGTGTTCTTTGGGTTGTACACCTCTCCCTTCTTTTTCCAAACATCAGCAGTGTCTCTACAAGGGAGGGCTGAAAAGTTCATAGTGGTCAAATTTGACCAAATGTGGTTTATTTTTCAACTACAGGGATCCAAGCGCTACAACACCGATGGAAGAAGTGTGTGGACTAAAGGGGAGACTGTGTTGAAAAATAAACCCCATTTGGTCAAATTTGAACACCTTGACTTTAACTACCTTGAGTGTAATAGTGCTTTTATACAACAGTTCTGCAAGCACAATTTATGACAACAATACTTGACAAAATATTATTTGTTTGTTTAACTGGTTATTTTGAGCAGCTGAGAAAAAAGTAGTCCCTTTTAAATATAACCAGTAACTGTTGCGATTAACGGTTTGTTAATTGAGACAATAAATACAACTCTAGCACTGCCTTTTTTTTTTTTTTAAACAGGCGTGAAACAGCTTTACCAGTTTATACAAGGGCAGGATGTAAGGTTTTTTCAAGAGGGTGGGACTTCCAGGTCAGGAAAGAAATCTTTTCAAACAGTGCCTCACTGTGGAAATAAAGGTATTCAACACGGTACTGCTTTTGTTACTGAGAGTTAGTTGACAGTATATTAGTGTTAGTAATTAACGGTTACATGAACACGTTTGAAGCGGAGTAATATATATCCGGTGAAACTGGAGTGCAATTATCACAGATTTTAGTAACTCCTGGAATCCCTATTCTCCAATCAAATCAGAGAGAGAGAGAGCGAGATAGAGGCAAATTTGAACAGCCAGTGCTTAGTTGGCTCAACACTGCAGACCTATTATAGTTACATCACAAAAACGCTCCATCTAAACTTGCCTTTTTCCAAGGGGAGGAGCTTAACAGAAATTTCACACCAAAAAAACAGACATGATGACATATAAACACATTTAGCTCTTCATATGTCTTGTAAGTCATAAAAAAACAAACATGTTATAGACATGTTTGATGGAGTGTCACTTAAAGGCTGCACACACCCTACATTTCACATTCATTTTGGATACACACACAAACAATATTGTGTGCAAGTCAGCTGAGGTTGTCAAACTGACCACACCTCTCTTGAGTTAAAGGATAGGCAGCACTGTTTAGTCGGTACTTTCACTGGCACTGGTAGCCACACCTCATAGCTACACTTACGTCCTTTTTCTTTTAATAATTTGCATGATGCTGATTTGACACAGTGATATAATTTTTGCCTTTCTTTTCTCTTGTCCTGGTTTAATGTTTGTATATGAAGGCAGTTAACCAGGGGAAAAAAACACCCTGGAAAAAGGGATAAGAACGGAAATGAGCATAAAGCCACTGCTTGTGAAGCAAACAGGAGCCTGGAAATTATTACATGCCTGCAAATTTACAATCAGATTATATCTGTTTTATGTCAAAGGCTGTGAAACAGTGTTGGAGAGCAGCAGTCTTTGTTCTTTGACAGAAGCTTTGTTTTGCCTATCTAGCCACAACAAGATTACAAGATGCCCTCCAAGCGGCTTCAGTATGTCATCATGATATCTTGACACTTGGCATTTTGCTGTGTGTTTTATGGCCTATTCAGGCGACACTGACCCACCCTGTTTACACGGTCATGAGTAAACCGATTACAATCAGCTTTCTGGAGTTACCTGATTATTCAAACTGTCATGTAAACAGAGTGATTTGATTAACTGTCTAAACTGTCCTTAGGTATGAGACTGTGAGAGTGAATGGTTGTCTGTCTCTCTGTGTTGGCCCTGCGATGGACTGGCGATCTGTCCAGGGTGTACCCTGCCTCTCGCCCAAAGATGCTGGGATAGGTTCCAACCCCCCCGCGACCCGAAAAGGATTAAGTGGAAGAAGATGAATGAATGAGTTAAAGACCCTGTTTACATGGTCATGAGTAAACCTATTACAATCAGTTTTCTGGAGTTACCTGATTATTCAAACTGTCATGTAAACAGAGTAATCCGATTACCTTTATCGGTTTACTCGAGTAATCGGTTTACTTGTACCATGTAAACAGGGTCAAAGGCTCATTAATGGTTTATGAGAAAACAGATTAACACACCTAGTTTATTTGCCCAGTAAACCGTTAACTCAGTGCATGTAAACACCATAAGCTATTTATTACCTTTATTGGTTTAGTCCAGTAATCAGTTTACTTGTAACCATGTAAACATGGTCAATGTTTGACACACATACTGTGTGTGTAAGAGATGAATCATAGTCTGTTCAGAAATGGTTTGCACAGGATGATGGGCTGAAGTGATATAGAGGAATATTGTTTTGTAATATTGGTTGCAAACTTGAAAGCATATAATGAATGAACTTTGGATAACATATTAGTTAATGAAACATGTTTTGTCTAGCAGTTTGTCTATTAACTATTGTTAGGTAGTTATTAAGTGTTAAGGAAAAAGCTGTAGTCAATAGCCTAATCCTTGGTATGAGCATGCAAAATAAATTGTTAATAAGTGATCTTTAACTAATAAAGATCTAACAGGCTCCTAAGAAATGCACAAATAGGAGCCTAATTAACAGGTAATGCATTCCCTTAAAGGGGACATATGATCAAAGTTGCTGTTAAGTGAAAAGTGGAGCTTGCTGGAATGATACCGGCCTCTCGGCTTCATCTTCCCTCATTTCAGCAACAGTGGAAGGATCCCTGTGAACGTGCAAACCCGCATTGACAGTGCTACTATGGCTGCTAGCCTGCTGCAGAGTTAGCTTGGTAATCACTGTTATGCTGCTATTTTGTTTAACTTCTAATCACCCCACTAAACATTTCTGTTCCTATCTGGTTCATTAGTCCACATTTGATGATACATTTTAAATCTTTGTGGCTCATTTTGTTGTATTTTGGATGCAGTAGGCTAGCACATCAGCTGGCTAGCACCTTGGCTAGCCGTCTGAGGTCAGTCTGTCTACTGCCTTGGAGATCACTTCGGCAGAACCAGGGCAATAGATTACCCCACCTATAGCGTGGCAGAGTTTGTCATTCAGGATTGTTTTCAGCGCTTTTTGTAAACCAGAGACCAGGCATATCCTTTCAACCATTCACACCACACTCCCTTGTCTCCGATAATGCTTTGTTTAGGTTTTGTATAATCACATTCAGCTGTTAGTTATGTTAGTTAGCTCATTTTGTCTTCGCCATCCAGGGCTAACAGCTAGCCAGTTAACATTGGCCTCAAAATTGCACCCGCGCTGCCTCAAACAAACTTCTTAAGGTGATGAAAGAGGCAAGGTGGGATGACCTGGGGCTCATGAGCATTTAAAGAAACATGCACTGAAATGGGTCATACAGCACAAGCTTAGGTAAAATGGGTGGAAAATGGTGCTGTATTAACTAAAGCCTGATGTATTTTGACCACAGCATGTCAGACACTTGATACAGACCTCTGGGAACTGTGTCATCATGTGGAAAGAGTACATCATACTATGTCTCCATTAACTAAAATGTTGCTGAAAGATGATTTTTAATGTTAGAGTGAGTAAAAAAGAATCAAGTGGACATTGTTAGAGCATTATATAGTTTATTAAAATTAAGTTTCACTATAGTTTTACCTTGTGGGAAAACTTGACTCACAATGGCATAAGGAAGGGGTTATCATTGAACTACAGGACTGGTTTTTTGTAAATCTATTTGTATATCATCATAACAGACATAATACTAGGTCTTTGCACCAACAAGAGTATGCATGGTGCACGGTATCTTCTAGTTGTACTTTAAGTTAAAAATAGCATATGTAATCACGCTATTTTTTTCTGTAAAATCTGCACGTGACAATTTTTCATTTTGTTTCCACACACAGTTTCCATTAATGTGTGTTAATCAGAAGCTTTTATTACCTTTCCCAGACTTTGTGACTTTCTGTGCATGGAGTTATTCCTAGCTAAATGTTTTGTTGTTTACTTTGTTTGTGTTTGCTCCCAGAGAACTGTCTCAGTGCAAAACATCTATGTCCCACTGAACTCCAGAGACATCCCACTCAACATTTAAATTAAATTAAATCACCCTTTATTGTCATTCAACTGTACAACCAATCATGTACAGTAGAACGAGATTGTGGTTTACCTATCTACTGTGTTAATCACACACACCCCAAGTGTAGAATTTACAACCAAACATCACAGCAGTTTAGTCAGTCATCACTACAGTTCATTTTCTGGAATTGCCATGCTCAGTTTGTTGAGGATATTTTTGGATAAGAGGCGTCCGGCACTTGTTTGAAGCTATTTTTATAGAGATTATTTGAGGGAAGAGAGAAACAGATTGATGACACATTGGCTTTGGGCATTTACATGTGTATTTTATTGTTTTCCAAAATGCACATAAGACCCAAAAGATGGGTGCTAGTTTTATTAACCTCTGCAACATTGTAACGCAGAGGTGTTTTGTTCTGAAATAGTCTAACAAGGAACACTTAAGGGAAACATCCACTCAATGGTGTTTACACAGCTACAGTAATATTCCTTTTCCCAGTCATCCTATTTCCTATAAGACTGAAGTATGAAAGAATTCATTTGTAACTCAAATTTTGAGAGGACTTTAGAATTTGAATGTCAACTGTCAGATAAACAGGTGGTGCTGAAGTATTTTGTTAAAGCCTTTGGTATTTGGGGCCTATTTTTCTGTTTTTAATTCATTTAGATAAAGAGAGCAGAGACAAACTTATGCCTTTGCTCCAACACTGACTGGGTCTTTGCAATTGTTGGCCTTGTGGGAAAGAGAAGGTCCATGTTAAAGTTTGTATATATCCAAATGCGCCTTGGTATCTTTGGCTACCATCTGTTTTTCTATGTATTTTGTCATTGTATAATTCTATTTTTCATTTTAGTTCAAAAATGCAAGATACATAATTTTTAAAAATTAAAACAACTATTTGGCATAACTACATTAATGCGGTTAAGGTGCAAAACCTTACCATGAAGAGTAATGTACTGAAAGTAATTTTGGAGTATGACTCATTCACTTTCAACTAAATGTGACAGTAAAGACACTGGCTTATTTTACAGCAGTCACTTTATCTGGCTTGTATATTGCCATGCAAAAGTTTGATTAAAAAAATAAAGTACCCTGTCCCTTCAGGAAAACTGAATTAAGTAGTTGTCAGTGAGACCTAACTGGACCTATGAAGTCATCCCATTTTTATCCTCCGTCACAACCAAGTACAGTTGCAATCAAAATCATTTAACCTCCACTGCAAATTAGGTTTTTTGGCAAAATCTACAAACTAGCAGCTGTTTACAATAAGCAAATCAAACAAAAACAATTTAAATAGCTCAATACAACTAATATTACAAGTGGTTCCTCCAAATTCAACACAAAATTCCACTTTTAATGACTACTGCTGTTTGAAAATTATTCAACCCGTTCATGACAAGCATTTTTAATACTTAGTAGAGCACCCTTTTGCTGTTATGACACACTGCAAACATGATGCAAGGCCAGACACTGGCTTCTGGCAACATTCCTGAGGAATCTTGGCCCACTAATTCACTAATTTTATTTGAATGTGCAGAGTTTTTAGCTGATTTAGTGCTTAATTCAGTAAATGGTAAATGGCATTCACTAATATAGCGCTTTTATTCTCATCTCTTGATGACCAAAGCGCTTTACATATCCTGCTATCCACCCATTCACACAGACATTCACACACTGATGGCAGCATGCTACCTAACATGGCGCTTCCAGACCCACCGGGAGCAATTGAGGTGAAGTGTCTTGCCCAGGGACACAACGGCAGGATACCCGGGGAGAGCGGGATTCGAACCGCCAACCATGTGGTTATTGGACAACCTGCTCTACCTCCTGAGCCACTGCCGCCCAGGAGTAGGGGGCTTTAATCTACATGTAGATGTAGATAATGATTGCCTTGATATGGCATTTAATTCAATATTAGACTTGATAGGGTTTTCTCAGAAAGTAGAAAATTCTACCCATTATCTCGACCACACATTGGACCTTGTGCTGACACATGGCATAGAAATAGAAAATCTGGTAGTGTCTCCTCATAACCTTGTACTGTTAGACCATTGTCTGTTAACCTTTGATTTTACCCCTATACTGTGGAACAATCTGCCTTTGTCCATCAGGCAGGCCCCTTCGCTGTCCAGTTTTAAAACTCATCTTAACCTCTTGCACTCCGGTGTACCGCGGGCGGTCACGTCTCTGCGTCCTAGGGCGCACTGAAAAAAAAGGCTGCATTTCCGTTCTTCCACTACAGACACAGCCGCAAACAGAAAGCCAAAGGAGTGCTTTGATTGGTTTAGATGTGATTGACCTCTCATTCGACTAATAAGAGCCTTGAATTGGGTTTCTGAAACCTTGAAGAACCAGTGACTGAAAACCTAGCAAGAATGACCCGCCTACCAACGGCTGCGAATACAGCAAGCCAATTGAAGCACAGAAGTTCGAAAGCGTGCGTCCCTTGCGTAAAATCTGTTTTGTGTAAGCCGCTGGGTGACACACACGCGTTTGCCAGTCTTTTTTTCTTACTACTGTTCTTATTTGTTTTGAAAAATCGTTCGCCAAAACCGCAATCATGGAAGCGCAAAACCGCAATAATGGAATTATGGTTTGACCGGATCGCGTGACCAGAACCACGAGTCCGTAACAAGCGGACCAGCGTCATGTTCATCTGACAATGAGGAAGAGAAGTTCGCCAGCAACACTGCTGTTGTGGACAGGTAAGTGTTATAAGCTAAATTATTCTTTATCCCTGAAAATTGTAATCAAAATGACTTTTGACCAATCAGTAAATCACAACTGTGCGTCATTGCAACATGACGGACCCGGACCGCTCCGGTCCGGTCCGGACGGCGCACGGACCGTGTCCAGTCCGTGCACCGCGTCCGGACCGTGAACGCCCGCCCCCCCCCCCCACTCTTCTGTAGCGGATTGCAGATATTATTGCAGATATTTTAGTACAACTGTGCGTAGTAGACCGCGGCACACGGCCGCGGTCCGTCATGTGTCGATGAACGATGTCCGTCCTCTATAGCGGGGGGCGGGGGGGTGTTATCTTCTACATTACAGATATTTTAGTATAATTTTTATTGCACTGTAGGTTATTTTCTCTTGTAAAACAAAAGCCACACATTTTTTACGTGGCATGCTTCTTTGTGTGTGGGGGCTTGTTTGTTCATTCATTCATGAATGAATGAATGAATAAACAACCCCCCCCACACACACACACACAGCCCTTCACCTTTCATTAGAGCCCAAGATCAAGCTTCTATATTGAATCATTCAAAAGTTAGACGTTTTTCCAAACTGTGCCATTTGGCACAGTTCAAAAACGCCTGGGAACAACCTAAGAAAAAATCTGTGTAATATATTCATTTTTTGTGGTATTGTTACAAAATTTTGACCTCAGCTGGATAACACTTAGTTCTACATTTCTGTTGCATTTTCCAGCCCGGATCTGACAGCTGTGTGTTATTTGCAAGCATTTGTATCCAAAAAAAACACCCAGGCGAAATTTATTTTCTTCAAGTTCAGTATGTTTAGATGACTGTTACTCAGTGGCAGGAGCACTTAGAGAGATTATGACTGTTTTGCCAAAAAATTCAAAGTGTTTTCTTTTAAATGAGACCAACCCCATGAAGATGCTGCAAAGGGTTGAAGAACAGCTTTTGATTTACTTTGGGTACGTTATTTTTTTGGCGTTTTTAGGGAAATTGACCGGAGTGCAAGGGGTTAAACAACATTTTCATTTTTATTCTTTGACTTTTGACCCAGTTTGAGACGGTGATTTTACTTGTTTTTGTTGCTTTTCTTCTACTAGTGCATTGCCCGTAGAACGCAAGTATTCCTGTTCGAAACAGGTATCCCAGTCAGGCTTTATAGCCCAAATGTGGGCTGTGTTTGAAAGTGGAATACAAAGAGGTGTAGCCTATATGTAGGCAATCACATGTTAGACTTTGACAAATATAAAAGGGAGTAAATGGGACTAAGATTTATTTGATTGTGTGAATATTACAGAATACCTAAATATTGAAAATGAATGGGACATCCAATATTAGCGACTGTTTCAGATCCCTTGTTTATTTGTTTGTCAGATCACTTATTTGTGTGATCTTTTTTGACTTAAATTCAAGATAATAGTGTATCTTGCACTTTGGGGAATGGGAGTTGTTCAGTCATAATTATTTTAGTTTAGTTTATATCACTGTTCAGTGATGGAGTTAACTGTAATATTGAATTTCTTCTGTGTATTGTCAGTAAATTCATGCAGCACTATATAACAGGACACGTTTACAAATATTTGAGACCCATTGGCTGCTGCTTTACCCGTGTGCCTGTGAAGGACTACGATCTACCAATTCATCTACCCCCCCAAGCGCACCTCGTGTTCTTCATGCCGAATTATCCATTAGACCAACGCAATCACGGCAACTTCATGGTAGAATTTTTTTGTCTATTTTGTCGCTGTTTGCACGACACGTAGCATTACTGTACATGGACTGCTGTTGTTGTTTTTCCAGCCACTGAAGAGAGAAAGAAACGCCATTACAATTCTCCTGTATGTCCAGTACATATATCAGCTTTTCTGATCGATATGCCAACATGTCAGAACACCAGTGGATCCAATCAGCTGATCGCTTGAACCGCAGAGCTCAGCTGATTTCCATGATAAATCAGCCTCAGGGCAAAAGCACACTCCATGCATTTTTTTTTTTTCACTTTATTGGAAAATCCTTTTTATTATCGCCATCAGTTAGCGTGCCTTTGAGCCAGGCCGTGTCTGGACACTGCTTCTCCTGGCATGTTGTGTTGATTAGACCCGGTCCCACTGGCGCTCCTCCCGGTCTTCTTGTGCACCTCATTCTCCACATAGGCCGAATTATCCTTTAGACCTATGCAACCACGACAACTTTATGGTATAATTTTTTAAGCATTAAATCTTCAGTATTATCTTTTTCTGTCTTTCTAACTTTCATTTCCTTGTTTTGTCCCGGGAACACTGTGGTGACTGACAAGTCGTGATGCTGTGTGTTATCCAATCAGCATGGTCGTGATGCCACATATTGTCCAGTCTCAGTACGGAGTCAATCCGAAACCCCACCCACACTTCTTGAAGCTGGGCATGAAGAGACAGAGTGGTGGCTAAACTTTTATTGATAAAAATTACATATTTTGACAGAGCAACTCCATATTTGGGGATGCACACCCCCGTAACCTCAGGAAACCAGGTATAAAACCTTAGGTCAGTCTGAGGAATGGTTCAAGAGATACGCATGGAACAGACACACAGACAGAGACTTCTTGAATTTATACAATGGTGTGAAACAGGGTTTGCCCCCTTCCTAATTTCTCATTTTTTTGTGTGTTTGTCACACTTAAATGTTTCAGATCATCGAACAGATTTAAATATTAGACAAAGATAACACAGGTAAACACAAAATGCAGTTTTTAAATGAAGGTGTTTATTATTAAGGGTAAAAAAAAATATATCCAAACCTACATGGTCCTGTGTAAAAATGTGATTGCCCCTCCCCCCGTTTAAACATAAATTAACTGTGGTTTATCACATCTTTGGAAAGCTGAGTTCAATTTTGTTAGCCACACCCAGGCCTGATTACTCCCACACTTGTTCTCAATCAAGAAATCACTTAAATAGGACCTGCCTGACAAAGTGAAGTCGACCAAAAGATCCTGAAAAGCTAGACATCACACTGCGATCCAAAGAAATTCAGGAACAAATGAGAAACAAAGTAGTTGAGATCTATCAGTCTGGAAAAGGTTATAAAGCCACTTCTAAAGCTTTGGGGCTCTGGTGAACCACAGTGAGAGCCATTATCCACAAATGACAAAAACATGGAACAGTGGTGAACCTTCGCAGGATTGGCTGGCCGACCAAAATTACCCCAAGAGCGCAGCGACGACTCATCCAAGTGGTCACAAAAGACCCCACAACAACATCCAAAGAATTGCAGGCCTCACTTGCCTCAGTTAAGGTCAGTGTTCATGACTCCACCATAAGAAAGAGACTGGGCAAAAATAGCCTGCATGGCAGAGGTCCAAGAAAAAAAACACTGTTGAGCAAAAAAAACCCATAAAGGCTCATCTCAGTTTTGCCAGAAAACATCTTGATGATCCCCAAGACTTTTGGGAAAATACTCTGTGGACTGACGAGACAAAAGTTGAATTTTTTTTCAAGGTGTGTGTCCCGTTACATCTGGCATAAAAGTAACACAGCATTTCAGAAAAGGAACATACCAACAGTAAAATATGGTGGTGGTAGTGTGATGGTCTGGGGCTGTTTTGCTGCTTCAGGACCTGGAAGACTTGCTCTGATAAATGGAACCATGAATTCTGCTGTCTACCAAAAAATCCTGAAGGAGAATGTCTGGCCATTTGTTCGTGACCTCAAGCTGAAGCGCACTTGGGTTCTGCAGCAGGACAGTGATCCAAAACACACCAGCAAGTCCACCTCTGAATACTTTGGAGTGGCCTAGTCAAAGTTCTGACCTGAATCTGATTGAGATGCTGTGTGCATGACCTTAAAAAGGCAGTTGATGCTCGAAAACCCTCCAGTGTGGCTGAATTACAGCAATTCTGCAAAGATGAGTGGGCCAAAATTCATCCACAGTGCTGTAAAAGACTCATTGCCAGTTATCGCAAATGCTTGATTGCAGTTGTTGCTGCCTAGGGTGGCCCAACCAGTTATTAGGTTTAGGGGGCAATCTCTTTTTCACACAGGGCCATATAGGTTTGGATTTTTTTCCCCCTTAATAATAAACACCTTCTTTTAAAAACTGCATTTTGTGTTTACTTGTGTTATCTTTGCCTAATATTTAAACTTGTTTGATGATCTGAAACATTTGTGTGACAAACATACAAAAAAATAAGAAATCAGGAAGGGGCAAACACTTTTTCACACCACTGTATATTCATGTAAATATTGACTACTCTCTTAGGTATTCAACCAGTTGTGTTTTCAGTCCACTAAATGGCATAGAGCAAGCACCCAGTCAAGTGAAGTCATAGCTTGTCTCGCGAGATTTGCCACCAGATGGCGCAAAAATGCCCGTTGTTGGTGGAAATCATATCTTGCCTCTTGAGATTTGCAGCCAGCTTTGAAAGTTAAGAAGCAGTTAGTTCAAATGTCAGGCCTTTTTTGGATTTTATAACAAAGATGGAAGGAAAGACCTTGACATGACACACAACCCGCAAGAATCGCTGCACAAAAACAAAACAAAACAAAAAAAAACCACACACACACACAGTCCAGCACATGTCTGGGAGTAGCGTTACCAGTGGCTAAACTAAAAACACACCGGCATGAAGCTTGCCAGCAGCACTTGGCAAAAAAGTAAGCAATGTTTATTTATGAAGCGCTTCTCAGAGACATATGGGGGGCTGAAAAGTTCATAGTGGTCAAATTTGACCGAATATGGTTTATTTTTCAACAGTCTCCCCCTTCGGCCCACACACTTCTTCCAAGCATGAGGTCTAGCTTTTGAGGATCTTTTGGTCTACTTCACTTTGTCAGGCAGGTCCTATTTAAGTGATTTCTTGATTGAGAACAGGTGTGGCAGTAATCAGGCTTGGGTGTGGCGAGAGAAATTGAACTCAGCTTTCCAACAATGTGATAAAGCACAGTTAATTTATGTTTTAACGGGGAGGGGGGCGGGGCAGGGGCAGCAAATCACTTTTTCACACAGGGCCATGTAGGTTTGGATTTTTTTTTTTTTTTTACCCTTAATAAACACCTTCATTTAAAAACTGCATTTTGTATTTACGTGTGTTATCTTTGTCTAATATTTAAATTTGTTTGATCTGAGACATTGAAGTGTGACAAACATACAAAAAAAATGAGAAATCAGGAAAGGGCAAACACTTTTTCACACCACTGTATATAATTAATAAACGTGTGTTTAGGGATCAGTGCCTTGTCGTAAGTGTCATATATCGCGATCCATCACTGAATCTATCTTTTGTCCCACCCCTAATATAAACTGTCTGTCACTATTAACCCCAAGTCTTGCGTGAAGTTTGGTTTGCCACATTTGGTGTGAAAATAGTCCTCCGGCAGCACCCATCATTCCTAGTCACATGACCTAGTTCAGGGGTCTGCAACCTTTGCCAACCGAAGAGCCATTTTGATCCTCTCCGACTAAAATAGAATTAGCTGAGGACCACAAGAGCAATTTGACCTTTAAATACCTAATACCTAAAAATACCTATTGTTCTGAAAATAAAAAAGTGAGAAAGGCTCAAATCTAAGGGTCAGGAATTTAAGCGCAAAACAGCTTTGGGAACAAAGGTGACCCTCTTCCTCTGGGTCCTGCAGCCAGGGCACCGGGGCTGGCGTTTGGAGGGGAGCTACCCAAAAGCAGGGTAAAGTGGATGTGTGAAGGGTCTTTAATGATTTTATGTGCTAGCTTGCATGTCTGCTGATCACAAGTGTCTATTACAGTTCTCACGGGCAATCCAATAACCTCAGAACACACAGTAACAGTGCTCTGTAGACTTTTGTGTACTTAACTTCTGAACAAAATACCAGAATAACTAGGACTTCTTTCTAGGTGGCAGTGTTACATCCCCCTACGTAAAACTGCTTTTGGACAAATAGCCTTCTAATACAAAGCTATAACAGAATGGAACAAGCTCCCAACTGCATCCCAAATTACAGAGACTTTTCCACAGAGACTAAAAAATGGATTTTAAGTAATCAAGCCTGCCAGCATTGACTCTCTCCCTTAAATGGGATTTGAAATTGTACTCTTAAATTGTTTTTATGTTTGTTGTTCTCTTATCTTTTTATCATTTAAACTTACTCCGTGCTTATTCCAGGGACAACAGATTTTGAAATTGCACCTGAATTGCTTTCTATATGTGCTGTTTTTCTTTTAAAATCTTCTTGCCTGCCCTAGGGACTACAGATGGAAATTAGTAAGTACACTATAATCTGGTACAGAGCATCTTTGCCTTGTGTTTAATGTTTTTTCTGTACATGGTCCCTGACAAATAAACCAATAAACTTTCACTATCTATGGCAACTATGACCTCAGTCCTACAGCCAATCACAAGGCACATCTGCAGCCACCAGCAACTAAGCACCCTGTGATTGGCTATTGGGACTGAGATCATAGACGCCATAGTTGTAGTCTTTTCAGTAGGGGTGGGAATCGGGCACCATGATACAATACTATTAGGATACTTGGACTGCAATACAGTATGATACTATCACGAGCTTGTGATACGCCAAGTATTGCAATAACATACACTACTCACAAAAAGTTAGGGATATTCAACTTTCGGGTGAAATCTCAGGATGCACCTAAAATGCACCATAGCCTTTACAGGTGAACTTAATTTGACCTTCTCTAACCTTTTGAATGCACATGTCCAACTGTTCAGTGTTTCAATATGTTTTGCATAACTCGCTGTTCTCTAACAAGGCAAAATTCGCAACAGGTGTTTGATCCATGAATCAACCAATAAATTTTCTGATTCAGTTAGAATCTGTATTTAAACAGTCCTCTTCATCATGCTGTTCACATTTTAACATCATGAGACCAAGATGACACCTAACGATTGATCAACAGTACCTTGCCATTGTGAGGCTTCAAACAGGATGCTCTCAGAGGGAAGTGGCCACTGAGCTGAGAGTGTCACAGAGTGTCATCAGCATTTTGCAACAGAGATACAGAGAGACTGGAAGTGTCACAGAAAGGCATAGAAGTGGACGTCCTTTGGCCACATCCCATGCTGATGACCCCTTCATTGTGAGCAGTGCTCTGTGGAATCGGATGATGAATGCCACTCAACTCCAGGCACATTTAAGGGAGGTGAGAGGCACTCAAGTGTCACATCAGACCATTCAAAACTGTTTAGATCAGCATGGTCTGCGTGCCAGACGACCTGCAAGGGTACCTGACCACACCACCAGGCACAGACATCATCGTCTTGCATGGGCCAGGGAGCATTTGCGCTGGACAAGGGATCAGTGGGCTTGAGTGCTATTCTCTAATGAAAGTCGATTCACATTGAGCAGAAATGATGGCCACCAACGATGTTGGAGACGTCAAAGAGAGCCTTATGCATCAGCCAGACAAGTCTTTGGTGGTGGTGATGTTACAATCTGGGCAGGTGTGTCTAGTCAATTGACAAGTCAGAATTACCCTACACACAGAGCTAATTTCATCTTCGTGGACGACAGTGCTCCAGCTCATCGAGGTTGCATCATTAGGGAATGACTGCTGGAGGCTGGGGTACCTCAAATGGAGTGGCCTGCACTTTCTCCAGACCTGGATCCCACAGAAAACCTATGGGATCAGCTTGGTCACCGTGTAGAGTCTCATAACCCTGCACCCCACAATCTCAATGACCTGAGGGCCACCCTTCAAGAAGAGTGGAAGGTCATGCCTCAGCAGACAATTAGTTGACTTGTGAACAGCATGAGACGTTGTTGTCAAGCTGTAATTGATGCTCAAGGACACATAAGATAAGATAAGCCTTTATTAGTCTGACAATGGGGAAATTCCAGGATTGCAACAGCACAGGGATAGCAACACTCAGAGCAACAATCAGAAGGCAAGAAAAAACAACATCTAGTAAACATATGTCCATATTACTATAAATGTACAGTATATATATAGACACACAGTGCAGAGCATTATGGTTGGTTGGTGAATGTGCAGCAGAAAGTCTAAGTTCTCTCTCCGCGGATGCGGCGGGCCAGCTGGAAGTCTTTGGGCATGATGGTGACCCCCTTAGCGAAGAAGAGACCACCAGGTGGGCCTCGCTGGTCTCCTGCAGAGCCATGACGGCGAAGCTCAGGAAACGCAGGACGGTCTTTAAGTCCTGAGCGATCTCCCTCACCAGGCGCCGGACGGGCAGCTTACGGATGAGCAGCTCCGTGGATTTCTGGTAGCGACGGATCTCTCTCAGAGCCACGGGCCTGTGACGGCGAGGCCTCTTCACTCTGCCGGTGGCCGGAGCGCCTCTCCGAGCAGCCCTGGTGGCTAGCTGTCTCCTGGGGGGGCTTCTTCCTCCAGTAGATTTTACGGGCGGTCTGCTTGGTTCTTGCCATCGCTCTTTATTATTCTGTCTTATATTTCTTGCACGCCGCCTAAACTCCAGCCCGGCACCCGCGTCGTTTTCGCTACAGCTTCCGGTATGTCGAGTTTCCCATTAGCACCGGGCGGCGGCCAAGTGCTAGCTAGCACTAGCTCCTCCCCGCTGTAACGTCTCCCGCTGCAAACCGTGGCTCCGTCCGCCGACCCGGGAGACCCCCGGGGCGATCCGTGCGTCCGTGATATATATACAGAGTGAAAGGTGTAGAAAGAAGAAGGAAGATAAAAAAAAAAAAAAAAAAAAGGCTGTTGCAACGGGCAGCCTACTCGTGTGGCGCCACCGGTCCGGCGGAACCGGAACCGGAAATGACAAGTTATTGAGACACTGACTTTTTTTGTTGTGGTATACCCACCACTGTTGTTGGCTTTTGTTTCATTAAATTGTTTGAGATGAGGAAATCGCCATTGCATGCTTCTATTTAAATACCCTACTTTCATGATATTGTATTACTGTAGAGTGAACTTTTTACATTTTCCAAAAATTGCACCCAAAAACCAAATATCCCAAATTTTTTGTGAGTAGTGTATATTGCATTTTCCCTTCCAGAGTTTTGTGGTGTTCAACTTTCGGCTAGCTCTCGTGAGTCAGTCCTTTGCTGTGCTGATACAGCAAAACTGGTTTCTTTGTATCGACACAGTATCGTGGACACAAGATATCATGATACCACACTGTATCAAATTTTATTTATTTATTTTTTTGCCAAACCTCTTACTTTTCATTGTTCCTACCTGGACACAGGAAAGTTACATAGTGCTGCTTTAAAGTTGTCTGCTGAGGCATGATAAGATAAATTGAACTTTTTTCTGGCCCTTATTTACAATGCTGTGTTTTTTTGAAATGGTAAAAATGAATAGTTAATAATGAAATGCATTAACTCAAATGCATTTGATTAAGAGTACAACATCCAGACACTTCAGGCAAATGATTTTTTTTTTTCTTTTTAATGTTTAGGGTTCACTGTGTCCGTGAAAAAAGTGATTGGAGCATTGAAACTTAAAGCACATTGTCCAAGTTTAAATCTGAATGATTATTATATTAATAATACTCTACAATATAAAGATTATTTTGAACTGTGCAAAGCTAATCCATTGCAAGAATAGTAATGTACAAGTAGAAATGAGCATAAATAACACTGGTCAACACCAGATTTATTGTCTAAGTTTTTTTTTAGCTGATTTAGGACAGTTTTGATGTGCTGAATCCAAAAATCACATTGGTTTTACTTAATTGGGTCAACTTTTTGAACTATGGCCAAGTTTTTTACGTTTTTGTTTACATGTACGGGTATTTTCGCTTTATATGATGCAAAATTAGCACAGCAACTCACCCTTGGCCGGGGGATCTGGGGTTCGATCGCAGCCCCTGACCAGCAGTGATCTGTGTAGAGTTTGCATGTTCTCCCCGTGTCTGCGTGGGTTTACTCCGGGATTTCTCCAGTTTCCTCCCACATGCCAAAAACATGCAAGTTAGGTTAATTGGCATCAAATTAGGGATTCTAAATTGTCAGGTATGACTGTGAGAGTGAATGGTTGTCTGTCTCTCTGTGTTGGCCCTGCGATGGACTGGCGATCTGTCCAGAGTGTACCCTGCCTCTCACCCAAAGATGCTGGGATAGGCTCCAGCCCCCCCGCGACCCGAAAAGGATTAAGCGGAAGCTGATGATAATGATGGATGATGCAAAATTCTTTTTTTTTTTCTTGAAATTCTCTGAATTTTGAACAATGATGACGTAACATTCAATTTACATGTACTTACCTTTATCAATGTCTACTTTTCAATTTACAGTACAACTGTACAACTGCTTACAACTTAGCATAAAAACCTGACCTGATCGAGAGAAACGGATGTCATTTTTGGGTTCAGTGGTGCAAAATTATGTTAAATCAGTTGAAAAAACACAGACAACTTACAAGAAAAATATTTTTGTTATGTTGTGTAATGAAATTAGGTTTGATGTTCATAGGTCCACCTCTGCTTTAAAATGTCTCTTTTTTTTAACGGATACAAGGAAGGCTATTGTCTTGTCAGACATAATTCTCACCTTCACAACAACTTAACATCTAGTCTTCATACTGTTGCCTTTTCAATCCTCTTGACATGCTCTTATCTGAATGACTTGGTCTATAGATAGATGCATTTTTCTGTTCTCCACTACCACCTCGTCATCCTCCTCCTCCTCCATCTTTAGCCTCCTCAGAAGCAGATTCCTACTGTGCTTTCTATAACATTTAGAATTTGTTTTCCTGGAACACTTGCCACTGCCTGCCTTAAGTCATCATCCTTGGCTTGTACTGCAGCATGAGCAACAACTGCAAATGTTTACATGGAGCAAAGATGGGCAGAAAAAAGGCCACAACTGGAAAGGACTCTGACCTTTAATCATTCTTCTATGAACCCCAAGCCACAAAGCAGTCACAGGATACTGACAACTGTCACTCATGCTCCAACAAAACGGAGGGACCAAGTGGTATTGGGAGGGAACAAGGCCAAGACTTTTTGGTTTGCATTGATGCCTGTAGGAGTGCACATAGCTGCCTCCTATCCCTGTGTCCCTTCTGAATCATGCTCCATGAGCAAGGCCTGAGGTGATAATTCACTTAAACCTGCAGCAGCATCTGTGCTTTAGACAGCAGTTCCATGAGCATGACAGCAACAAAGCTATTTTGAAAGCCCTCTTTGTTTTTTGAATCAATTTTTATCTATTCTTTGTGCTTTTAAAATGAATATGTATGGGCAATATATGTATGTTTTTACTAGCATTTATGTACCTACAGTGGTGTGAAAAAGTGTTTGCCCCCTTCCTGATTTCTCATTTTTTTGTATGTTTGTCACACTTAAATATTTCAGATCAACAAACAAATTTAAATATTAGGCAAAAATAACACAAGTAAACACAAAATGCAGTTTTTAAATGAAGGCATTTATTATTAAGGGGGAAAAAAATCCCAATGTACATGGCCCTGTGTGAATAAGTGATTGCCCCCTAAATCTAATAACTGGTTGGGCCACCCTTAGCAGCAACAACTGCAATCAAGCATTTGCAATAACTGGCAATGAGTCTTTTACAGCACTGTGGAGGAATTTTGGCCCACTCATCTTTGCAGAATTGTTGTAATTCAGCCACATTGGTGAATTTTCGAACATGAACCGCCTTTTTAAGGTCATGCGCACAGCATCTCAATCAGATTCAGGTCAGGACTTTGACTAGGCCACTCTGAAGTCTTCATTTTGTTTTCATTTTGTCTTCATTTTGATATGAAACATTTAAGTGTGACAAACATACAAAAAATGAGAAATCAGGAAGGGGGCAAACACTTTTCACACCACTGTACCTGTCAAAGTGTTTGTGAATAAGCCAGGGTAATGGATTGTCCTTTAGCATGACTCATTTTGTGCTTTTACATTTACATGTGGAAACACGGTGCAGGCTCATTTGATTTTTGGTCATTTCTTTTTTGTCTGCTTCAAGATACTCACCTATTTTCACCGTGGAGAACACACAAATACATGTCTGTGACCTGAGCGGTCTCATATGGAGCCAGTTTTATTAGCAGACAAATAATTGTTGCTCAAATTGTAGTTCTTAGCTGCTAACATAAGATAAGCCTTTATTAGTCCCACAATGGGGAAATTCCAGGATTGCAACAGCACAGGGTGGGTGTTGGGTCAGGGATATCTGGATCTCACTTTCAACACCCTGAACTCCTCCTCTCACCCACCAGCAAGTCCCTCCTATTCCCTAATAAGTGGCACAGATACACCAAAGGACAGCTGGAGTTTCCTGCCAAGAAACAGGCCATGAGGGAAATTAAGAATTTTGCACATCCTGGCTATTTCCAGGTCTGACTGCCACACATGTTCATGAGTTGATGGATGTTATTTCAGACTCGGTTGTTTGTTTTTTTGTTTACATACTCAGACCTTCCTCAACAAGATGACAAGCCCATGTTCCTTCTGTCCATGATGAGCTCACCAAAGCAGGAAGCAATCCATCATCAGCAGTATAATACGTATACTACACATTCAGCTCTGGCAGCTTTGATTTGTAATGCAAGGTTGCTAGTTCATGCCTTTCAAATTGTATCGAGTGTTGAGTAAAACCATTTGTAGGCACTGACAGTAAAATAGCTTTTACATTGAGTCACACATAGATGGCTTGTTAGATCAAAAGAACAGGGGACATCAGAGGGTTAATCCTGTTACAGTCTCCAACAGTGACCCTGTTTACATGGTCACGAGTAAACCAATTATAATCAGCTTTTTGGAGTTACCTGATTATTCAAACTGTCATATAAACAGAGTAATCCGATTACCTTTATCAGTTAAAGGCCATTATGTGTTTATGAGAAAGCGGATCAACATACCTAGTTTATTTGGCCAATAAACAGTTTACTCAATGCATGTAAACACCATAAGCCGTTTATTACCGTTATCGGTTTACTCCAGTAATTAGTTTACTCCTGACCATGTAAACGGGGTCAGTGACTGACACCACATGGCATGGAGAGAATGACACCATCTGAAGACATCAGTGGGATTACTCTGAAATATTTCATCTGACTGGATTACACAAGATTGTGCCAAGATGGAGGACTTTTCTTGATAGAAGAAAAGCTTATCAGGTTGATCTAGTATTAAACTTAGTGTAGTGTATTCTTTTTTTACAGTGTGGGATTTAGGCACTTGGTCTTTATCTTGCTTTATCATGCCTTCTTTAACTTGACTGCTTTATAACAAAATTCTTCCTCAGTGCATGATGACATTCTTGGGTTGAGGGTTCTGTCATGACTGCCCAGCTTTCATAGAAATGATCTTACTGATCATTTAAGAAAAATTCTAAATCTTCTTCTTTTGGCTGCTCCCTTCAGAGGTTGCCTCAGTGGATCATCAGCAGTGTTGGGAGTAACACGTTACAAAGTAACTAACGCCACTACTTTTGCAGTAACGTGCTGTATAATGAAATTACTGTTTAAAAATTTAGTAATGTGTTACAGTTACTGAAATTTGATGATGCATTACTCGTTACTCATTTTATTAATATGGATAGATCTTTTTAGCACAAATAAATACAAACTGACCTTACATAGCTAATGCAGCCATCAGTCAACGTAACCTGTTGCAGAGACCCTGTTCACTACTGAGCGGAGGAAAAGATAAAGCTCCTTTGTTTTTGTGGAAATAGATTATTTTTCCTTTGTTGCTTTTAAGGACAAAAGCATATTGGTGGTTTGCAAGCTGAAGTGCGGTTGAGACAGACTGCAATCTTCGGAAGCGCCTGAGAACAGCAGCAAGCTCCAACAAAGCCAGTGCTATACTATGCTAACAACACCGTGTTGGTGGATTTACGCCATCTAAACAGCCACGGCTGGATGTAAAGTGGAAATACTCTTATCTGAGCACCCACGGCTGGATTTCAAGCACAGGTATGCATCTGGACAGTTTGTGACCCAGCAAGAATTAAACCAACTGACTGCCAGATACGTTGTTACAGAATGAAGATCTGATAAGTCATTTTCCATCAAACAGCTGAGACTGTGATCCACTGAAGTTAAAACACATTTACTTGCTACCTGGATAAAGATTATTCAAAAATGGATTTGATCTCTAGAAGGAATTTAAGGAACTGGATCATGTCTCTGTCACAGCAGACATTTGGACTGTGGGTAATTGACATTTTTCTTTGGATCACTGCACATCGGATTAAATCCATAATATAAAGGCAAGATAACCACTGACAGCTTTATGCAGTGTTGCCGACTCACTCTTTTGGAATGATCCTCACTCTTTTTCCCTCTCTCTCACGGCACAAACCCTATTTCTCATTCCAAAATGAGGAAATTACTTGCAATTTTGTGTTGATTTTCTTCAGATTTTTCCCACATTAAGAGCTCTCAAGGCAGGATAAAACAGACTGAACATGTTCTAAATGGTCTGTCTGAAACAGTCTGTTTTCAGCCTGACATTAATAAGCCCGTAATGTAATCCATTAATTAAATGATCTTGCTATGTGTGCAGGATGATTTAAGTATGCATTTAAAAGTAACGTGAATGTTACTTTTCCAAGTAACTAGTTACTTTAATCATGCAGTAATTGGTAAGTAACTCATTTACTTTTGAAAAGAAGTAACTAGTAACTGTAACTAGTTACTATTTTTTAGTAACTTGCCCAACACTGATCATAAGGAATCTCTAGATATATGTGTTTATTCACTTATCTTAACACTTACTCATTGGATTTGCTTCTCGTGGTCATTGTGCTATTCTAGGCATCCAAGTAATTCCACTGTTAAAGCAGCAGTATGTAACTTTCCTTTTCCTCGTAGGAACACTGAAAATAATAATAATGCATTTTATTTTTAGGTGCCTTTCAACCCCCAGTGTCACACCTTACCTTACAAAATGAGCATCAAAACATTAAAAACAGATTTAAAATGCAATAACGAAACTTGGTTCTTCTTCTTTTGGCTGCTTCCTTTAGGGGTCACCACAGCGGATCATTTGCCTCCATCTCACATTATTCCTTGCAAAATTTTATGACTGCGCGGCCTGCCCACAACCTGAATGCTTGACGGCGCATGCGCAAGACTGAATGAATAAAGACGCATTCTCACGGCCACTGTTTGGTCCGGACTAAAGGACCAAAGTGTGTCTTCTGTGGATAGTTCAGTTCGTTTGGCACCGTCTGAATGTGCCTGGAACTCTAGTGCAGCACCAAACTAGCAGATTTTTCACGCAGCACTATTACATTATAACTCAATGTAAATACATGAAGTTCACCGTCTGGGTGAGATGCAGACAGGCCAAGTTCCCACTCATCTGAAAAAGTTGTCCCTGTTGAAAACTTGATGTGTGTTTCCTGGCAGCACGTCCGTGGTAGGATTCCGTGGGTAACTAAATAAAATCCAACATCCTGATTCAGCTGAAGAGCTCCTGGTTTTTCAGCCTCCATTTTGGGTAGAAAATAATAAAGTCAACTGAACCAAACGAAGGTGTGAAAATTATCACCATTCCCCGCTGAGTCGAATCGAGACCCCCGGACTATCCTGGTGTGAATGCGGGGATGGCGGGAATTTTCACACCTTTGTTTGGTTCGGTTTGCATTCACACAGCACTTCACTCAAGCGGACCAAACTGCTTGGACAACGTCACGCAGTTACAACAGCTGCTCGTTTGTGGCGCTGTCGCCGAAGCCACCACTGACCAGAAAGAAAAAGTCTTAGCGAAGAAGAGAAATCCAGCTCATCAATTGGCTAGGACCGGTGTTATGCCGAGAATTGCTCGCTTGCCAAGAATTGCATGCCATGCACCAAAACTGTAAAATATAACACTACAGCCAGGCTTGTAACCATTTGTGAATTTTTAGAAGTAGCCATTATACATTTTTAGAAGTAAAAATTGTTATTACCTCTTGTAAATTATCTTTAAATTATGTTTATTTGACGATGGGATGCAATTCTCGGCAAGCGAGCAGTTCTCAGCATAACACCGTTCCCTTCAGCCAAAGCGTTTGTCAGCCACAAACTAATAAAAATAAAGAGCTCCACTGTCTGTATAAACCCCCTGTGCCACCATCATGTCGCTAAACGTTTTAAAAACATCGGTATTCTTGTGTGTAGCCGCAAGCAGCTGAGAAATCTGGTTCTCAGACCAAATATCAGAGCCTGCATCTCACTCATCACTACTCCAAGTCCAAGAGACATTTTTTAAAACTTTTCTCCTCAGTTTTCTCTGGTAAAAGTATTTCTTGGATCAGCGTGGTTGTTTTTATTGTATTTTTTACCCAAAATGGAGGCTGAAGAACCAGGAGCTCTTCAGCTGAATCGGGATGTTGGATTTATTTACCCACAGATTCCTACCACGGACATACTACCGGGAAACGCACATCAAGTTTTCAACAGGGACAACTTTTTCAGGTGAGCGGGAACTTCGTCTGTCTGCATCTCACCCAGATGGTGAATTAATGTCTTTTCATGTATTTACATTGAGTTATAATGTAATTGTGCTGCGTGAAAAATTCACCCGTTCGCGTTTGATGTGAAGACGCCTTTACAGTAAACGCCACTTTCTCTTCTCACTGTGTGTTGCTGTGGTTACACAAACGCCGAGGGGCACGTTCGCTCTTTGGTCCGCTGAACACCCCATTTGCATTCACATGGCAAGCGAAGCATACCAGACTGTGTTTGCAAGCGAACCGAGACCCCCCCTCTTTTCAGGGGGACCAGAGTTCACTTGATTGGTGCTGCACCAGAGTTCCAGGCGCATTCAGACGCCGCCAAATGAACCCAACTATCCACGGAATACACACTTTGGTCCTTTAGTCCGGACCAAACAGTGGCCATGTGAATGTGCCCTAAGGCTTAACCAGGCGAGAGTCACGAGTCCAATATGCCATAGCCGCAAACTGCACAGAGAGTATCACCACCTGGTCAGTGAACGTTTCAAGCAGTATTTTCAACTATAAAAGTGCCAGTTTGATGAGCTTTTTCTGTCTACCCCAACCTGCTCTGTCCTCCCCAACCTGCACAGCCTGCACATTATTGGTCTCCACGACTCCTGGTAGGTGGGCTGTTCTGGTCTGTTCACGACAGATCCGGATGTTAAACTTTAGCCTATATCTTCAAAAGTAACAAGCAAAACATTTTTCAGAAAACAGTCGAGATGAGTAATAAGTGTGTAGTTGCCAAACATGTTTACTTTTCACTAATAACCATTATTTTAAAAGTTCAGCACAAGCTCCTGGAAGTGATTGGCTCCACGCGCCTGTTCCCCATTTGCGTATTATGGATCTAAGTGGGGATTCAGGAGGAGGAGGAACGGGCACTTCCAAGTGACTCAAGATTCTTGACGCCATGCTACCAGAGTGCATGCGGTGCGTGCTACATAGACAATGAATGGGAAGCATGAAAATGGACACCTAGGCAAACCTAAGACAACTATCTTGTGTCCCAATAGCCAGCCAGTTGTTAGTTGGTGGCTTAAGTCATGCCCTATGAATGGTAAATGTGACTGAGTCTGTAAACATGCCAGTTGTCCTTCCGCTGTTCCTGTTGGGAACAGGAATTTTGCATAATGCTGTTGGAGTTGGTGCAGGCCCACACTGACTATGGTGGAAGTGACATTTACCTGGTTGAATGTTGATGTATCACCAAAACGATATTGGAAAAAATCCTACGTAGTGTTTAAGTTTGAAGTCATTTAGCTCAGTGGTTCTCTTGCCTGAAATTTGTTTCTGTTGCTGTTTGCTTAAGTTATAGGAACTATAGATAGATGGTATTGTTTAGGTTTCCCTAAACGGGCAGTAGTGATCAAGAACAGGGAAGAACATTGATGCCATCTCACCCCATTTTGGTACACAGTGCAGGGATATCTTTCCACTGTTATCATAGCTTTTATCATTCTCGTGTTTTGTCTAATGTTATATGTACTTGTATATACAGAAAATTGTAATGGCTCTTTTTTATTTTTAAATAAAACTTTTGTACTGGGGCCATTTCAAGCCTGACTTGATGGCTGTAAACTAGCTGCACTAATATCAAACTCACCAAACATCGCTTTGTTAGACAAGCTCTGACTGGCACCCCAAATATAAAAGGCCAGTACTGCTACAAAAATTATATATTCATTTGGTATATTTATGAATGACACCTTTGTTAAACTGAATATGTTGCGTTTTAGATAGAAGATGGTGTGGTCTGCTTGTTGATGTTGCAGTACTTGTTTTGTGCCCACTAGAGGGAGCTCTGCCACAAGCTTTTAATAAAACACAGCTGGCCTCCTTACAATCATCCTGCTACACCCTCCACCGTGTACATTGTACAATAGAGGCTTTGATCAGTGCTGCTGTTGTTCTGCGTGGAATATCTAAATTATAATATAAATATCTCTGTTTAAATAGATTTTTCTCATGGTTAACATCAGTGACAATGAGGAAGCTGCTCTCCTGAATCTTTTAATGGTGGCAGACGTGCTGGGTGTGTCAGTGGTGCACAGCATGCTTGGCGCTACAGGGTAATCATACAGCAAAGGGTGCCCACTAGGGGTCTACCAGTGGTTGTCATGGTAACAGGGAGTGAGGTTGGCATGAGCTGAAGTTATTTTTTTTTCTCTCATGTAGATATTTTCTGTTATGCAAAATGTGTGAAATTATGTGTGTCAGTGTCTTCCATCTGTTTGCTCACTTCACATGTGGATCTGTGTGTTTGTGCATAGATGGAACAGGTTTCGGACGATGAGCTGGACCATGGAGCAGAGGAGGACAGCGACAAGGAGGACCAGGATCTGGACAAAATGTTTGGAGCCTGGCTGGGAGAACTGGACAAGCTCACACAGGTTAAAACACATGCCAAGTGGGTGGCTGGACACATACGAAGGGGAACTGAAAAGTTCATAGTGGTCAAATTTGACCAAATGCGATTTATTTTTCAACATAGTCTTCCCATCAGTACACACACTTCTTCATCGGTGTTGCAGTGGTTGGATCCCTGCGGTTGAAAAATAAACCACATTTGGTCAAATTTGACCACTATGAACTCATGTACACACACACACACACACACACACACACACATGCACACAGAGAGGTAGAAGAGCTGAGAGAAAAGAAGGAGCTGTATCCATAGCAACCTTAACACTACTAATCCTGTCTCCCTATAGTGTATCCTAGCAACTCCCCTCCCACCACCAGTTTGGATTGTGTATTTGTGCAGATCTGTGTCTGGCAGGCAGACATGGCTGTCAGTGGTTGTGTATTTTTGTACATATGTGTGTCTTATGTTTTACTTGTCTGTGCTGTAGAGTCTTGATGATGGCCGGTCACAGAAAACACTGCAAAAGCCTCCCCTCAGGCAGGAGACGAATATCGCCAACTTCTCTTACCGCTTCTCGATGTATAATATAAATGGTGAGCCCTCAATTCTGGCATCAACATCAGTAAAATAAAATCCTAAAAACTGTCAAAAAAAAATGGATTTGCCCAACCCTGCTCTCCACCCTTTCCCCCTCTTAATGCCTTTCTGCAGAGGCGTTAAACCAGGGAGACACAGTGGACCTGGATGCACTGATGGCTGACCTGTGCTCCATCGAGCAGGAGCTCAGTACCATTTCCAAACCAAACTCAACTTCTCGCAGCCAGAACAAAGGGCAGAGGGTACCAGGACGGAGTGCCAGCACCAAACATACAGGTGCAAGTGGAGGGGGGAGCAGTGGAGGTAATCCCACTGAGTTATGTCCATTTTCAATACTGTTTCATGCTACTTAATATATACTGACCAAAAAAAAGGTTAGTCTAAAATTTCATTGGACTTTAGCCTTTTGCTCTGATTATGACATCCTTTCACCGTGGCGTTTTTTTTTTTTATTAAGCATATGCACACTCACAACATTTATTTTCATCCAGAGTTGCATTAATTTTTCACCAAGATCTATTGATGATGAAGAGTTGATGGTTCACTGCTATCCTTCCAGGTTTTGCTACAACATTGGATGATTCTTCAATCAAATTTTTGTAGTTTCAGCTTTAGTCTCCTTAGTTATTTTCTTTGCTTGATGCAGGACAAGAATTTGCACCTTCTGGAACAAAGTAATATGTTTGTCGCAATCACAGGATATGACTTCAACATGGTTGTTCTCAGAAATTAGAAACTACTCACTGCATCAGTTAGGGTTGAATAAAAAATGTGGAGAAACTGATACTGTATTTCAGAAAGGTCACATTATTGCTGCATCAAGCAAAGAAAACAATGGAGAAGAAGGTGAGAGACCCCATGAGCAGAACATGTGTAGCTGCAGCTGTAGACTACATTCAGTTTATGCAATTTGGCCTGGTTTTTGCACAGAGTAAACAGAGACTTACTTAAATACCAGCTGATTATTGTTTCATGATCCACTGTCACAGAGCTCTATTATTTCTAACTGCATTTAATGAAGTGTTTATTTAGTGTCCACATCCATAAGAGCATCATACAAGAACACATGCAGGGGGGAGTTATTAGGGGAACATAGAGGGAGTAACAGACAGGAAAACATTACATCTGCTAGAGATTCTGAATGTTAGTTTTGGGTAAATGTCCAGCTCTAATGTATATACTTTCAGCAATTTTCCCTTTTCAGCTTGGCTATACAATGAAGTACTATCTGTCCCATTTATACAGTGGTGTGAAAAAGTGTTTGCCCCCTTCCTGATTTCTCTTTTTTTGTATGTTTGTCACACTAAAATGTTTCAGATCATCAAACAAATTTAAATATTAGACAAAGATAACGCAAGTAAACATGAAATGCAGTTTCTAATTGAAGGTGTTTATTATTAAGAGTAAAAAAAAAAAAATCCCAATGTACATGGCCCTGTGTGAAAAAGTGATTGCCCCCTGCCTGTTACAACATAAATTAACTGTGGTTTATCATATCTTTGGAAAGCTGAGTTAAATTTTGTAGCCATTTCTAAATCTTTGGGACTCCAGCGAACCACAGTGAGAGCCATTATCCACAAATAGCAAAAACATAGAACAGTGGCGAACCTTCCCAGGAGTGGCCGTCTGACCAAAATTACCCCAAGAGCGCAGCGACGACTCATCCAAGAGGTCACAAAAGACCCCACAACAACATCCAAAGAACTGCAGGCCTCACTTGCCTCAGTTAAGGTCAGTGTTCATGACTCCACCATAAGAAAGAGACTGGGCAAAAATGGCCTGCATGGCACTGTTCCAAGACAAAAACCACTGCTGAGCAAAAAGAACATAAAGGCTCATCTCAGTTTTGCCAGAAAACATCTTGATGATCCCCAAGACTTTTGGGAAAATACTCTGTGGACTGACGAGACAAAAGTTGAACTTTTTGGAAGGTGTGTGTCCCATTACATCTGGCGTAAAAGTAACACAGCATTTCAGAAAAGGAGCATCATACCAACAGTAAAATATGATGGTGGTAGTGTGATGGTCGGGGGCTGTTTTGCTGCTTCAGGACCTAGAAGACTTGCTGTGGTAAATGGAACCATGAATTCTGCTGTCTACCAAAAAATCCTGAAGGAGAATGTCTGGCCATCTGTTCGTGACCTCAAGCTGAAGCGCACTTGGGTTCTGCAGCAGTACAATGATCGAAAACAAACCAGCAAGTCCACCTCTGACTTGCTTAAGAAAAACAAAATGAAGATTTTGGAGTAGCCTAGTCAAAGTCCTGACCTGAATCTGATTGAAATGCTGTGGCATGACCTTAAAAAGGTGGTTCATGCTCGAAAACCCTCCAATGTGGCTGAATTACAACAATTCTGCAAAGATGAATGGGCCAAAATTTCTCCACAGCGCTGTAAAAGAGTCATTGCCAGTTATCGCAGACACTTGATTGCAGTTGTTGCTGCCTAGGGTGGCCCAACCAGTTATTAGGTTTAGGGGGCAATCACTTTTTCACACAGGGCTATATAGGTTTGGATTTTTTTTTCCCTTAATCATAAACACCTTCATTTAAAAACTGCATTTTGTGTTTACCTGCGTTATCTTTGTCTAATATCTAAATTTGTTTGATGATCTGAAACATTTAAATGTGACAAACACAAAAAAATGAGAAATCAGGAAGGGGGCAAACACTTTTTCACACCACTGTAGATGACGTAAATAATTTTGTTATGCTCTTATTTGGCAGTGGTTATAAAAGATGCATAGCACAATATAATATTTGCACTCAAACACAGACATAAAATGCCATGAATGCAGTAAAATGTTAACTTATGCATTCCTTAACTCCCAACAGGAAGTACTAGTAGCAGCACTCGGGCATCTCCGGCCAACACGGTACGTAGTGGGAGCGTCAACTCTCGCCCTGCAGCTGCCAACATCTCCCTGGACGACATCACCTCTCAGCTGGAGAAGGCCTCTCTCAGTATGGATGAAGCAGCACGTCAGACTTCCTCCTCTTCCTCCTCCTCCTCATCCTCATTCACCTCCACCGCCCTCCGACGACCCTCGTCTGGATCATCTGGCAGTGGCAGCGGGCAACACCGGAGGACAGGCTCCGTGGGTGCAGTCAGCGAGCAAGAAGCACCATCCCAGCGGTCCAGTGTCAATTCAGCATGTGCCTCAGCCTCCAGCATGGACTCCCTGGACACTGATAAAGTGATGATGGGAGCAGAAGTGGAAAGTCAGAGCAGCCCCAGCTCACAAGGACAAAACCAGACCAATACAGAGGTATGACTGACTCTGAAAATACACTTGAGGTAGATGGTGCCTATGAGGTAAAGAGAATGTATTAATGAGTCTTTCCAGCTGCATGGTAAGTGAAACAAGCAAGTTAGTACTGTAATCTGTTAAGAGAACCAAAGTATTTAATTCCTGCATGATTACCCAGAAGAATGTTTAAAAAGCATCAGGAGTAAATGCACAACATAGCCCCTGTGTGTTTTGCTTTGAATTGTACCAGTGAGTATGTTGTAATCTCAAGTGTGACTTGGATTGCAATGATAACACCTATTTGTTATATTTCTTTTTTTTTCCCATTCACATATCATAGTATCCATGTAACAAGCACTGAATAACCTTGGAATTCCCATTGCCTTATTTCTCAAATGACAAAAGTTTTATTTGAATGGTCACAACAGACGTCACTCTTTGTCTTGCATGCCCCTAGTCTCCCCTGCACGTGTTTAGGCTTTCTTTGTTTGCGCCCTCTCTTATGTCCATGGCCTCTTACCCACACACACTTGCCTTGCCTGCATCTTCTGACTCTCCCAGCATGTCGTACTGCGACGGGCCAATGGTAAGCCAGCCAGACGGCAGCTTGACTTCACCTCACAAGAGGGTGAAGTGGATCGGGCCACCGTAAGTGCACATCTCTGTGTGAGCTTGCATGTGTGCAGGATTGAGCGCTTCTGAGAGGCAACACAGCTAAATGTTGTCATCTTTTGGAATCGTAACCTCTTACGGAGTTTGCATGCTAAAATGGTGACTCCACTCAACAGTAAACTAAATGCAATAATTTTTTTTATGCTGCATGTGCAGTCTTTAATTGTGAGTATTGTACACGTGTGACAATGAGTATGAGAAGGTGTATGATATGAATGAGGGTTTGCATGTAATTTTAGACTATAGCTATTATAGTTTATCTGAATATGCAAGTCACTGTGTATTTATGTACTTAAATATAATACAGTAACTTTTCTCTGTGCATACTTTCAGTACTTTTCCTTCCATCGCTTTCTTTACCCACAGCTGTAGCTAATGACAACCACAGCTGCTGCAGCTGCATTTATGGAACCCCTTTCTCGCTTCCACGCCCTTGTTTTCAAAACAGATCAAAGCACCTGCAATTAATAACCTTCAGAGAATCATCTGGCACTCATTCTCTTTATTGTGTCTGTTCCTCTGCTCTCTTCTTTACCCAAGCACTCCTATCTGGACCAAGAAACCTCGCTCATTCTGAAAAGCATAGCTGGAAAGCCTTCTCACCTCCTGACCAAGGTGATTTCCTCATACACTCACCTCTCTTCTTTTTCCCTTGTGAACATGTGTCTGTGTGCGTGCTCTGCTTCTCTCCCACTCTGCATGAATTTTCATCAAAATAATCCATTCTGAATGTGTGAATAAAGCTATTATAGCATCAATTAGCTGAAAAAATACAAAGACAGCATACAACTGATTGGCAGTAAAAAAAACAACAACCAGAATCCTCATTTTAAACTTTAATTGTCCACAGAATTTACACTGACACATTAAAACTTGGAAATATACTCTCACTTACAATATGGTCATTTCTCTCAAGATACAGTACCACATAATAAAAATCTGGTCATTTATTTGAGAGGTTTCATGTGTCAGAATGGATTCAACTCACACTTACATTTTAATACACTTGGATTTTCTTCATCTATGCTTCAACGGGTTTTCTTTTCTCAGTTTTCTATCACTTTTCCTCTCTTGCGCTTTCCATGTTGCTGCGTTTTGATTTGCATTGTGTGATCATTTAAAAAGGAAAGAACGTATTTCACATTTTGATGTTGGAGCACACAATTTTACTCAAGTATGATTATGACTTAGTCTGACTGTTTGATAGTATACTTTTTATGTTGTGTTCGTTATTGATACAGTGGGGCAAAAAAGTATTTAGTCAGCCACCAATTGTGCAAGTTCTCCAACTTAAAAGGTGAGAGAGGTCTCCAATTTTCATCATAGGTATACTTCAACTATGAGAGACAAAATGAGGAAAAAAAATCCAGAAAATCACATTGAAGGATTTTTAATGAATTAATTGGTAAATTCCTCGGTAAAATAAGTATTTGGTCACCTACAAACAAGCAAGATTTCTGGCTCTCACAGACCTGTTACTTCTTCTTTAAGAGGCTCCTCTGTCCTCCACTCGCTACCTGTATTAATGGCACCTGTTTGAACTCGTGATCAGTATAAAAGACACCTGTCCACAACCTCAAACAGTCAGACTCCAAACTCCACTATGGCCAAGACCAAAGAGCTGTCAAAGGACACCAGAAACAAAATTGTAGACCTGCACCAGGCTGGGAAGACTGAATCTGCAATAGGTAAGCAGCTTGGTGTGAAGAAATCAACTGTGGGAGCAATTATTAGAAAATGGAAGACATACAAGACCACTGATAATCTCCCTCGATCTGGGGCTCCACGCAAGATCTCACCCTGTGGGGTCAAAATGATCACGAGAACGGTGAGCAAAAATCCCAGAACCACACGGGGGGACCTAGTGAATGACCTGCAGAGAGCTGGGACCAAAGTAACAAAGGCTACCATCAGTAACACACTATGCCACCAGGGACTCAAATCCTACAGTGCCAGACATGTCCCCCTGCTTAAGCCAGTTCATGTCCAGGCTCGTCTGAAGTTTGCTAGAGAGCATTTGGATGATCCAGAAGAGGATTGGGAGAATGTCATATGGTCAGATGAAACCAAAATAGAACTTTTTGGTAAAAACTCAACTTGTCGTGTTTGGAGGAGAAAGAACACCATACCTACTGTGAAGCATGGGGGTGGAGACATCATGCTTTGAGGCTGTTTTTCTGCAAAAGGACCAAGACGACTGATCCGTGTAAAGGAAAGAATGAATGGGGCCATGTATCGTGAGATTTTGAGTGAAAACCTCCTTCCATCAGCAAGGGCATTGAAGATGAAACGTGGCTGGGTTTTTCAGCATGAAAATGATCCCAAACACACCGCCCGGGCAACAAAGGAGTGGCTTCGTAAGAAGCATTTCAAGGTCCTGGAGTGGCCTAGCCAGTCTCCAGATCTCAACCCCATAGAAAATCTTTGGAGGGAGTTGAAAGTCCGTGTTGCCCAGCGACAGCCCCAAAACATCGCTGCTCTAGAGGAGATCTGCATGGAGGAATGGGCCAAAATACCAGCAACAGTGTGTGAAAACCTTGTGAAGACTTACAGAAAACGTTTGACCTCTGTCATTGCCAACAAAGGGAATATAACAAAGTACTGAGATGAACTTTTGTTATTGACCAAATACTTATTTTACGGAGGAATTTACCAATTAATTCATTAAAAATCCTTCAATGTGATTTTCTGGATTTTTTTTTCTTATTTTGTCTCTCATAGTTGAGGTATACCTATGATGAAAATTGGAGACCTCTCTCATCTTTTAAGTGGGAGAACTTGCACAATTGGTGGCTGACTAAATACTTTTTTGCCCCACTGTACATCAGTCTAGTACATATATTTTGGCTCCAATATCTGCCTCCATCGATACTGAGCCAATCTGATACCACTGTAAAATTAAAAGTCTGTATTTCAAGCAACTTTTGGCCTAAAATTTATTGCATGTGGTGTACTTGATGAGCAATCGTTAAAATGAGCAATGATTTAACTTCACCTGACTATACTCCATCACAGAATAGTAAGACAGAAAAGTCCAGTTCATGAAAGAAAACTGAATACCACAGAAAGTAAATGTACATCAGAGCTTGAAAGTATTTATTAAAATTCATCTTAAAGAGCAGCAGGCTTTTTATTTAGTAAATCATATACACGTAGGTTATACTGTATGTCACACACACAGTATATACTGTATATGTATATAAGAAGTCTAACCAGTCTTTATATCTATGGTCAAGCTATGTGACAGCAGTGTACAGGGTCCTCCTCCACAGAACTGAACAAGTATCAGGATGGCTGTTTTCATTGTTTTAGTCCCAGTTGTCCTCATTTCCTTTAGGGCAGGGGTGTCAAACTCATTCCATGGAGGGCCAAGACCCTGCATGTTTTGCTTCTACCCAGTGTCTTCAGCAGGTGTTTTCACTGATCAGCAATCAGTGGGAAGAAATTCAGTGAAATCACCTGTTGAAGACACTGGGTGGAGGTAAAACCTGCAGGGTCTTGGCCCTCCATGGAATGAGTTTGACACTTGTGCTTTAGGGGATGTTTGCACATGACTGTGGGAGTTCTCAGCTTGTAGTGTAATTGTAGTAAAATTGTGTCCAGCCAGTGTATGAAGCCATACATGTGACACACACTGGGGCTCCAGATGTCTCGATTCAAGTGTCGTTTTCATGGCATTGGAGTCCGTCTTTGCAGTGTACCTGATAATGTTAACTGCATTTTTAATCGGGGCACCCTTCATGCTACGCTGATTCCCATGATCTGTTGGTATATGGCACAACACAGACGTCGGCTAAACATTACTAATAATATAGCTGCACTTAAAAATATTCAACCCCCATTGGAAATTATGTTTATTTTCAAAATTTACAAATTTTCAGCTGTTTTCAAAAAACAAATCAAATGGGTTGAATAATTGCAAGGGCAACTATAGAAGAACTGGGTTTGATTGCATCGTATGCAGGATGGTGGCTCTGTTTCCAGTACCTTATCTACAGCGATTTGAGTCATGATCTCATATCCGATATTGACAATGAATCAGTCAGTCCAAGTATCCATCCATCTACTTGATCAGCTTGGGTTTGCAGAGTCCTGGGTGCCATAGGGTGAAAGGTAGCATATAGCCTGGGCAGGTGACTTGTCAGTCAGAAGGCTACATTTTTCAGCCACCACCCAAAGGTGAAGCCTGTTCGGGACTATGCACAGATACATAGAACATTCTTTAGCTAATGTTTTTAGTAGAACTTTGTGGAACCATTTTCCTTTCCCCATGGTCCCTTTTCCACAGGCACAATTTGATGGGACAACCTCAATAATTAAAGGAAAATACCATTTGTAATGGCTCCAGATCTCAACTGAATAGTAATTACATTATAGCAGGGGTCACCAACTGGCGGACTCCGGTCTGGATCCAGACCCCAAGAGTCCTCCGTCTGGACCCTGAAGCCTTTTGATACAATTTGGGGAAAAAGGAGACAGTTTTGTTTTGGTGGAACAAAAAAAGTGGAACTGAAATGCTGTATTGGCAGCTGCTCGGACAGTTTATGGCAGGAGCCCTCAGGTGCTCTCCGCAGACTCCACTCTCCACCACATCTCTTTGCTCTCCACTATCCCACTGACTATACTCTTTTCAGAGACTCCGTGGGTCTGACCACTTCAGTGGGTATGCAGCAGGTCACAAAATCATGGTTTGCTGCAGGCATCACACAGACACAGTCCAGGATATCCACCCAGATAGACACGCTTTATTCCCGGTGTGTACCCATGGAATGAACCAATGTTGTGAAACTGAATGCATTTACCGTGGCGACTCTGCCGAGAGTAGTCCATGCTGGGACGCTGTGGTGAAGTCGCCTCCCCCGGGACCGCAAGCCCCTTGGGCCAGCGTAGGTTATGCAGGTATTTTTCATAGCCTCAGATATCACGTAAAAGCTCTGTGTTACTGAACATGAAAAGTTCCACCTCCCTACTCCCTGTAACGTGGAGTTATAGTCATCCATGCTGTAACAGTGTGTTACTGTTGAAATTTAAAAAAAAAAAAAAAAAAAAAAACAGTTGAAGGAATTCTGTTATATGGAATTATATTTTTTGTCCGTTTTTTGAGGCTTACAGTTCATAACAGTTTTTTAAATACTGAAAATTAGTATAGATGTGGACATTTTGTGAAATTTTGGATATTAATCTTTTTTTAAATGCAGTGCTATTTAGTTTGTGTTCTCCTGTGAAACTTTACATTTTTATAATTTTAGTTGCAGATTTTAGAATTTTATAGCTATTTATTTGGCAGCAACAAACACATTTAGTGTTCTCCTGTATTATAAAATGTTAAACATGTTTAGTTTGAAATTGAGCAAAGAATTAATTTGATATGTTGTGTTTTTATTGTTGTTAAAAAATACAGAACTAAAAGCAACTAAAATATGAAATTAATAAAATAATGTGTGAAAGTGAGTTAAATGATACTGGCCTACCTGGAGACAACTGTAGTCTTCCGAAAGAATAATAAGCTTTATAATAATAATCTTTATTTCTATAGCACTTTTACAAAGTGCTCCACAGCAATAACAAACAAAAGCATCAAGTAGACAAACATACTCATAGACACAAATGTCTACAGCAGGGAAAATAAGCATTGAACATGTCACCATTTTTCTAATTAACCATATTTCTGATGGTGCCATTGACCTGAGATTTTCACCAAATATCAGCAACAACCCAAGTAATCCATACATACAAAGAAATCAAGGCAACTGTGTTCACAAAACAAGTTATATTTGATAAAGTGGAATGGCACAGGAGTAAGTATTGAACACGCTTGTTGAAATTAATTTAATATTTAGTAGAAAAGCCTTCATTGGTAATAACAGCTTCTAGATGCTTCCTATATGGAGAAACTAGGCACAGGCATTGCTCAGGAATGATTTTAGCCCATTCTTCCACACAGACTCTTCAAACCTTGAAGTGTCCATGGGTATCTTTTGTGAATTCTGATCTTCACTTCATTCCATCGATTTTCAATTGGATTCAGGTCAGGTGACTGACTGGGCCATTCTAACAGCTTTATTTTCCTTCTCTGGAGGCAGTTGAGAGTTTCCTTGGCTGTGTGTTTGGGATCATTGTCTTGCTGAAATGTCCACCCTTATTTCATCTTCAGCATCTTGGCAGATGGCAACAGATTCCTGTCAAGGATGTCTGTACATTTGTCCATTCATCCTTCCTTCAATTATATGAAGTCTGCCTGTACCATGTGCTGAAAAATACCCCTATACCATGATGGGATGCGTAGTGCCATTTCTCCTCCAAACATACTGTGTGTTGTGGCATCCAAAAAGTTCTATTTTTCTCTCATCTGACCAGACTATGTTCTCCCAGTATTTTACTGGCTTGCCCAAATGTTGTGCAACAAACTAAGCAAGCTTCAACATGCTTTTTCTGCAGCAATGGAGTCTTGTGAGGTGAGTGGGCATAGAGCCCATGTTAGTTGAGTGCATTACTTATTGTTTTCTTTGAAACAGCAATACCTGCTAACTCCAGGCACCTCCTATATGGAGAACCTAGGCACAGGCATTGCTCAGCCCATTCTTCCACACAAACGGTCTTCAGATTTTGAAGGTTCCATGGGTGTCTTCTATGAACTCTGATCTTCAGTTTGTTCCATAGATTTTCAATTGGATTCAGGTCAGTTGACTGACTGGGCCATTCTAGCAGCTTTATTTTCCTTCTCTGAAGCCAGTTGAGTTTCCTTGGCTGTGTGTTTGGGATCAATGTCTTGGTGAAATGTTCACCCTTGTTTCATCTTCAGCATCTTGGCAGATGGTAACAGGTTCTTATCAATGATGTCTCTGGACATTTGTCCATTCATCTTTTCTTCAATTATATGAAGTCTGCCTGAACCATGTGCTGAAAAACACTCCCACACCATGATACTCCCACCTCCAAATTTCACTGTTGGTATGGTATTTTGGGGCTGTTGTGCACTGCTATTTCTCCTCCAAACATGCTGTGTGTTGTGGCATCCAAAAAGTTCAATTTTGGTCTCACCTGACCAGTCTGTATTCTCCCAGTATTTTACTGGCTGGCCCAAATGTTGTGCAGCAAACTTTAAACAAGCTTCAACATGCTTTTTCTTCAGCAATGGAGTCTTGAGAAGTGAGCAGGCATAGAGACCATGTGAGTTGAGTGCATTACTTATTGTTTTCTTTAAAACAGCAGTACCTACTAACTCCAGGTCTTTCTGGAGCTCTCCATAAGTGGTCTTTGGCTCTTGGATAACTCTTCTGATAACTTTTTTGACTCCTCTATCAGAAATCTCGCGAGTTGCTCCTGGTCATAGCCGGTTTAAAATGATGTTCTTTCCACTTTCGTATGATGGCTCCAACAGTGCTCACTGGAACATTCAGCAGTTTAGAAATGCACCTCAAACCAGTACCATCATTATGTTTTGCAACAATAAGGTTGTGAAGGTCTAGACAGAGCTCTTTGCTTCTACCCACTGGGAGTTCTTTGTGGTGTGACAATCTGATATTCACAGACCTTTTTAAAGGCTGTCACTCAGGACTTAACCAGCTAAAATTAATTTGCACTGATGGGGGATGGGATAGCTTCCTAAATTCTGATGGATTTCAACTGGTTTCTTGGCTTTCTTTTGCACCTCTTTTCTTCATGTGTTCAATACTTATTCCCTCTGTATTCCACTTTATTAAATATAACTTGTTTTGTGAACACAGTTGCCTTGATTTTTTTGTATGTATGGATTACTCGGGTTGTTACTGATATCTGGTGAAAATGTCAGGTCAGTGGCTCCATCAGAAATATGTTTCATGAGAAAAATGTTGACGTGTTCAATACTTATTTACTCCACTGTATGTATAAATACATATATGGATATACAAGTGCATGCACATACACACATAGTTATATGCATATACACAGATATATATAGTAGTTAGAATTTAAACATTGTAGAAATGCCAGTCTGTACAGATGGGTTTTGAACAACTTCTTATATTGTGGCACTGAGCAAGCTGATCTGATACTGAGAAGGGGTATGTTCCAGTGAGTTGGAGCTAAAATAGAGAACACACAATCACCCTTTGGGCAGAGGCGGGATTGTGGGACATTTAATAGTAACTGATTCTGTGATTGGAGGGGTCTGGGAGCCAAATTTGGGGTTAGAAGTTCAGAAATGTAAGGTGGGGTTAGCTCATGAAGGGATTTGAATGTCAGCGGTACAGTCTTAAACTGAATTCTATAATGAATAAGTGAGGCAGTGAAGTTCCGCCAGGACTGGTGTGATATGTTCTCTGCAACGTGTATTTGTAAGGAGTCTAGCAGCTGAGTTGTGAACCAGCTGCAAACGTCTGAATATTTTGTCATTAAGACATGAGAATAAGGAATTACAGTAATCAAGATGGGAGAAAATGAGAGAATCTCGGATGAGTTGTTGAACTATAGATTTAGGGAGGATCGGTTTAACTTTAGCAATATTTTCGATATGTAAATGGCTGGATTGGATAATACTTGTGACATGTTGATTGAAATTAAGTTTATTAACAAAAACAACTCCTAGATTTCCGGCTGAAGATTTTATATTTGTTTATAAAAGATGCAAAGTAAGTGGGGAAGCAGTGTGATAACTGATGGGGACCAGTGACTAGAGCTTCACTTTTATCTGTGTTCAGCTATAGGAAGTTGAAAGCCATCCAGTCCTTAATGGCAGTGATGCAGCAGTGCAGAGAGTCCAGATGACTGTGGTTTTTGGGATTGAATGAAATGTAAATCTGGGAGTCATCAGCATAGAAGTGATAAGAAAGTAAACTGGCTAATTACATGACCAAGAAGCAGAAGATACAGATGAAATAAAGTGGGGCCAAGGACTGTGCCCTGTGGTACTCCACATGTCATGTGGGTAGTTGAGGAGGTAAAACTCTGATAAATAGGATAAAAACCAGTTAAGAACAGTTCCCGCAAGGCCAACCCAGTCTCTGAGTCTGTTAAGAATTTTGTGATCCACTGTATCAAATGCTGCACTCAGGTCTAACATTCATAAAATAAAGAGTTACCAGAGTCGGCACTCATCAAGACATCATTTGTGACTTTGAGTAAAGCAGTTTCTGTACTTTGATTTTTTTCTAAAACCAGACTGAAGTTTGTCAAATATAGAATGTCCATGAAAGGATGGCAGTTCTTAAAAACACATTGAGATAAATTCGACAATGTGACTTGCAACATTTTTCTTCCATTTGTTTTATTAAGAGGTTGGAAGTAAATTCATGCGTCATTGCAAACACTTTGCTTTAAAAGTACCAAGTTGTCACACAGTGAGAGGGAAGGTCCTGAATAGAAAAAAAATGCATCAAGAGTAGTTTTAGAATCAAATCAGAGCCCTGAATCATAATCGAATCATGAAGTGCCTAAAGAGTCCAGCACCTAGGTCGGACCTCAGCTGGGGAGGAGGACCAACTTATCAGACCTCTTGCAGTTTTAGTTGGTGACCCCTGCATTATAGGATTTGCCATGGTGTATTTACGTTTCACTTGTACAATGCTCCGTACTGTGTGTGTTTATATATTTATTCCATCTAGCTACAATGATCCGCACTGTGTGTTTATATATTTATATGTACATACATATATTCGCTGCTCTTGTTTTTTCTTGTCTTCTGATTGTTGCTCTGAGTGTTGCTATCCCTGTGCTGTTGCAATCCTGGAATTTCCCCATTGTGGGACTAATAAAGGCTTATCTTATCTTATCTTATAAACAAATGAGAAGAATGGGATTAAAAACATATATTGGGTTGCCTATAGTGATTATATTTAGACGTGTATTTGCCATCTCAGCTTAAATAATTGTAACTGCCATGCAATAGGCTATTTTTGTTTTCTGTCATACTCTTGCAACCTTTCAGTGAGTGTATTAGTTACAGCCTTGGATTGTGTGCAAAGTTCATGTCCATCATATACAGTATGTTTGAACATTACAGATTTTAAGTTGGCTGTGGCTGATGGAGATTAATCCCTTTTATTGTTACACATCATGCTGTTGAGCACAAACTCAGAGATTTCAGCAAGGTCAATATTAAAGCCAGATATTTAATTTTATTGCCTTACACACTTTGGGGAAAAAAATGGATCTGTATACGTTCTGTGCAAGAGCAACCAGAAACCTCTTCATCAGCTATCCTTTTTTGTCAGTAGAATCATTTCATTATCCTCTTTTTGTAAATTAGATCCCAACCATGAATTTGGCTCACTCATACAGTAATAGGCATTCTTTATCTTGTGTACTCTGTAGCAGAAAAAAAAAAATCAATTCACTGTTTCAGAACTTGGTGTCTGTCTCGGTCTGTCCACTTATACAGAGAGCTTTAATACCTTTTTAAAAAGAAGAGTGGACAAAGATTGCCTGCAGCATATACAGGCTGTGAAGGAGTTTATGTGTTAGTGTTACTTTTTTCTCTCCAGAGAATGAGAGAGGATGAGCCACAGTCATCTGGACTCACAAATTGTCTCCCTCTCCTCATTTGCAAATCAGAATGCTGAATGAGCGGCAGGATGCTTGGGAGCGAGAGGAAAGCCATCAAAAGAATAGGCTGCTTTTTTCAGGCTAGGCAGAAAAGCATTTTAAAAATCAACTCTGGTGTGGCTGAGTGTGAAAGTGGAAGAGATAACACCTGTGGAATCAGAATTGGACTAATGTCTAATGAGAAGCGGGGTGTAGGAGCTTTGTGGAGGAATAATGGAACGTAGTGTCGTGTGGAGGGGCCGCACTGACATTGCTGGGGCTTAGAGCTACAGTGTGTCTCAGATTGACTCTGAACTGTAATCTGCACAGCCCCTGTGACCTCTCCTCTCTGTTGCTCTTACTCAGCCACTCACTTGCTCACACTTGGGTGGCTAAAAGCCCGCTGCTTCATGTTGGTCAAACAGGGTAATGGTTTTATTGCACTGATGTCTGTGTGTGGGAGTTGGTCATGTGGAAAATGTAGTCTGGGTCGGTGGGGGGGGGGGGGGGCTTGGGGATCAAACCTCTTTGAGCACACATGCTTGGATATCCACACATGACTTCAAATATTCATCACCTATACACGTCATTCAGCCGTTCTGCATCCTTGTCGCTGTGGTTTTGCTTCAGGGCCAGAGTTTGTCACAGTTTGCACCCCCCCGCCTTTCCCCACTCCAGTTGGTTAAAGGGTGCAGGTTCTTGTAGATGGGAAGTCACTGGTTGGCCAACCCTTCCTTCTAGTATTTTTTGTGGGGATTATGCTCCATCGATTGGGCACGCTCCCAAACCCCTGCCTGCTTCTGTTGTAAAGAGGAGCGAGGGGAGAGGGGAAGGAAGCAGGAAGAGATGGTGGTGAGGATGGATGGGGGGAGGGGCATTTTCCTTCCTTACTGTCTCACTTGGTGCTCAAATTGTGCACATATGTCTGCATGTCGGTGAACCTGCACCATCACTAAAGTCTCTGCTCAGCATCACCTCTCCTAGCCTGACAACTGTCGTCTTTGACTGACAGAAGATGTGGACGCTTGTATCTTCAGAAGATCGTGGTGGAATAACTTTTTTGATCTCTTTTGATCTTTTATGAAGGTGGCGACTACATATTTTTTTAAGTACTTCTTTCAGTTTTTTTTTTAAATGTTTTGATTCCCTCTCTTTCTCATATCTTTGAATGGAAGGTTTAGATGTCCTCACAACTGAAACTACATTCATCTGCAGCCTGTCACCCTTTGGAGGATCTTTTGCCATTATTTTCCTTCTGCTGTATTAAGATCAAAGAAGATCACTGCAGCTCCATGTGAATCCAGTATGACACCATAAACCGAAAACGCAGCGCCATATTTGAGAAAGCAGCGGCATAACTGTAGCGCTTTGGCTGATTATTCTGACTGAAAATTGCCACACAGAACAAAAAATAGAACATAGATCCAAGCATTTATAACCTGTAGAATGGAGGTGATGGCATCTTGTTGGAGGGGGCAGGTAAGCAAGCCAAAACAGATGACAGTTGGATTTTACGCATGACACTATGCGCCATCATACCAGATGTTCATCAAGCAGATAACTGTTTAATGAAGTTGTGTTGGCAGAGGAATAAAATAAAATTGTAGCTCATCCATGGAGCCATAGAGTAAGAAGAGGATTTTTGCATTTGTGCATTAACGTTCTCCTGTGCGTCCATCTAGGAGGAACAAGCTGCTAAACTGAAGGCGGAGAAGATCAGAGTTGCCTTGGAGAAAATCAAGGAGGCACAAGTGAAAAAGGTAACTCGCTGACATTTTTAAAAGCCCTTTTGATGTGTACTAATTGCTGTCATGATCACTCCATGCTGCATGTCTTTGTGAACTTCATTCACAGCGAGGCAGTGAAGCATGCAGAAAATAGGTCATTGCGGTGTTTGATTATGTGTGTGTATCTTGGGGAGGGAGGGGGGCGTCAGAGATGGGGGTTCAGAGAAAGATGGAATGCGTGTCGAAATATAACACTGGTCAACATCAAATTTATTGTCTAAGGTTTTTTTTGCTGATTTAGGACTATTTTGATGTGCTGAATCCAAAAATCACATTGGTTTTGCTCAATCAGGTCAACTTTTTGAATTATGGCCACATGTTGTTTTATACGTTTTTGTTTACATGTACGGGTGTTTTCGCTTTATATGATGCCAAATTCTTTATGTCTTGAAATTCTCTGAATTTTGAACAATGATGACGTAACATTCAATTTACATGTACTTGCCTTTATATAAAGGTAAGTACATGCACAGTACTAAGTACAGGTTTTTATTTAGCACCTGGTCGAGAGAAACAGATGTCATTTTCGGATTCAGCAGTGCAAAATTGTCTTAAATCAATTGAAAAAACACAGACAACTTATACAAAAATTATTTTTCTAACCCTGTGTAATCCAGGTTTATCTAATTAAGACACACGAGTTGCCCAGCAAGCCAAACATCCAGACTGCCGTGCTCCAGTGACAGCAGCGGTATGTGGGTATGCGTCCACAGAGATGTCAGTGTGAGACTCCACACACAGGAAGGCCATTTTTGCCTGTGAATGAACCGTCTCAGTGAATGACAGCAATGCCATTTAGTAGAACAGTATTCTCTTACACTCACTGAATAGTTGAAGAACAGCAGTGTTTTCAACCAACTAGGCTCCAGACTTGACTGCCAAATAAATATAATATGAGAGGATAAAGGCTCCTGGTACAACTACTACATAAAAAAGGAAACACAGAACAGTGCTTTGATTTTCTGAGTTAGGAGTGAAATAGTTAGATAGTGAAATAGCATTTTACACACTGCAGTGATTCAAAATCTACTATATATAGGATTTAAGTGATTGCAACTGAAATATTAGGACATAATCTTGTTAAAACACTTGAAGGTTTTTTTGTTCTATCTAACTTGTTGTAAAGATTAATTTTGGGGGGTTAAGGGATCTCTCCTGTGAAGAATGTGGGTCAAACTCTCTGGTGTCTGACTCACTCTTTTGTCCCTGCTTTTCATTGGTTTAAATTTCAGTTCAATCATCCATTCTGTGCGCTGATTTGATGACATAGTCTCAAGGGGAGGGGGAAAAAACTGGAGATCAAGAAATCAAGGGCTTAGATTTCACACCAATGCTTTCTGATCCCGGATTTGGCATGCGTGTGTGTCACATTCAGATTAGTTAAAGCTTGCATATTATGGAGGACTTTTCATTGCTTAAAGATGCCAAAGTTAAGTCAGATTGAGGTTTGTTGGGTATAGTGGTGGTATGTGGGTCATTTTGACCCTGTAGATGGTTTGAGTTGTTTGAAATGGGTCTGAAACGCAGACAAAAAAATGAATAGCGCTTTTCAGTTTCCCTTTAGTCAAGTTTGTTTGATTAGACCATGAATTAGCGTAGCCATATTTGTCTTTGTGAGCATAGTGATACTGGAATCATTATCATTATCACAGAAGTGATGCAAATAATTCAGAGGTGCAGCTAATAATGCTAAATGATCAGCTATGAAAAAACGGAAATCCTATTTCTGCCCCCTCAACCTGTAGTGTTATTTGTCTAGAACAGCCTAACACCAACCTAACAAACCAAAATAAACTATTTTTCATCAGTTTTTGCTAAATAAAATCTTAGTCTTTGAACAGTTTTAGTAAATCTAAGGGTTTTTTTTCTCAAATGCGACTGTGCAGTGGGACCTCTATGATTATTTGGTACTTCACAAATTCATGAATGTCAAAATAAGCAAATATGTGAATATTTTATTATTTCATGTTATCAAAGAAGGAATCATTAGGTGAATGAAGAATCAAAATGTAGGCAAAATATGCCCTTTAATGTAATGTCACTTTTTAGCTCAACCGGAGTGGTGACCCAGTGGTAGATCATCCACCTCACAGCTGGGAGGTTGTGGGATAAAGCCCCCGCCAGCCCATACCAAAGACCATACATAAATGGTACTTTACACCTTCTAGCTTGGTGGTAGGTATAATAGAATGGGGGAAGGAAATTTAACTAGAGTGGATAAGTGGAACTAAAGGTTTGTATCATTGTATCACCATATTTTCTTAACTTTTAATTTGCCAGAATTCCTAGATGAGGCTTTGTTTTTGAAATAAACACAAATTTAACTCACCTTTAATGTCAGTGAAGCCAGGGGAAAAGGTATTGTAATAACTATCCCGGGCCACTAGAGGCGGCAGTGCAACTTTTTTACAGCATATCGGTGAATGACTTCCTGTCACATTCGATCTCTACCTGAACTGTTATAAAACAGCGGTTACTGGGGGAAAAAAAACACTTATTCAGCAACTACACCATTTATTCATCACATTGATTATTTTCACACTGGTTTTGCTATTTAGTTTTGCAGAGGAAGAATGAGGTAAAACTCATTAAAAACTCAAACTCCCAACATTCCTCGCCCGCAAATGGTCGCAGTGAACTGTGCATGCGCCCAAAAACTCTCACCATGGGGAAGTACTGAGCAATCCGCAAATACTGGGTGAACAAATGTCCGTGTTTTTGCCCGTCTATTTTCTTCCTCTGCCACTTAACAGCAAAAGCTCCTGTTCGTCTTGATTGTCATTGTGTTCACGTACCTCCATCGTTTCCGCCATTTAAAACATCTGCCAACGTGCTCTTCTTTGTGTTTGGATTGCAGCTGTTCAAATCAGTTTGGTGGCTCTTGGCTTCCGCCGACAGTATAGGCATGTGAACTGCAGATTATTTTCACTGCGCATGCGTGTACTCCAAAGCTACTGGATGGATTTGGATGAAATTTTTACCAGAGGTGATCCTTGGGTGAGGGAGGAACCCGTAACATTTTGGTGATGATCCCAGAATGCATACCTCCACCAAGGCTCTTATCTTCTCACAGTGTGTTAGCAAGAATAGCCCAAAACTACTAGATGGATTTGGATGAAATTTGTACCACAGGTGGTCCTTGGGCGAGAGAGGAACCCATAATAATTTGGTGATGAGCCAAGAACGCATACCTCCACCAAGGCTCTGGCACCGAGGCATCAGCACCTTGGTACTTTCATTCAAAGAGGTCTTGGGGAGTTAGAGGTGCTGCCGTACCTATGATTTTACCTGCTGTCTTTATCAGATTTAGTATCTGAGCTTTTGATTTAACCGTTATATTGCCAAACCAGCTGGTAATGCCATACAGTAACACAGACTCAATGGTTGCCCTGTAGAAAATCAACATAATATTTCTACAGAAGCCAAATAGTCTGAGCCAGTGAAGAAAATGCAGACGCTGGCAGATTCAGGCACAGACACTTGCCACTTGCGTGTGCCAGCTTAAATATTAATGTGAACACCCAGATATTTTTATGAATTGACGTGCTTGATGTTATGACCATGCAGGGCCATAGGACTGTGATCACTGTTCTGACCTGGGGTCCACCAGCACCTCCACTGTCTTCTCTATATTAATCTACAGCTGCTGAGCATCACACCAGTTCACAAACCCATCCACCCCAGATCTGTGGCTGTTTAAGCTGGCATTGGTTTTAAGCAGACTGAGTATTACAGTGTCATCTGAAAACTTCACCACAACTTCGGCAAAGCCGAAAGAAGCTAATGTGATGGTGCGGTGTACATCCATCCATCTGTCCACATTTTACAGGAATCGCTGTTCCTCCTGATGGTCACCAAACTCACACACAATGATCCTCAGGTGGGTCTGTATCAAGGTTGTGCCCAAGGTCAGGAGATCCCAGTGCGCATATGATTTTATGGAAATTGTTACTCCTTTTGAGCAATTGCCCCAGTGTTCAGTGACCTTATGCACATTGACCCTCAAGTGGTTCTTCATCTTTGCTCAAGGCCAAGGTCAGTGGTCAGGAGATCTGCGGTAATTTCATCAGGCCAGAATAAGCTACTCCATCACTGATGGTCTGGTTTAAGAGTTTCTGGGGGGAAAAGCAGCACTTCTGGATTACCAAAGTTTGTTACTGTTACTCTGTGTCATGGAAATTAAACTGCACAGTGTTGCCTTTCAAACCTTGATATACTCGCAGATAACACTAATTGGTTAAAGAAATAATCGCGCTGAATAATTAGGAGCATTAGGCTACATACTGTGACTCCTGGATAGCAAGTAAAATAGATTTTGTTGCAGATCATGTGAAGGATTAAATGTGGGTTTTCATGTCTCCGTTACATATGAAGTTCTGGCAGAAATAAGGTGAATCAAAATATCTATCATATGAAGATAAAAAATGGCATAGTTTCATTGCCTATACAGAAGTTCTTGTACCAAACAAATCAGCTGAATATGCAGGGGTGAGTGGGACTGACTGATTTTACATGAAATGACCCAAATGTTGTCTAGTTTTTATGGCCTCTTTGCTTAAAATAATTTAAATATTCTTCTTCTTTGTCATCTTCCTCAGCTGGTGATCAGGGTCCACATGTCAGATGAGAGCTCCAAGACCATGATGGTGGACGAGAGGCAGACTGTCAGGCAGGTACTAGACAGCCTGTTGGATAAATCACACTGTGGCTACAGTCCCGACTGGTCTCTTGTGGAAACCATCACTGAACTGCAGATGGGTAAGGCAGCCACCACCCCACACCTGAGTGAAATAAACAGTTTTCAATTTGCTATAGTTGGCAGTGGTGACATAGTTGTGAGTTTGCTCACATTGTTGTACACAAAGCAACGTAAGCGATGCAGACAGAAAGCATGTAAGAGGATCGTGTGTAGGCAGTGTTTGGGATTTCAAGCTAATTGTCGGGTTTACAGTTCAAGTGTTGCCCCACCCAAACAGCAATTAACTTCTGGAGGGAGACATAAAGTGCAAAGTTGTAGGTTGGCAAAAAAAAAAAAAAAAAAAGCTTGCAGCTTCTTTTCATTAGTTTCCCTGTTTCTCTCTTCTCTCAGAGCGTATTTTTGAGGATCACGAGAATCTGGTGGAGAATCTTTTAAACTGGACCAGGGACAGCCACAACAAGCTCATGTTCATTGAACGCATTGAGAAATACGCTCTTTTCAAGAACCCTCAGGTGACTGCCTATTACACCATGACCACACATGGCATGTTTAGCAGTCTGATGGCAGATTATGTTTAAGCGGCTCTGCTTTCAGCATGTAAATGGCAACAGTATGCAGAATATAGCCAGAGACATTGTTTATGCATGCTGAGTGCCTGCACAGAGTATGTTTGTGTGGGAGAGCTGGAAGTAGGTCAAAGTGAGTAAAGGTGAATAATTTATTTACGCATAAGACGAGGTTAGCCACTATCTTTACTTCCCCCTCTGTCTGTTCTCCTCTATCACCTTCAGAACTATTTGTTGGGGCGGAAGGAGACATCAGAAATGGCTGACAGAAATAAAGAAGCTTTACTGGAGGTATACACAGGCTTTTCTACTGATCAGAAGCATTGCTGAGGTTATTTTTTTTTTAAAAATCATTGTACATGTGCATCAGGAATGTTTCTGTGGCGGCTTGGTGTCCGTACCAGAGATCGAAGGCATCCTGTGGCTCAAAGAAGATGGGAAGAAGTCGTGGAAGAAGCGTTACTTCCTCCTCAGGGCTTCTGGGATCTACTACGTTCCCAAAGGCAAAGCCAAGGTCAGTGAGCCTTGAGATGTTGGGAAGTAAACACTCAGTTCGAATACGCAGAATGAAGATGGAAAACAAACATGCAGTCGGGGTTATGAGAACCAGATCCACATAGTCTGCCTGTGGTATTTCCTGTTTGCGTCTGATCACTGTGAACAAAAGATTTTTTTTGTTTGTTTTTGCTGTGCACATACTCTGTCTTGAGTGCTGTCATTTGATTAAGTAATCTCTATATTATGGCACATTTTTTGGGTTATTCTCATTTACTAGATGCCAATATTGATTTAATTTCTTTAAATCTTGTATGAGATCATAATAGCTCATAGTACCTTTTATACTCTAAATAAAGCACTGTAGAATTCATTTAAATCTGTATGACTCCCAAAGAACCTCTACTAATGAGGATCTTGGACAACTTCATTTATGTGTGGGGAAAATCATGCTCTAGAAATGCTTTTTAAAATTTTATTTTAATTGTATCCTCCAGGGAGAGGGTATAAAAATTAGAATATCATGAAAAAGGTCAATTTTTTGGTCACTCATTTCAGAAAGTGAAGAAAGTGAAACCCATATATACTGTAGATTCATTACACAGAGAGTGATATATTTCAAGTGTTTATTTATTTTAATTTTTATGGTTATGGCTTGCAGCCCATGAAAACCCCAAATTCAGCTTCTCAAAAAATTTGAATATTACATAAAATTAATTTAAAAAAACTTTTAAAATAGAAATGTTGGCCGACTGTAAAGTATGTCCATGTACACACTCAATACTTGGTCGGGGCTCTTTTTGTATTAATTACTGTATCAATGTGGCGTGGCATGGAGGTGATCAGCCTGTGGTACTGCTGAGGTGTTATGAAGGTCCAAGAAATACCCACTACGGTGCCTACAGGTGATACAATATGCAATAACACTGCTGTAAAAGACTCCATCTTCATAAAGAACACAGAGAGGTCATTGAAATTGTTAAATCATTCAAAAGTAAAACATCTACGGACTGTGATGGTATTGACATGCTATTAGTCAAAACTGTTATCGAATGCATAGTAAAACCACTGACATATATCTGTAACCTGTCTCTCCAATCAGCTATATTTCCCAATGCAATGAAAATAGCTAAAGTAATTCCGATATACAAGATGGGCGACAGAGGGGAACTCTCAAACTATAGACCAATTTCACTATTACCGCAATTTTCCAAGATACTTGAAAAAATATTCTATGAGAGAATTGTCAACTTCATACTGAAGAATGATTTATTGTGTGAGCAGCAATATGGGTTCAGACACAAGAGGACAACTGCATATGCCCTAATGGAATTTACAGAAAAAATATCAACAGCCATTGAAAATAAAGAGTATTCAGTTGGAGTATTCCTAGATCTTAAAAAGCATTTGATACAGTAGATCACAATTTATTATTAAAGAAACTACAAAATTGTGGTATTAGAGGGGTAGCACTGTCCTGGTTAAGTAGTTACTTAAAGAATAGATATCAGTATGTATGTGTTAGCAACAAAAACTCAGAGTTACTGAAGGTCACCTGTGGAGTCCCACAGGGTTCGGTTTTGGGACCATTATTATTCAATATGTATATAAACGATATATGTAAAGTTTCAGAAAAAATGGACTTAATATTGTTTGCCGATGACACTAATCTGCTATGCAGTGGAAACAATTTGGAACAACTTCTGGATACACTCGGAAAGGAATTAGGAAAGCTTAAACTGTGGTTTGATTCAAACAAACTAACGCTCAATTTAAGTAAGACAAAATTTATAGTCTTTAACAACCATCACAACAACCCAGTACCCAAACTCAGTGTAAATGGTGTAGAGATTGAAAGGGTATCTGAAACTAAATTTCTTGGAGTAATAATTGATAACAAACTGTGTTGGAAGTCACATATTAATTATATTAAAGGTAAAGTATCCAAATCAATTGCATTATTACACAGAGTGAAATATTTGCTGAATCAACCCACACTATACACCTTGTATCATTCATTAATACTCCCATACATGACATATTGTAATGAAGTATGGGGAAATATATATAAAACAAACATATATCCACTCTTTATGCTTCAAAAGAGAGCTATTAGAATAATAAACAAAGCAGCTTACAGGGAACCAACAAACCCACTTTTTCTTAAACTAAAAGCTCTCAAGTTGAAAGATCTGGTTGACTTTAAAACCGCAATAATAATGTTCAAAGTGAAGAATTGATCACTGCCCGCAAATATCCAAAAGTTGTTCCAAACAAGGGAGAAACGATATCACTTCAGAGGAACATGTATATTTCAAAAGCCTACAGTGAGAACAACCACCAAGCAACACTGTATTTCAGTGCAAGGAGTCAGATTATGGAACGATTTTGGACCTGAATTAAAATCATGTACAACGCTTGGACAATTTAAACAAAAACTAAAGGAAGAAATACTCCAAACATATTTACAAGACGACATGTAAACTCACATAAGGATTGACATATCCAGCCTGTGTTGTGTTGTAGCTTAGTTTTTTTTCTTTTTTTTCTTTTTTTTCTCTGTGACGTTTTGTCTTAGATTTGTTTTTGAATAGTAACCGCTTAACTTAGCCTAGCTTAGTTTTCTTTTTTCCCTCAGTCACATTTTGTCTTAGCTTTGTTTTGAATTGTAATCGCTCTTGTCTTGTTTTCTCTTTTTTCTCTTTTGAATTCTTGGATGGAATATGGGTGGGCAATATAAGTTGCGGCTTCAGCCATCACCCATTTCGGATAACTTACGTGGAATTGTATAGTAGGAGGAGTCTTTGTCTAATTTGACCTTGTTGTTACATTATTCAGTTTCTTTTAACCTGTACTGTACTATCCGAAATAAATTCATTCATTCATTCATTCATTCATTCATTCATTCAAGGTCCAGGTTGCTTTGATAGTGACCTTTAGCTCATCTGCATTGTTGGGTCTGGTGTCTCTCATCTTCCTCTTTACAATACTCCATAGATTCTGTATGGGGTTTAGGTCAGGAGAATTTGCTGGTCAATCAAACACAGTGATGCCATGGTCATTAAACCAGGTTTTAATACTTTTGGCACTGTGTGTGTGTGGGGGGGGGGGGGGGCAAGTCCTGCTGGAAAATGAAATCGGCTTCTCCATAATGCTTGTCAGCAGAGAGAAGCATGAAGAGCTCTGAAATTTCCTGGTAGATGACTGCGCTGACTTTGGTCTTGATAAAACACAATGGACAAACACCAGCAATGACCTAAATTTTGCATTTAATTTGGAAATCAAAGTCCCAGAGTCTGGAGAAAGAGTGGAGAGGCACAGAATCTAAGTTGCTTGAGGTTTAGTGTGAAGTTTCCACGGTTAGTGATTTGAGGAACCATGTCATCTGCTGGTGTTTGTCCACTGTGTTTTATCAAGACCAAAGTCAGCACAGTCGTCCACCAGGAAATTTCAGAGCACTTCATGCTTCCTTCTGCTGACAAGCTTTATGGAGAAGCTGATTTCATTTTCCAGCAGGACTTGCCCCACACACACACACACACACTGCCAAAACTATCAAAACTTGGTTTAATGACCATGGTATCACTGTGTTTGATTGGTCAGCAAACTCTCCTGACCTAAACCCCCATAGAGTATCTATGGAGTATTGTAAAGAGGAAGATGAGAGACACCAGACCCAACAATGCAGACGAGCTGAAGGTCACTATCAAAGCAACCTGGACCTTCATAACACCTCAGCAGTACCACAGGCTGATCACCTCCATGCCACGCCACATTGATACTGTAATTAATCCAAAAGGAGCCCTGACCAAGTATTGAATGTGTACATAGGCATACTTTTCAGTTGGCCAACATTTCTAATTTTTTGAGAAACTGGATTTGGGGTTTTCATGGGCTGTAAGCCATAATCATCAAAATTAAAATAAATAAACACTTGAAATATATCACTATGTGTAATGAATCGGTATAATAAATGGGTTTCACTTTCTGAAATGAGTGACCAAAAATATTGAACTTTTTCATGATATTCTAATTTTTTGAGCTGTACCTGTATGCACCAGGGTTCATTTGTCACCACCGGCTCCCCAGAGAGCAACAGTGTACATACAGTGGGGAAAATAAGTATTGAACACATCAACATTGTTTTCATTAAACATATTTCTGATAGAGCCGTTGACCTGAGATTTTCATCAGATATCAGTAACAACCCAAGTAATCCATACACACAAAGAAATCAAGGCAGCTGTGTTCACAAAACAAGTTATATTTAATAAAGTGGAATACACAGGGAATAAGTATTGAACACATGACAAAAAAGAGGTGCAGAAATGCATAGAAAGCCAAGAAACCAGCTGAAATCCATCAGAATTTAGGAAACCATCCCATCCATCTTCTTCCGCTTAATCTTTTTCGGGTCGCGGGGGGGGCTGGAGCCTATCCCGGCATCTTTGGCCGAGAGGCAGGGTACACCCTGGACAGATCGCCAGTCCATCGCAGGGCCAACACAGAGAGACAGACAACCATTCACTCTCACAGTCATACCTAAGGACAATTTAGAATCCCCAGTTTGATGCCAGTTAACCTAACTTGCATGTTTTTGGCATGTGGGAGGAAACCGGAGAAATCCCGGAGTAAACCCACGCAGACACAGGGAGAACATGCAAACTCCACACAGATCACTGTTGGTCGGGGGCTGGGATTGAACCCAGATCCCCTGGCCAAGAGTGAGTTGCTGTGCTGCCGCAATGCTAACCACTCCGCCACCGCACTGCCCATCAGTGCAAATTAATTTCAGCTGGTTAAGTTCTAACTGATAGCCTTTAAAAAGGTCTGTGAATATCAGATTGTCACACCACAAAGAACTCATGATGGGTAGAAAAAGGCAAAGGTCTCTCTAGACCTTTGCAACCTTATTGTTACAAAACATAATGATGGCACTGGTTACAGGCGCATTTCTAAACTGTTGTTTAGAAGTGGGCACTGTTGGAACCATCATTCGGAAGTGGAAGTAACATCATTTTACCATAAACTATCTACAACCAGGAACTCTGTGCAAGATTTCTGACAGAGGAGTCAAAAGAATTATCAGAAGAGTTATCCAAGAGCCAAAGACCACTCGTGGAGAGCTCCAGAAAGACCTGGTTTCAAAGACAGCAGTACAAACTGATCAAAAGAAAAGGCATGTGCATTCTGCATAGGTAACAGCACTAAATACGATTACAGTTTAGTGATGTGGGATGATGGGAGTTGTTATCCGCTAGTCTTTAAAAAAAAAAAAAAACAACTTAATATTACTCTGTTATTATATGACCGCCAACAACTTTAATTACATGGAAAATTATCTTTTAAATTGACAAATATCATATGTGTAACTCATGGCAAAATTTGATCGGGATCAAAAGATAATTTTGCCATTCATTTCAATGGAGATTTTTTTTCAAGTTAAGGTCCCATATGCACTGGTCTGTACAAAAAAACCTGAATAGCTCATGCCCCATCAGTGAGTACAGAGCCGAGTGGAGTTGGCGGGCCACTGATCCCTATAGAAAAACTGGATAAATCATTGGCCGCCAGAAGTGATTCCCCTGGCTTGCCACTTTTACCTCAGTAGCTTCCCAAAAATTAAGATTTTGAACTTCTTGATATGGAGACACAGTTTATAATCTTGCGCAACCGGTGAACTATAGAAATCAAGTTGACATTATTTATCCTTTTTTTTTTTTTTTTCCTTTGAAAGACAAAAGTAAAATAGAAAGATGTCTTTACCTTCTTTACATGTTTCAACTGCACTGCAGTTTAGCGGCCGTCCATTTGGATATACTAGTGTTTTGGGTGTAGTACTAATATGGTGGCCAGGTGCCTTCACTTCTGAGCCGTCTAGTTTTTCTGTAGAGATCAGTGGGGTGGGCGCGGTAACCAGGAAACGGGGGTGTGGATGAGTCCTGTAAAAAAAACTATCGCACTCGTGTTTTGTGGGGAGCTGGGAGAGCTGTCACACAGACAGCAAAGCAAGCCCAAATAAGCAACTGCACGTTCAAAAACAAGCCCAAAAACCCGCAACCCGTGACTGACAAAATTTGCAAGCGACTTTTGAGAAAAACAAGCCCAAAGTCGCTTATAATAAGGGGACTTGGCAACTATGCCAAAAACACCATACCAACAGTGAAGTTTGGAGGTGGGAGCATCATGGTGTGTGGGTGTTTTTCAGCACATGGTACAGGCAGACTTAATATAAGTTGAAGGAAAGATGAATGGACAAATGGAGAGGCATCCTTAATAAGAACCTGTTGCCACCTGCCAAGACACTGAAGATGAAACGGGTGGACATTTCAGCAAAACAGTGGTCCCAAACACACAGCCAAGGAAACCCTCAACTGGCTTCAGAGAAGGAAAATAAAGCTGCTGGAATGGCCCAGTCAGTCACCTGAGCTGAATCCAATTGAAAATCTATGGAACAAACTGAAGATCAGAGTTCATAGAAGACACCCATGGAACCTTCAAAATTTGAAGACAGTTTGTGTGGAAGAATGGGCTACAATCATTCCTGAGCAATGCTTGGGCCTAGTTTCTCCATACAGGAGGCATCTGGAAGCTGTTATTATTAACAAAGGCTTTCTACTAAATATTAAATGAATTTCACCAAGTGTGTTCAATACTTATTCCCTGTGTCATTCCACTTTATTAAATATAACTTGTTTTGTGAACACAGTTGCCTTTATTTATTTGTGTGTATGGATTACTTGGATTGTTACTGATATCTGGTGAAAATCTCAGGTCACTGGCTCCATCGGAAATATGTTTAATGAGAAAAATGTTGATGTGTTCAGTACTTATTTTCCCCGCTGTACATAAGATATAAGCATTCTGTGGGAATGCTCCTTGGGTCAAGGCCTGGACACTACATAATTTTTTTTTCATAATTGCCTTTAAGATGGTCACTGTGGTGGTCATTTTCTTTAAGAACTTTATATCATGAATTTTAACAGTGGCTCAGGAGGTGGAGCGGGTTGTCCAATAACCAGAGGGTTGGCAGTTCAAATCCTGCTCTCCCAGCTATCCAGCCATTGTTTCCCTGGGCAAGACACTTTAACCACCTTGCCTCCAGTGTCCATGACATTGGGTATGAATGTGTGTAAATGTTTGGTAGTGGTTGGAGAGGCCATTGGCGCGGATTGGCATCCACGTTTCGGTCAGTCTGCCCCTGGGCAGCTGTGGCTACAGTAGTAGCTTACCGCTACCATTGTCTGTGGAGTGAATGAAAAATGTATCCATTGTAAAGCGTCTTTGAGTGTCCATGAAAAGCGCTATATAAATCTGATGCATTATTATTATTATTACTAATGATCATACATTTGAGTCACATGGGGCCAAGCTTGCTAGTTCTCCAATATAAAAATGTCAAAAAACATAGTAACAAGTACTGCTTAATGTTTATTATTGTGAGTCTTTATAAATGAAAGACAATCTGAGGATGCCGCATTGAATTGCATGTGGTTGAATTGTCTTAGTTTTGAACATCTTTTTTATAATTTACTGAAGCACCATTACATATTTCAGTCTCTTGCAACTCCTTTCTTTTGCAGGCATCCAGAGATCTTGTGTGCTTCCTGCAGTTGGACCACGTTAATGTGTATTATGGCCAAGATTATCGCAGCAAATACAAGGCACCTACTGACTACTGCCTTGCCCTCAAGGTAAATCTCTCCTTTATCTGCCCACTGAGTTTTAAAATATCACCAGTTCCTCAGAAAGATTCAAATAATCTGCACAGTTACATCCTTTAAAACTTTTTCAAAAGACACATTTAGAGTACCTGTACAGATGAGGAAGTTAAGAGTGCTAGAGAAGTATGTGAGGGTGGTGCATTACATGTATGAGGACAGCGAGACGATGAATTGTGATTACATCAGGGATCGGCCCTGAGCCCCTTCTTGTTTGCTGTGGTGATGGACAGGCTGACAGACAAGGTCAGGCAGGATTCTTTGTGAACCATGATGTTCGCAGATGACATTGTGATCTGTAGTGATTAGGCAGCAGGTGGAACAGAACCTGGAGAGTTGGAGGTATGCACAGGAGAGAAGACAAATGAAAGTCAGTAGAAGTGAGACAGAAAACATGTGTGTAAATGAGATGGAGGCAGGAGTAGAGATAGTGAGGGTGGATGAGTTTAAGTATCTGGCGTCACCCATCCAAAGCAATGGTCATTCCACAAGAGAGATAAAGAAGCAAGTGCAAGCAGGGTGGAGTGGGTGAAGATGAGTGTCAGGGGTGATCTGCAACAGAAGAATAGCAGAGTGAAAGGGAAGCTTTACAAGACGGTAGTGAGACCTGCTTTAATGTACAGTTTGGAGACGGTGGCACTGACAAAAACACAGGCGGCTGAGTTGGAGATGGCAGAGTTGACGATGCTAAGATTGTCATTAGGACAGACAAGAAATGAGGGAAAAAAAATTACATGGTTTTATATGGTAGGTCGATTAGTCTGTGTTTTGTGATTGTGTGTGTGTGGGGGGTGAGACTATACTACTCACAAAAAGTTAGGGATATTTGGCTTTCAGGTGAAATTTATGGAAAATGTAAACAGTTCGTGCTACAACAGTGATATTATATCATGAAAGTAGGGCAATCAAGTAGAAGCATGCAATGCTGATTTTCTCATCTCAAACAATTTGTTGAAACAAAAGCCAACAACAGTGGTGGGTATACCACAACAAAAAATGTCAGTGTCTCAATAACTTGTCATGTGCCCTTGAGCATCAAATATAGCTTGACAATGACGTCTCCTGCTGTTCACAAGTCAACTTATTGTCTGCTGAGGCATGGCATTCCACTTTTCTTGAAGGGCGGCCCTCGGGTCATTGAGGTTGTGGGGTGCAGGGTCACAAGCCTCTACAGCCTGTTTTCCACTAGCCCAGCACACCTCGGTACGGCTCGATTCACTTCAGTACGGCTCGGAATGCTTCTGTCTCCATTAGCACGGTGTTGTGCTTGTGCTGTGATGGTTTGTGATGGTTTGTGTGCCCACATCCTAGGGCATTTTGGATGTACTGAATTAAAAAAATTCATGTTTTTCACCTTCAGGTCAACGTTTGGAACAACAGTATTATTATTTTCCGTTTAGATGATGCTACACTCCTTCTAAAGTATTGTAAATCTCTGAATTTGGAATGCCGATAGAACATTCAATTTACATATACTTGTACCTTTGACTTTGTGCTAATTTTTTATGATATTTCAATAAAAAGAACAGAAAGCTTACAAAAAGATTTCTTTTTTGGTCTAGTTAAAAATTACATTACCTTTACAATGGTTGACCCTCAGCATCATTTTGATCAGACTAGGCAATGGAATTTCTATGTAATTATACTGTTTTATAATTCAGTGTTATAACAGACAAACCACACTTTCCAAAACAATTCCATTTTATTATATACAAAATATTAAAATAAAAAAAAACTTTGCAACACAACATGAAGGTTAATCGACATTTTATACACGCCGACCACTGAGTGCTGAGGCTCGGTAGAATGAAGGCGTCTCTGCCAGCTCTGGTTCAGGAAAGCTCGGTTGAATAATCCGTGCGGGCTGTCGCGGCGGACGCGTGGGATGATTCTACAAGGAAAATGCACACAATAAAATACAGCACGAAAGTGCAATATATACAGAAAAGACAATAGTTTTTAACAAGAATACATAAGCTTATTTCAGCGTATTGTTCACATGAATAATTACAATAAAAGCTTTAGTCCACAGTGTGCTGCAATAAAGCAGCAATCCATCCACAAATGAACAGCTTTTTTATTGCATAAATAAACTGAGCGTCTTACTGAATATATTTGCGAAAAAACGCACAATAAAAAAAAAAAAAACCTCACCGTTAAAGGACTCTGATGTCGAGACCTCCCGGTATATTTTTTCATTCCGGGCAGCTCCGTCTAACTCGCGCTGCATACGTTCGTCTGACAATGCAGTGAGCAGACACTGCAGCTCCTTATTGGTCCGTGGAACACCCTTATTACGCGAAGCCATTTTTGATAGAGAATAAATGAAAATAGCACAGCAATACACTGAAAAGGAACCGCCAACAGTGGTTGCGTGCTGAGTAAAGGCGGTCGTGAAGATTCTTTTTTTTTTTTTTCCAAAAACTTTATTGAGAAGGTCATGAAGATTTGGTAGATGAGGAGGAGGAGAGGGGCAGTTACAACCTGACCAATCAGCGCCGGTTACGACCTGACCAATCAGCGGCGACCAGTCTGTTAACATCACAACACGGCACAGCTCAGCACTGCTGTACCCTGCCCTGGAGCGGGGCTGAGAATCGCGGCTGTTAAACCGTGTTGGGGCTTGTGGAAAAGCGTACAAAGCGTGCTGAGCCGTCCCGTGTCGCACTAAAGCGTGCTAGTGGAAAAGGCCCTTACATGGCAACTTAGCTGATCCCATAAGTTTTCTATGGGATTCAGGTCTGGAAAAAGTGCAGGCCACTCCATTTGAGGTACCCCAGCCTCTAGCAGCCATTCTCAAATGATGCAACCTTGAGGAGCTGGAGTATTGTCGTCCATGAAGATGAAATTGGGCCTGTGTTGTTCGTGCAGGGACACAATGACTGGATAAGGCTGCATGTCCATCAAATGTGTTTTTTGTTGCCCGACCGCCCTGAGCATTTTTTTTTTTTTTTTTTTTTCAGCATTTGTACACAACGCTATGGGGGGAAAAAAAAGGTCTGTGCCCTGTATCCCAGCAACAGCTTGTCACTCTTAGCTCAGCACTTCTGCTTTTCCTATCGTCAGACTTTCTACAGATTTTTTAATAGCAGCCTCTAAATAACAATGGACAGGAAACGTTTTCTAGCAGCTTTGGATGTAAAATATGATGACACGGAAAGCAGGAGTCTGAGTACAGACGAGAACCGGCGTCCTATGTCCCGCCCATGCAGCAGTTCTGATTGGCTGATTAGGTCTGACATTGACAAGCTCAGCTGCAGTCTCTGAAAAGTTGAACTTTTGTCAACTCTGAGCGCTCTGAGTGCCGCAACAAAAAAACGGCCACCACCGAGAGCATTTCAGCACCAAGGGCGCTCAGCGCTGTAAACGCTGAACTACATAGAGAATGAATGGAAAATAGCCGCCCAGAGTGGAAAAAACATGTTTGGTGGCCACGCAACCTTAATGATGTTATTCAGAAAGTATCAGCTTGTCATTGTACCATTCACAAGGTGTAGGGCATGTCTGTATTGACTAAACACACCTGCCCAGACTGCAACATGATGACAACAATGGCTGATGATAGCGCTCTCCTTGACGTCTCCAACATCGTTGGCGGCCATCATTTCTGCTCAACGTGAATCAACTTTCATCAGAGAACAGCACTGAGGCCCACTGGTCCCTTGTCCAGCATAAATGCTTCCTGGCTCATGCAAGATGATGGTGCCTGTGCCTGGTGGTGGGGTCAGGTACCCTCGCAAGTCATCTAGCATTCAGACCACGCTTATGTAAATAGTTTTGAATGGTCTGACGTGACACTTGGGTGCCTCTCACCTCTCTTAAATGTGCCTGGAGTTGAGTGGCATTCATCATCAGGTTCCACAGGGCACTGTTCACAATGAAGCGGTCATCACCATGGGATGTGGCCAAAGGACATCCACTTCTGTGCCTTTCTGTGACTCTACCAGTCTCTGTGTTGCAACCTGCTGATGACACACTGTGACACTCTAAGCTCAGTGGCCACTTCCCTCTGAGAGCATCCTGTTTGAAGCCCCACAATGGCGAGGTACTGCTGATCAATTGTTAGGCGTCGTCTTGGTCTCATGATGTCAAAATGTGAACAACATGATGCAGAGGACTGTTTGAATACCAATTCTAATTGAACCAGAAAATTTATTGGTCGATTCATGGCTCAAACACCTGTTGTGAAGTTTGCCATTAACCACCTTGTTGGAGAACAGCAAGTTATGCAGAAAGTACTGAAACATTGAATAGGTGGACATGTGCATTCAAAAAGTCAGAGAAGGTCAGAGACTTCCGGTCTGGACGCCATGGCGACTGCAGCTTAATACTGAAGCTCTCAGACCCAATCCAGGATAACACCTTGAAAATCAAACTTAACGGATTTTTGGAGGAGTGAAAATCAAAAGACAAAATCATCATGTCTAAAGGAAAACAGAAGAAACTGAAATTCTCCAGGCCAGGACACGTATCGGCCGGAGAATCTGAACTGGAAGATCTCCGTTCAGAAGACGAGGAACTGGTGATAGCTAACAAAAGGGTTAGCCTGAAATCACTATTTGAGGAGCTACGACGATTTCGCCGAGAAGTTACGGCCGAATTTCGGGAATTCAGAGAAGAATTGAAAAGGACAAACAGCAGAGTGGACCAGGCCGAGAACCGAATCTTGGAAACAGAGGATCGAATAAAAGTGCTCGGAGATTCTGTGCTAGACCTACGCAAAAGACAAGCAGCTATAGAGGCTAAGCTAACCGACCAAGAAGGAAAACAAAGAAGAGACAACATAAGAATTCATGGTCTGATAGAAGGAACCGAAAATGGTTTTAACTCAATGGCAGAATGCGTGGAATCCTTACTGAGAGAGAAATTGGATATTCCACAAACCACCAACTTGAAGATAGAAAAGGCACATCGTTCATTAGCCGCTAGGCCGGCGGCGGAAGCGCCCCCACGTTCGGTGTTGGTAAGATTTTCCAATTTCAAAATAAAACAAGAGGTTGTAAGACTGGCCTGGCAGAAAAAAGGATTTATGCACCAGGAGAGAAAAGTCTACGTGGAACACGATTACGCCCCGGAGGTCCTTAAAAAGCGCAGGGAATACAATGACGCGAAAAAGGTGTTAAGAGAGAAGAAATTGCGCTTTCAGACACCATTTCCTGCGAAGTTAAGGGTCTTCTACGGCGATGAAACGTGTCTCTATAATTCGGCGGAAGAAGCAACAGCTGACATGGCGAAAAGAGGGCTCCCGGTAACGGTATTTAAACCCGCAGCAGACCCGAGTGAGAAGATCAAAGCGCAAACATGGACAACACAAAGACCCTCAAAATCCACGGACCAGCAGCGGGAAACCCAGCGCCAGAGCGTCGCGGATAAACTATCCGTTTTCAGGTTGGAATAGCGACCTTTTTTTTTTTTTTTTTCCTTTCTCTTGAATCAATCCGCACATCCAACCCCCCTCATACAAGGTAACAAACATTAAAGGAGATGCATATTCAGCATGTGGTAAAACATTTCATGGAACAATCATATTATTTGAAACAAATAAGTCTTTGTAATAAAAAAAAAAAAAAAAACTTGTTAAAATAGAAATGTGACAATAATCCACATGTTCTCCTCATACTAACAAATACTGTTTTTGCGTGAATGTTTGATGTGATGGGGGTGGGAGGGTGCACACAATTTCACAGGGTTTAGGCATAAAAGGGAAAAAAAAAATCATTACAAGTTTGGATTGGGTTCTGAAACTCACGTTAAAAGCATGGGACTACTTTCAGTGGTAAGAGAGGGCCCTCAACACGTAACAGAGTTTGAGGAATTTCCCTCAGAGCCTTCACTCCATCAAGGCTCTTACAGGGTCTTTAAAAAGACCTCAGCTCAGGAAGTTCTTATGACAGCTTTTTGTTTTAAAGTTTTTTACACTATGTTCTTAATGTTTTTCTTGTTTTTAATGTTCTTTCAGTTTCTGAGTAGCACAAAAGAGGGCCACCACACAGTTATACTAAACAAAACAACACAATGGAGAAACAGGGTGTAACCAAAATAATTTCATATAATGTAAAAGGAATCCTGAATCCAGTTAAAAGATCCAAGATTCTAGGCAAAATGAAAAAAGACAAAGCAGGAATAATATTTTTACAAGAAACCCACCTAACAGATGTGAAACACAATAAACTCAGTAGACAAGGGTTTAAAATGATCTCTTCATCTTCATATAAATCAGGGAGGAGGAGGGGAGTAGCGACATTGATATCAACCAAAATTACATTTGAAAAAAAATCAGAACACAAAGATAAAGAAGGGAGATACAGTTTGGTAACTGGGCGGCTAGAGGGAGAAGATATCACCCTGCTGAATGTGTATGCTCCCCCAGGGGCTAACTGGAAATTTTATAAAAATGTATTCGACCTAATGATAACTAAAGCTCAAGGTTTAGTGATATGTGATGGGGACTTCAATCTTAGACTGAATCCATACTGGGATGCTTCTGGTAATTCCCCACATCAAAATAACACCCAAAACAGGAAGACTCGGATGCTACTAAAAGAATTGGGAATCTGTGACGTGTGGAGGGAACTCAACCCCAGTGTAAAAGACTATACATTTTACTCAACTCCACATTCATCTTACTCAAGGATTGACTATTTTTTTATGTTTAATAGAGACATTGGAAGAGTAAAAACATGTAAAATAGGACTGATGGATCTCTCCGACCACAGTCCGATCTACATGGACTTAAATATCCAAAAATACACAAATAATACATTTTCTTGGAGGTTAAATTCAAATGTCCTGAAAGGACCATTGAAAGATGAATTGGAATCAGATATTCTCAGATATTTGGAAGATAATGATAATGGAGAAGTATCCCCTTTAATACTGTGGGATGCATGCAAAGCTGTAATAAGAGGAAAGATTATTGCAAAACTGGCAACCCAAAAGAAACTAAGACAAGAAAAACTATCCACATTAGAGTCAGAACTTAGGAACCTAGAAAAAGAACACAAAGGCAACACTCATTCTACTGACTCGCTCAAGATTAAGGAAATTAAAAACCAAATAAATGAGATCTACACAATAGAAATCCAGAAGAAACTTACATTTCTGAAACAAAAATACTATGAAGCAGGCAGTAAATCGGCAAAATTGCTAGCCTATAAATTGAGGAAACATCAAACAGAAAGAGCAATCTACAAAATCAGAGACCCAGTATCAAAGGAAATAAAATTCAGAATTCAGGATATTCTTAAAAACTTCGAGAATTACTATAAGAACTTGTACTCCCACAAAAAACATAAAAACGCATCCGAGGCATTCCTAAACACATTAAACCTTCCCCAACTTACGGAGTCACAAAATAAAACACTACTGTCAGAAATACATCCTAAAGAATTGGAAAAAGCAATTATGAAACTTAAAGCTAACAAATCCCCAGGAGCTGATGGCTATACAGCAGAGTGGTACAAAACCTTTAAACAGCAACTATCTCCTCTCCTCCTGAAAACATTTAATTATGTCCTCCACACAGGGGAAATCCCCCCCTCCTGGAGAGAAGGGGTCATTGCAGTTATACCTAAACCTGAAAAGGATAAACTAGAGTGCTCCAACTACAGACCAATCAGTGTACTAAATCAGGACTATAAGCTTTTTACCATTATCCTTGCCAAAAGGTTAGAAAATATACTGACAGACCTAATTCATTTAGACCAAACAGGTTTTATAAGACAAAGACAGACACAAGACAACATTCGACGCACTTTACACATAATTCATCATATAAAAAAATATAACTTAAATGCAGTCATATTGGGATTAGATGCTGAAAAAGCATTCGATTCGGTTGACTGGTCTTTTCTATATAGAATCTTATCCAGTTTCAATTTTCATAACAACTTCATTAGAACTATACAGGCATTATATAAAAAACCAACAGCTAAAATAAGGATTAACGGTATTTTATCATCTTCTTTTGAACTGGAAAGAGGATGTCGTCAGGGCTGCCCCCTGTCTCCACTGCTCTTTGCAATCTTCATAGAACCTCTGAGCCAATGGATAAGACAAAACCAAAAAATTCAAGGTATTACACTTGGTCAGAAGGAACATAAAATAGCACTCTTTGCTGATGACATTTTAATATACCTAGGGCAGCCGAACACTTCTTTACCAGAACTAACCTCAGTTTTTTCAGAGTATGGAGATTTATCAGGGTACAAATTAAACATGCATAAAACCCAAGTTTTAACATTCAACTATGACCCAAATCATTATTCACTAAGCAAACTCAAAACTAACTGGGAGTCGGAATCTATGAAATATCTGGGGGTCAATATCCCGAAACAACTCAACAAAATTATATCACTAAACTATGATCCACTGGTGACAAAAATAAAATCTGACCTAGCAAGATGGAATATGATACCATTCTTGGGTACTGCACAAAGAATTGAAGCAGTCAAAATGAATATACTTCCACGTCTTCTATACCTTTTCCAAACAATACCGGTAGAACCTCCCAAAAAAACATGGCAGGAGCTGGACAGAAGGATCTCAAGATTCATATGGCAGGGCAAGAGACCTAGAATCAGATATAGAACCCTACAGCTAAACAAAGACAAAGGTGGGCTCGCGCTGCCAAATATCAGGGACTACTTTAAAGCCGCACAAATTAAAACTTTAGTAGAGATATGTAACCCAGTCTACACTGCACAATGGAAGGAGATCGAATGCCAAATAACAAGTGACATCCCCCTACAGGCGATAATAGGGAACAATGCCTTACCTAAGCTTTTGAATAACACTAACCCGTGGATAGAGACCCCGCTAAAAATTTGGTTTAAGATAGTCAGAGAGAATCAAACTAAAGAGCCCTATCGACTTCTGCAATGGATTGCCTATGATCAGGACTTTACTCCTAATAAAACAGACACCAGATTTAAAAAGTGGAAGGAGAAAGGGCTGATAAAATATTACGATTTTTTTAAAGGGCAACTCTTAAGAAGTTTTGAAGATTTGAAAAAACAAGGCCTAATAAATCAAGACCTTTACAGGTTCTTCCAGCTTAGACACCACATAAACAATATACTTAAAAAGGAGGTTTTGGAAAGGGCCCAGTCAGGTGTTCTGAAGGTCTTCTTAATGGCATATAAAGGGATCCCAGGGATCAGATACATTTCTAAAATATACCAAGGTCTTCAAGACTTAAAAGGAGACAACACATCTTATATAAAAGAGAGATGGGAAAAAGAGGGGAATTTCACTTTACAACTGGAAATATGGGAAAAGCTAAATAAACAGCAATGGAAAAGTACCTCATCCCTGCAGTGGAGAGAATTTGGATGGAAAAACTTGGCAAGATTTTTCAGAACACCTGCACAAAACAAATTTACCCATAAGGGATTGAACTGTTGGCGCTCGTGTGGTGAAAAGACTGCAAATCATTTTCATGTGTTTTGGTCATGCCCAGTTATCCACCAATATTGGACCAATGTACAGACAATATTGGGGAAAATATTCAAAATTACAGTTCCCTTTTCTTTTGTAACTTTGTATTTGGGTTTACTACCGGACTCACTGGAAAGACGAGGAGAAAAATACTTATTCAATGTTTTAATATTGGCAAGCAAAAAAGCTCTAACTAAAAAATGGATGTTGAAGGACTGTCCTACACCTGAAGATTGGACTAACGTGATCCAAGACATTTACTCGATGGAAAAGTTGACATTCGCACTGAGACAGGACATGGATGGGTTCATGAACTTTTGGCAACCCTGGATCGCATATGTGTCTTCCATTAGATCTAATCTTTGACAAATACCATTTCAATAATGGTTCCGCTCTTTGTTCCAACGCTACTCAGATGCTCTTTTATCTTTATTTACTTACTTTTTCTTTTTGTTTGTTTTTTACTGGTTTGTTTGGTTTTTTTTATTTGTTTTTTGTTTTTTTTTCTCTTTAATTTCACTTTTTCTTTCACTTTAAAAAAAAAAAAGGGGTGTTGTAAGAATTAATCTTCCAATGTTGTCAGATATCAGAAAATAAGGGAACATGTGATGAAAATGTAAACAATGCATTGCTGTAACGACCTGTATACCCTTTACAAAAACTTAAATAAAAAAAAAAAAAAAAAAAAGTCAGAGAAGGTCAAGTTAAGTTCACCTGTAAAGGCTATAGTGCATTTTAGGTGCATCCTGAAATTTCACCAGAAAGCCAAATATCCCTAACTTTTTGTGAGTAGTGTATGTTATGGCTTTTGGTGTATGTTGCTTATTATTTTGTACGGCACTTTGAGCTGCTACATTGTATTAAAAGTGCTTTATAAATAAAGTCTGATTGATTGATTATCAGAGGGACAGCTCAGGTTGAGCGGTTTGAAGACAAAGTAAGAGACGTAAGGCTGAGATGGTTTGGACATGTGCAGAGCAGGGATAGTGGAGATACTGGACAAATAATGTTGAAGATGGAGCTGCCAGGTAGGAGGAAAAGAGGAAGACCCACAGACGATTCATGGATGTAATGAAGGAGGACATGGAGAGGGGGTGGTGTGAGAGAAGAGGATGCAAGGGATAGGGTGAGGTGGAGGTAGATGATCAGACCACTAAAGGGCACAGCCGAAAAAAGAAGAGTAGTAGTGTAAATCTCTTGTCTAATGCATTGTTCAAGAAGCGCTTTGAACGTGTTAAATTGTGATGGTGGAGTTTTAAGGTGTACTGTAGTAACAGATGATTCTTACTCTAATTAGCGTCCTTCAATTTCTTTACTGCCATTAGCCCCCATTTCGCAGCTCTCTGTAGATAGTTTTAGATGATGGTGGTTTTTCTTTACTTTGCTTTGAGGAAAAGGTTGCCTTGTATCATTTTAGATATCAATAAATGGCCTCTAAGGACTCTTTTATCTTTGGTCATGTTTCTTTGTCAGTGCATGTCACTGACAGATGGTGGCCTGTATTTACGTATTTTCTCATTTCAGCATCCACAAATTCAGAAGAAGTCACAGTACATCAAGTATCTGTGCTGCGACGACGTTAGGACCCTGCACCAGTGGGTCAGTGGAATTCGTATTGCCAAGGTAGGTGTGAAATTGAGTTAATGCAACAAATAATGGTTGTCAAAAACTTAATGCAAACATGCGTTTACTGTATGTGTGTGGTTTTTTTGTAAGTGTTGTTTTCTCTTGTACATATGTGTGTATATGTAGTATGGGAAGCAGCTATATCTGAACTACCAGGAAGCAATGAAGAGGACAGAGGCAGCCTATGACTGGTCATCTCTGTCTACCTCCAGCATCAAATCTGGCTCCAGCTCTGCCAGCATACCTGGTTAGTTTGTTTAAAAAAAATAGCTTGGTTAAGTGCCACAGATCTTACTTGCTTAACATTGTGTTTTAGCCCACATCTTCATGTTGAATGTCACTGTCAATGACTCGGATAAAAATTTGTGACCAAATAAATGTATGCTATCATAATGTTGGAGTAAAATCCAGGGTTTAGGCAGACTTTTTTCCAGTAGTCTGATCCTGTCTGAATGTTCCAGGCGTGTGTCTAAATGAGCAGCATGTAATCTTTTTCTAAAAGTTGTGATTGCAATCCTATGGGCCAGACAGTGTAATATTTGTTTTATTATGATGCTTGCACTAGTGTGAAAGATGCAATACACAACTGCATGTAAAATTTTTACAGAGCATATCAATTGTGTGTCTTTTAGAATGGCTTGACTCCAAAGCACCTTTTTGGAAAATGTTGATGTATATGTGCATACTTCATCAGCTCGTTTTCCAATTTCCAATGATTTATTCATTCATTCTATTACAAATTGTTGCTTTTCCTTATCAACCAGAATGGTTTGTCTCTTGGGGCATATATGTGTAGGGGTAGCTCTGTCATACACTGCACAACACGCAAATGATAATGTAATTGAAAATGGCAAATTCAGTGTCGATAAGCAGGGTTGCACTTTTTGATGAAAGAAAGTCTTTGGGTTGAAAGGAAAAATTATACACTTACTGTGTCCTTCAGCCTCTAAGAAACTCTGAATGAAATAAATTTAATATAGATCTTTTCAGACATGAAATATGCAACGCTACTGCCTTCATCAATACCATAGTGTCATTCACACATGCCCAATGTATTATCCTTACATTTTCATTCACACATACCTAAGGTTGTGAGGGCAAGGTGCAGAGTTCACCCGTATATTTGTGGTAAAAGTAAGGTCAGAATTTGTATCTGCTGATGTGCAACCTCAATTCTGGTGAAGTTGGGACCTTGTGTAAAACGTAAAGTTAAAAAAAATGCAATAATTTAAAAAGCCTTTTCAACCTATATTCAGTTGAATACACTACAAAGACAAGATATTAAAGGTTCAAACTGATAAACCTTATTGTTTTGTTGCAAATATTCACTCATTTTGAATTTGATGCCTGCAACACATTTGAAAAAAGCTGGGACAGGGGCATGTTTACCACTGTGTTACATCACCTTTCCTTTTAACAACGCTCAATAAGCATTTAGGTACTGAGGACACTAATTGTTGAAGCTTTGTAGGTGGAATTCTTTCCCATTCTTGTTTGATGTACGACTTCAGTTGCTCATCCCTCTGGGGTCTCTGTTGGTATATTTTGCGCTTCTTAATTTGCCACATATTTTCAGTGGGAGACAGGTCTGGACTCCGGCAGCCCAGTCTAGTACCATTACTGTGAAGCCATACGGTTGTAACGCATGCAGAGTATGGCTTGGCATCGTCTTCCTGAAATAAGCAGGGAAATCCCTACAAAGACATTGCTTGGATGGCAGCATCTGTGTTGTTCCAAAACCTGTATGTACCGTTCAGCATTAATGATACCTTCACAGATGTGCAGGTTACCCAAGCCAATGGCACGAACACCCCCCCATACTATCACAGATGCTAGCTTTTGAACTTAACATTGATAACAATCTGGATGGTCCTTTTGAAATCCCTAAATTCCTTGCAATTGTACATTGAGAAATATTGTTCTTAAACTGTTGGACTATTGCCCACACAGTTGTTGTCAAAGTGGTGAACCTCACCCCATCCTTGCTTGTGAACGACTGAGCCATTTGGGAATGCTCCTTTTATATCCAGTCATGACACTCACGTTTCCAATTAATCTGTTCACCTGTGGAATGTCCCAAAAACGTGTTTTTGAGCATTCGTCAACTTTCCCAGTTTTTTGTTGTTGTTGTTTCCCCGTCCCAGCTTTTTTTATATTAGAACATGTTGTAGCCATCAAATTCAAAATGACTGAATATTTGCAAAAAATAAATAAAGTTTATCAGTTTGAATATTAAATAGGTGGACAAGGATTTTTGAATTATTGTATTTTGTTTTTATTTAGGTTTTACACAACTTGACTGGAATTGCGGTTGAAAAGTGCATGTGGCCAAAGGTCCTTTCTGTTGATCTGGCAAATAATTTCAGCAGTGGGGCAAACACCAAATTGGTCTTAGGACTGGTCTGATGCCGATATCAAAGATGTGTTTTAAACCATTCTGCTAGGAATCAGAAGATGTTGCAGCTGCAATAGCATCATGGAACTGTAGTTGGGCAGAAAGTATCCATGTCAGGACATTGTAATCTTGAATGTACCTTCCTGAGTGTATACAGTGAATATAAAAAGTCTACAAACCCCTGTTCAAATGCCAGGTTTTTGTGATGTAAAAAATGAGACCAAGATAAATCCTATCAAAACTTTGTCCACCATTAATGTGACCTACAGTATAACCTGTACAACCCAAATGAAAAACAAACTGAAATATTTTAAGTGGACAAAAAATACTTACAATAACCAGGTTGCATAAATATGCACACCCTTAAACTAATACTTGGTTGCAGCACCTTTGGCTTTTATTACAGCACTCAGTCTTTTTGGGTAGGAGTCTATCCACGTAGCACATCTTGATGTGGTGCTAACATGAAACATTACTTTAGCATTAGCTTCTATGTTGTTGGTTTTACTTGAACGTGGTAGGACACACTGAACGATTAGAATTAACTGACTTTGTGCATTGAAGATCTGGCATTCATCTGTAACGGTGTAAACTCCAAACAATATAACTTAAATCGTGTGTTTGGCTAAGGAACCTCAGCTAAACTAGAAGTTTGCGCAGAGGACCTGCACATGACCGATTCATTTGCATGTGTTTATGTTTTGGTTGGAAATCATTCAAATGTTCAGGAAGGTCTATAGATCAGTCGGTTTAATTCATCGGAAAGTGACTGCTTTAATTTAATGTATTAGAGAATAGTATTGTACTATGTAAAATACTGCAAAATTTGAAGTGTTACTTCAGGTTGGTACAGACGAGGTACCTCTATGCAGCTACAGTGGATATAAAAAGTTTACACACCGCTGTTCAAATGCCAGAATTTTGTGATGTAAAAAAATGAGACCAAGATAAATCATTTCAAAACTTTTTCCACCATTAATGTGACCTATAACCTGTACAACTCAATTGAAAAACAAACAAATCTTTTAAGGGAAAAAATAACCCTACAATAACCCATTTGCATAAATATGCACACCCTTAAACTAATGCTTTTATTACAGCATTCAGTGCAGTGTTTTTGGGTAAGAATCTTACCAGCATGGCACATCTTGATGTGGCAATATTTGCCCACTCTTCTTTGCAAAAACACTCCAAATCTGTCAGATTGCAAGGGCATCTCCTGTGCACAGCACTCTTCAGATCACCCCACAGATGTTCGATCAGATTCAGGTCTGGACTCTAGCTGGGCCATTCCAAAACCTTAATCTTTTTCTGGTGAAGCCATTCTTTTGTTGATTTGGATGTGTGCTTTGGGTCATTGTCATGCTGAAAGATGAAGTTCCTCTTCATCTTCAGCTTTCTAGCAGAAGCCTGAAGGTTTTGTGCCAACACTGACTGGTATTTGGAACTGTTCATAATTCCCTCCACCTTGACTAAGGCCCCAGTTCCAGCTGAAGAAAAACAGCCCCAAAGTATGATGCTGCCACCACTATGCTTCACTGTAGGTACTGCATGGTGTTCTTTTGGAGATGAGCAGTGTTGTTTGTGCCAAATATACCTTTTGAAATTATGGCCAAAAAGTTCAACCTTGGTTTCATTGGACCACAACACATTTTTCCACATGCGTTTGGGAGATTTCAAATGTGTTTTTGAAAAATGTAGCCAGGCTTGGGTGGTTTTTTTTTTTGGTTTTTTTTTGTGAGATAAGGCTTCCATCTTGCCATCCTGCTCCATAGCCCAGACATTTGAAGAAGACGGGAGATTGTTGTCACATGTACTAAACAGCCAGTACTTGCCAGAAATTCCTGCAGCTCCTTCAATGTTGCCGTCAGCCTCTTGACAGCCTCACTGACCAGTTTTCTTCTCATCTTTTCATCAATTTTGGAGGGACGTCCAGTTATTGGTAATGTCACTGTTGTGCCATATTTTCTCCACTTGATGATGACTGTCTTCACTGTGTTCCATGCTATATTTAATGCCTTGGAAATTCTTTTGTACCCTTCTTCTGACTGATACCTTTGAACAATGAGATCCCTCTGATGCTTTGGAAGCTCTCTGTGGACCATGGCTTGTGCTGTAAGATGTGACTACAAAAATGTCAGGAAAAGCCTACTAGAACAGCTGAACTTTATTTGGGGTTAATCAAAGACCCTTTAAATGGTGGCTGGTGTGTGCTGACTCCCATTTAACATGAGTATGAATGTGATTGGTTAATTCTGAACACAGCCACATCCCCAGTTATGAGGGTGTGCATATTTATGCAACCAGATTATTGTAAGATTTTTATTTTTGCCCTTAAAAGATTTCAGTTTGTTTTTCAATTGGGTTGTACAGGTTATAGGTCACATTAATGGTGGAAAAAGTTTAGAAATGATTTACTGTATCTTGGTGTCATTTTTTTACATCACAGAAACGTGGCGTTTGAACAGGGTTGTGTAGACTTTTTATATCCACTGTAGTTGCATGGTTCAGATTTTTGTTTTGTTGAAAGTTATATTGCTTATTTCTGGGTTTAACCAAGTAAAATAACAATGATAAATTTGATGCTGTTCATTCATACATGAGAGAGAGACCTGGTTGTTTGGCAGCAAACTAATGGAAAGGAGCGTGTGTCTGTCAGGGCCTGAAACCATTTTAACATGTAGAACTTAATGTCTATTATTATCCTACACGTACGTCACATGCAACCAATCTGTCTAGTTCTTAAAAATATTAATGAAAATGTGGAAAACACCATCCTATGTCTGTGTTAAAAACAATTTAAAAAGAAAATCCTGGATCCACCCCATATTTTGGATCCATTCAAAAACCTTCAGATATTTCTACAGAAAGGCTTAATGTCAATTTTGTGTTCTTTCAGAGTCCCAGTCTAATCATTCAGGCCATTCTGACAGTGGGGTGGACACAAGCTCTTCTCATGGTCGATCCCAGAGTGTGGTGAGCTCCATTTTTTCTGAAGCGTGGAAGAGAGGTACCGAGATCGAGGAAAACTCCAAGGTATCTTGTTCTTTAAAAACAAACAAAAAAAAAAAATATCACATAACCTGTTTGTTACAGAATGATTCACTGTACTATACGCTCTCTACACAGCAGATGAGAATGGAGGCATCCAGAGGGGCCACACTCCCACATGGTTCCCACAGCCATCGGCATCACAGCCAACATTCAGTAGACCACTCAGTCCTGACCCCCTCCTCACAGCCACAGGTGCAGCCTCAGTCCCGGCCTCAGTCCCAGCCCCAGCCCCACCAGCAGCATCCACCACAACCTCAGCACTTAATCGTCCAACCCCAGACACCTACCCAGCCCCAGCAGCTGCAGCCACAGCCTCCGTCTCCTCCACAGGCCCTCCAGCCTCCATCACCACCACAGGGGCCTCAGGTACCTCAACAACCACCACCGTCTCCACAGCAACAGCCATGGGCCATCAACAGTCACAACCACATGCCTCCACAGCAGCAACAGCAGCTGCCCCTACAGACGGCCCCTGCACCCCCACCACCTCCTCCTCCCCCTCCGCCGCCACCTCCTCCCCCTCCCCCAGTTCAGATGGTGTCACACCACTCGCCGGCTCTCAACATGTACAAGTTCAGTACCATCACCAGGCTGCAGAACCAGAAGGGGACCAATCACCACAAGTTCCTGGGACAGCAAGTTCTACCCCCGGTGCCAACACTGCCTGCATCACAGATTGTTAAACCCAATGTGAATCACATTGCTGCAAGGACTAATGTCCCGCCTCCCCCGCCCCCTCCTCCCCCTCCGCCACCATCAATGCCAACCCCCGGGTCAGCTATGGCTGTGCTGAAGCTGGGTCCCCCCAGCCCAGCCACCCCACCTGCCTTCATTCCGCCACCCCCAGCTCCTCCACCTGCTCCACAGTCCAATGGATTAGCATTTCCTCTGCCACCTCCACCCCCGCCCCCACCTCCTGCACTAGCTCCCATGAGTCGCCCCATCTACTCCAATGGGCTGAAGCAGGCACTGAAGGAGCGGTTTCCCAGCCCGCCACGGGATCTTCTGTCTCCTAACGAAGCCCTTGAGGATTCCCCACCGCCTGCCCCTGCTCCACCCCCCCCACCTCCTCCTCCTCCTCCTCCACCACCCCCACCCCCTCCACCTCCTCAGCAGTTTCCAGAACAACCCCAGTTTCCGCCTCCCCCTGCTCCCCCACCAGCACCACCCAAAACCTTCACCCCCGGCTTCATTCCTAACACGGTCCCCAAGCCCATGTCGCCAGTCTCGCCATTCCCTCCTGCGCCGCCTCCAAGTGCCATGGGCGGCCCGACCCCAACTCCTCCACCACCGCCACCGCCACCACCTCCCCCACCTGCACCACTCAAGAAGCAGTTCAGCCTCCAGGCAGGCCATACCTCCAGCCACCCACCTCCAACTCTGCCCAAGCAGCATAGCCTGTCTAAGCCAGCACCCGTCCCCACAGGAGCTCCATCCACTATGTCTTTGGTGAAACAGCTAGCAAGTCAGTTTCCTGGAGCCTCATCCCAAGTAGATAATCACTCAGAAAGCCCTAAAGCCCCCATCTCTCCACCTGCAGTCAAGACCAAACCAAAATGGCAACCTGGAGGTGGTTCACAGCTACAGTCCCCAGAGTTTCCTCCTCCTCCTGACAACAACACTGGTTTCCCTGCGCCACCTCCTCCTCCCCCACCACCTCCACCTGCACTTATCACCGGCCCAACACCTCCGCCTCCTCCTCTTCCACCTGGAAACTTGGGCTCCCCCATGAAAAGGTCACCCTCTAGCTCCTCAAATTTGGGAGGCAAGAAACCTCCCCCCACCCCCCAACGGAATTCCAGCATCAAGTCCAATGCCTCTGCCTCCTATGAGGAATCCAGGAGAAACTTACTCAGCAAGTTTGCACCCCATGGAAACACCACACCTTCTTCATGTGTCAGCTCTGCCTCCAGTGGGTCCCCATCCAAGGACACCTCAAACGGCCCCCCCGCTCCACCAAAACCAGGCAAACTCAACCTGGCTAACCTGCCTCTGGCACTACAGGCCAAAGTCAGCCAGGCGAAGCAGTCCAGTGGCGAGTTCCCGTCACCACCACCAGAGTGCTCCTTCTTCCCACCACCTCCTCCAGCTTCTGAGCTCTTTCCCCCTCCACCACCTCCGGCTAATGACACTCATAGCGTTGGACCCCCTAAAGTGGCGGTGGTCAACCCCCAGCCCCAGGCCCCCCCTCCTCCACCTCCCATCTCTCTTGTCAGCAACTCGACATGGGGAAAGAGCTCACTCAAAAAGACTCCTCCACCCACACTCGGGCGGCGTAGTAACACCACCCCAGAACCACCTCCAATACCACCACCACCCACCTCCCCAAAGGGCAGCTCAGGACAGCCCAATTTTCTGGAGGATCTCAACCGGACACTGAAGCGGAAGTCAGTGGGTCGCCAGGGTTCTGTCAACTCCACTGGACTCTCGGGGAAGTTGGACCCCACGGGGACTATGGACGACATGGCCCTGCCCCCACCACCTCCTGAACTGCTCCTAGACCAGGGCAAACAAAGCAACGGAGGAAATGGTGGCTATATGTCCGGAAACATCTCAGGCTATGCAACACTAAGACGAGGACCCCCGCCTGCACCGCCCAAACGGGGAGACGCTACCAAACTCACCGGGGAGTGTTGAGCTTTGAGGTCAGGACACAGTGAAGATGGACAATGAAAGACTTTACTGAAGTGACCATGCACCAGTTGACTTATTCTCTCGGGAACACAATAACAAACAGATGATCATGTATATACTCAAAAACCAAACTAGACCATGGTCAATTTGTGTTTGCTAATCATTTTTTAATGCTAGTCTTTGCAGATCAGTGGGATATATAATATGGGGAGAGTTAAAACAAGAGCGGGTGTGTTAGGCAATGCACAAAAGTATGACTGTCTAAACTCTCTGGAACACGAAGAGGTTGCCTCCGTATGTAAACCCCACCCATCTGATGCATCAGGCAGATTTACCGGAAACAAAAGTAAGAATTGTGCAAATATTACTGGATCCAGGTCTGAGCCAAAATCATGCATCTGCTTTCTTGCCATACGTTTGTGCCACATTTATCGGAGACCTAGAAGAAAACCCATCCTGATCTCTGGTTTTCTACTGCATGGACAACCTGTAAACAACAAGCTGTAAATCATGAAGCTGTTCTGATGTGTGTGCATGTGTGAGAAAGAAAGGAAGAGAGAAATGGACTGAACATGTGCGCATGCATTGAGTGCATACATGCATGTAGGGATTATATGGCAGTGACGCATTAAGAATTAAGGAAGGCCTTCATGAAATGGGGAACATTAGGTTTGCTTTTATATGAAATTATTTAATGACAGAAATGTGGAAGGAGGTTTTTTTTTATAAGTATCTTTTATTAGTTTGTCAATGAAGACTAGAGAGAAATACAATGTTAGGGTACAGTGGAATGTACTGTATATGGAAGAACAGTTAAACACATGAAGGTAAGGATTCAGCATACCAAATACTATCTGCTTAAACCTTAAAGGGGACCTATTATGCTTTTCTTCAGCAAGAAGAAATCTCACTGAAAATGAGGATGGCCTGTAGAAGAGCTGGAGTGGCTGCGTTCACATTACAACCCACTTTGTTCAATTACGATTCTTGTTTTTTTATGATCACATCAGATTTGCATGTCATAACAGTTCACATCCATGATTATAAATGACTTTGACTGGAATATCCAGAAATCTAAGTGCACATCGATATGTCTTCAATAACAACAAAATATGCAGTATTTGAGCAACCAGTCATTTGCTTTAAACAGAGGAAATTGAAAGGTCTTTAGTAAAAGCATGCTGGGAATTTTGATCTGAAAGATGACAAGCAGTTAGTCGGCTGTGTGTAATGAGGTCCAGAAGAGTGAAGAGAGCCAGAAAGTTGTTTTAGAAGCAACTGTTAGAACTGATGCTAATTATAGTGTTGTAGTCAAGACCAGATTGTAGAAGGACCAAGATTTTAAGAGGTCGAGACCAAGTCAAGATGAAAGCCAAACCAGGCAAAGACCAAGCCGACCACTGTGTATGTACGTACTGTAGGTCTTGGTCTTGACCTCTTATGGTCTTGGGCTTATCTGGTCTTGTTTTGGTCTTGGGAGACTCTGGTCTTGACTACAACACTAGCTAACTAAGTGGTAAATGGCATTCACTTATATAGAGCTTTTCTTCTCATCTAGGATGACCAAAACACGTTACAGATCCTGCAGTTCACCCATTCACACACACATTCACACACTGATGGCGGCAGAGCCGCCATACACACAGGCGCTAACCAGGCCACCAGGAGCAACTAGTTTCAAGTGGTGTCATCACCACTTGTGTGGTGAGGTAAAATAAGCATAATAGGTTCCCCTTTAATCACATTGTCATCTCAAGCATTTCTAGACTGTTTCATTACTTGGCAAATGCAAATCAGAAGGAAGCCTTACTCCCAAAGTCTTACACAGAGGTCATAACAGAGAAGTAGATATCCCCCAAAGGCTTCCAAAGAGTCTTGACTGTGCAACTGAGGAAAAAAAGAAAATTCTTTAATTTAATGCAAAACTTGTAAAGAAGTTCTGTAAGAGGGGAGGTAGCCTATGGTGGTGTATCTTCGTGAGTTCCCTGTGTGTTGGCTTGATTTCGGACCTTATCCTTCAGTTTGTATCTGTACAGTTGCAGCTGCTGTTAAATTATTGTTGGTCTCCACGCCGCCTTCTTAAGTCACATGGTATCAGCACCTAGGAAGGAAAGCACTGACTGGCTTTAGCCACCTGAAGTATGCTCATCTTGCCAGTACAAGGTGCTAAAGAGGTGCACTTGTCTGGATGATGTACAAAGCATTAAACAACGTATTTAATCAGAATTCATCACGCATTAGACTGAATGTTAGTTTCAACTTTGTGTCTGTTTAGTTTTGTTTCTTCATGGTGCTATTGCTGCTTCAGTGCAAAGGATATGAGTTATCTAAAGAGTCAGTAATTTCCAGCAGCAACACCTTCATGTTAAGGGTGCTACTGCTGTCCTTCAAGGAGCTCATTATCAGCATGTCCTTGTGTGCCAGGATAACATATCATTAATAATTCACATCAGTTGAACTGGATTTAAAATGGTTTCAGTGTGGAGTTGTGTGTTCAGGGGAGTGTCCGTATCTAAAAGTGCTCTGAGCTTGTCATGAAGGTGCTGTGGTCGGTTTGACACAAAGTCAGTTAAACATGCTAATCTTCCATTCTACTCAGCCACGGGGGCTTGCTTGGCCCTTAAAGGCAGTGTACCTTTTTTGTTATTGAACATTATTGTTCTTAATGGGAAGTTTGCTACAGTACAGTATGTAAGTTATTGATGTGCTGATGTGAAGACGTGGGGCCAAATGAAGTGAAGAAAAAATAATGGTCGCAGATAATGGTCTCTTCTTGCTTATAAACTCAAAATCACAACAATATAAATGTTGAAAACATCAGTTGGTATCGGAGTCTTGTCTGTTGTGACCTGTCAAGCATAAACAAATAAAACTTCATGTATTTTTCATGACTAGTGAATGTATTACAGGATGTCTGTGGGAAATGCGGTGCATTCCAAAATTATGATGCCTTAATATCACTTAAAATTCAATTTAAAACTAAACTTGTGAAAAAATACACATAAAGAAAACCCAGCTAAAATTGAATTAACAAGGTAAATAATGTAACGTCATTATATAAGTTATTGGATGGGTGCAAATAGTGACATTGATATCCAGACTATTTTTGGTCATACACCTGAAGACAGTGTAATACAAACCTTTTCAAGCCCTTGGAATTTTTAAGGACTTAGTGGTAATCTGTAATAAATATTACCTCATTTGTCAGATATTTGTGCATAATACTATCGTGTCATTACAGTATTGATATTGCCATGGATTTCCTGTGGCTTTAATGTAGGTGGTGGGTGGCATAATTATTACATTATGTATAACATTTGTCCCATTTAATTCTCTTGATTTAAATTTCTGCAACTGAATACTCATTCAGATGTATTTAAAATAAGTGAAGGGCGGACGCCCAAATTATCTTGTCTTCTGTTTCCTCTCACTTTATCACTCCTTCAAACTCCACTCCACTTGAACTTGCATTTAAATTGTCCTGACAGCTCACTTATAAGATGATGTGCACAATTACAGGCAGTAGGCAATTTTATTATTTTTATTTTTAACAAGGGGGATGGTGGTAGTGTTTGTTTGGTTTTTTTTTTACAAATTTAGCACAAGGTATGTATAAATCAAATTTGCAAGAATAAAGGTGCAAAAACATGATAAACAATGCTAATTTACCATGTAAAAAGTCATATTTATACCCCAAAAGTTTGAGGAAAAAGTTGCGAATTTAAGAGGAAAAAAAGGTAGTAAATTTACAAGAAAAACTTGTAAATTTACTTAAAAAGTCAAAAGTTTTTAATGCAAAAGTTGAAAATTGTAAGGAAAAATATGGCCAAATTTCAAGAAAAAAATGTTACAAATTCACAAGAAAATAGCTGCATATTTCCACAAAAAAGCAAATTTACAAGAAAAACTGCAAATTTATGGGGAAAATGTACTACAAAAAAAGACTAATATGGAAACATTTTGCTTATTTAGATGAAAATAAGTCACAATTTTACGAGAAAAGAGAAAATATTCAAAGAAAAATGTAGCAAATTAATGAGAAAAAACTGTCAAAAAGGTAGCGAAATTATGAGGAAAAACTTGCCCATTTAATGTATGTAAATATAAGACAAGATTGCAAGAAAAAAAGGTACAACTTTACATGGGGAAAAAGCAACAAATTGAGAAAAATTTGTGAGGATTTTCTTGTCACTTTATTACTTTTTTCTGGCAAATTTGTGACTTCTCTAATGAAGGTAGTACTTATTGCTTATAAATTTTACACTTCTTGTGGCAAATTTGTAACACCTTTTTTCTGCACAAATTTACAATTATATACTCATAAACTGAAATTATTTCTATTAAGTTTGCAGTATTTTTCTCATCCATCCATCTTCTTCCGCTTAATCCTTTTCGGGTCTGGGGGGGGCTGGAGTCTATCCCAGCATCTTTGGGCGAGAGGCAGGGTCCACCCTGGACAGATCACCAGTCCATCGCAGGACCAACACAGAGATGGACAACCATTCACTCTCACATTCATACCTAAGGACAATTTAGAATCCCCAGTTTGATGCCAATTAACCTAGCTTGCATGTTTTTGGTGTGTGGGAGGAAACCAGATGAATTTTAAATATTTTTCTTGTACATGTGCTATACTCTTATTGACATATTCTATTGTTGGCTGGAGGATGGCAGGTTAACAGTGGGGATGGTTTTTGGTCATTTTGCTGACGGGGGGGGGGGGGGGGTATACCCCCTCAAACTGGTTACAGGTCACATAAAACTCACTGCATTACATAGAATAGGATGGCAATTATCCCCCCATTAGCCTTTAGGCTCCTCACCTGATTGGCTTTTTGATTACTGCTTTGGCCTTGGAGCACCATGTTGTCCATGTGTGGTCAAAATGGACAGATGACACCAAGAACCAATTTTTTTTATTTTTTTTTAAATAAAGGTCAGTGCAGGATGTGGTGCAGTGGCTTTAAGATAAGATAAGATAAGATAAGATAAGCCTTTATTAGTCCCACAACGGGGAAATTCCAGGATTGCAACAGCACAGGGATAGCAACACTCAGAGCAACAATCAGAAGGCAAGAAAAAAAACAAGCAAGCAAGAGCAGCTAATAAACATATGTACGTATTACTATAAAATATATATATATACACACACACACAGACACACAGTGCAGAGCATTGTAGCTGGATGGAATAAATATATGAATATATGAACACACAGTGCAGAGCATTGTAGCTAGATGGAATAAATATGTAAATATATAAACACCCACAGTACGGAGCATTGCAGCTAGGTGGAATAAATATGCAAGTATATAAACACACACAGTGCGGAGCAATGTAGCTAGATGGAATAATATGTAGATATATAAATATATAAACACACCCAGTGCTGAGCATTGTAGCTAGATGGAATAAATATGCAAATATATAAACACACACAGTGCAGAGCATTGTTGCTAGATGGAATGAAACAGCATAACCGTCTACTTAGTTATCCTACATGGTATGATTATGTGCCCATACATATTCTCACCCTCCATAGCGACCGGTATGTTCCTAGTTGTATGCCGGAGGGGACCATTGTGTAAGTCTATTGCATCTTTTGCATTCAAAAAACTATTAGTTTGTTACGTCTTTTTGCTATCTCTGCGAGCAGCCCTGCTTAGGTTGTACAGTCTGACAGCCGTTGGTAGGAAGGACCTACGAAACCTCTCGGTTGTGCACCTGGGATGATGTAGTCTGCTGCTAAATGAGCTCCTCAGTGCATTCAGTATGTCCTGCATAGGGTGGAACTCGGACTCCAGCAGAGATGACAGTTTAGCCACCGTCCTTCTCTCTCCTATCTCCTCCATCGGATCAAGGCGCTGCCCCAGGACAGAGCTAGCTTTCTTAATCAGTTTGTTCAGTCTCTTCCTATCGGCTGCAGTAATGCCACTGCCCCAGCAGACCACTCCAAAAGTGATGGCTGATGCCACCACCGTGTCATAGAATGACTTCAGCAGCGCCCCTTGTACACCAAAAGACCTGAGTCTCCTCAGCAGGAACAGCCTGCGCTGTCCCTTCTTGTAGAGTGCATCAGTATTGTGTGACCAGTCTAGTTTATTGTTCAGATGAATACCCAGGTACTTATAGGATGTCACCATCTCGATGTCTGTTCCCTGTATATTTACTGGTACTGTGAGGGGCTGCCCATGCCTGCGGCAGTCCACCACCAGCTCCTTAGTTTTCCTCGCGTTGATCTGGAGGCAGTTCCGATGGCACCAGTCCACGAAGTCCTGGATAAGCCCTCTGTACTCAGCTTCATCTCCATTGGAGATGAGGCCAACGATCGCAGAGTCATCAGAGAACTTCTGTAGATGGCAGTGTGTTGTGTTGTGTGAGAAGTCCGCAGTATAAAGAGTGAACAGGAAGGGAGCCAGCACCGTTCCCTGGGGGGCCCCCGTGCTACTGATGATCGTGTCGGACACACAGTCCCGGGTTCTCACAAACTGAGGCCGGTTCGTGAGGTAGTCCAGGATCCATGATGACAGGTGCTGGTCCACCCCTGCGCGCAGCAGCTTGTCCTTCAGGATCATCGGTTGGATGGTGTTGAAAGCACTGGAGAAGTCAAAGAACATGATCCTCACCATATTCCCGGGCTTCTCCAGGTGGGACAGAGAACGGTGAAGGAGGAAGATCACCGCATCCTCCACCCCAATGCCATGCTGGTAGGCGAACTGGAGTGGATCCATCGCTGGTTCCACCAGGGGGCGGAGGTGAGCAAGGAGCAGTCTCTCCAGGGTCTTCATCAAGTGGGACGTCAAGGCCACCGGTCTGTAGCTGTTCAGGTCTTTGGGGTGGGAAGTTTTTGGTACAGGTACCACACAAGATGTTTTCCACAGCTGTGGTACCCTCCCCAGTTTCAGGCTCATGTTGAAGATATACGTCACAATCCCACACAGCTGGTCTGCACAGGACTTGAGGAGCTTTGCGCTGATGCCGTCTGGTCCCGGCGCCTTCCTCGCCTTGATCTTCCTCAGCTCCGTCCTCACCTGGGTCCTGGTCAGGGTCAGGATGGGGGGCTGTGTGTTGGGAGTGGGGGGGTGTTGGTGGAGTGGGGAGTGGGCAGCAGGACTTGATTTCTTTAGAGGCAGCAGTGGTTGTTGTGCAGTCAGGGGGGAGGGCGGTTGGTCAAATCTATTGAAAAACAGATTCAGGTTGTTCGCCCACTCCCTGCCCCCTGTGGCCTGGGGGGAGGTATTCTGGAGCCCCGAGATGGTTTTGAGGTTTCTCCAGACCCCGCTGATGTCGCTCTGTTGCAGCTTGTCCTCCATCTTCTTCCTGAAGCTGTCCTTGCCTTCTCTGATCTTTCTCCTCAGCTCCCTCTGTACGGACTTCAGCATCTCCCTGTTCCCTGACCTGAAGATCCTCTTCTTCTCTCTCAGAAGTGTTTTTATCTCAGGGTTGATCCAGGGTTTGTTGTTTGAGTGACGCCGTATGGTCTTGGTGGGAACGGATTTGTCCACACAGAAGCTGAGGTAGCCCGTGAAGGTGTGAATGAGGCCATCGATGTCCTCACCATGTGGATCGCAGAGCTGCTTCCAGGCGGTGGCTTCAAAACAGCCCTTTAGGGTGTCCATTGTCTCCTCAGACCATAACTCCACAGTGTGCATGGCCGGAGGTTGTCTGTGCACTAGGGGTTTGTACACCGGCCGGAGATGAACCAAGTTGTGATCCGATCTCCCGAGTGGGGGGAGTTGTGATGAGGTGTACGCCTCCTTAGTGTTTGCGTAGAATAAATCCAGTGCTTTATTGTCTCTAGTGTGGCATGTGACATACTGGGTGAACGTGGGTAGAATGGGAGACAGTGAAACATGGTTGAAATCGCCTGAGATGAGGAGAAGAGCATCTGGGTGTTCTGTCTGCAGCCTGCTGGTTACTGAATGGATGACGTCACGTGCTGTCCCAGCGTTCGCCGTCGGATTTGCATAAACAACAATGCAGATCACGTGTGAGTGTTCTCTCGGGAGATATGTAGGCCTCATGCTAACAGCTAGCAACTCAATGTCTTTGCTGCAGTGTCGTTGTTTAACAGTGATATGTCCCGGTCTGCACCAGTTGTTGTTAACATACATTATCACTCCACCGCCCCTAGCCTTGCCACTGTCTGGTGTTCGGTCAGCTCGTATCATGTGAAAACCCTCCAGCTCAATGTTAGCATCTGCTGCTAGTTCAGTTAGCCAAGTCTCAGTAAACAAAAGGAGAGAGCACTCCCGGTATGTGCTATCATAACGGGAGATAGCCGCTAGCTCATCTAACTTTCCCAGTATCGACCGTACATTTCCCATGACAACAGATGGAAGGGAGGGTCTGTACCTTATATTTTTTGTCCTCCGCCTTACTCCAGCCCGGCAGCCGCGGCGTTTTCGCCTCAGTTCTCTCGGTATGTCGAGTTTTTCCAATGGGACCGGGTGGCGGTTGAATGCTAGCAGCTGTTCTCTGCTGTATCGTATCCTGCTATAGACAGTGGCTCCGTCCACCGGCTCAGGAGACATTTAGGACGATCTGTGTGTCCGTGATATAAGTGGGGTGAAAAAAAAAGACGGATCAAAAGAGAGAGGAAGGGAAAAAGACTCGGAATCGAGCCGCTGTTGCAAAAGGCAGCCGACTCGTGTGGCGCCGAGAGAAAAAAAAAAAAAAAAGTGAGAACAATTAATTTTATTATTAAAGCACTGTATATATTTTCATTGTTATGCAGATGACACACAATTATACCTGTCAATGAAGCCAGATAATGGTAATCAATTAGCCAAGTTAGAAGCCTGTCTTAAGGAAATCAAAGTTTGGATGACTTGTAATTTCCTGCTATTAAATTCAGATAAGACTGAAGTCATTCTTGTTGGTCCAAAAAACCTTAGAAATACCTTTCCAAATCAAACTTTTAGTTTGGATGCAGTTACTCTTTCTCTTAATAGCTCTGCGAGGAACCTTGGAGTTATTTTTGATCAAGATCTGTTTTTCAAATCACATATTAAATTTGTTTCTAAGACTGCCTTCTATCATTTGCATAATATTGCCAAGATTAGTTGCATCTTGTCTCAGAGTGATGCTGAGAAACTGATCCACACTTTTGTTAGCTCTAGATTAGATTATTGTAACTCTTTATTATCAGGTTGTCCTAAAACATTTTTAAAAAGTCTTCAGTTGATCCAAAATGCTGCAGCAAGAGTTTTAACAGGTACTAGAAAGAGAGATCATATCTCTCCGGTTCTGGCCTCTCTTCATTGGCTTCCCATAGAGTTTAGAATTAAGTTTAAATTCCTTCTTCTCACTTTCAAAGCTCTAAACAATCAGGCCCCTTTTTATTTAAAAGATCTGATACTACCCTATTATCCTAACAGAGCACTACGCTCCCAAAATGCTGGATTACTTGTAATACCTAGAATCTCCAAAAGTACAATGGGAGGCAGAGCCTTCAGTTATCAAGCTCCTCTCTTGTGGAACCAGCTGCCAATCTGGATTCGGGAATCAGACTCGATCTCTGTTTTTAAGAATAGGGTTAAAACCTTCCTTTTTGATATAGCCTACAATTAGGGAGGGATCATGTGTCTCTGAACCCTCCCTTAGTTATGCTGTTATTAGGTTTAGACAGCCGGGGGACCTCCAATAATTGCACTGGGCTTCACTCCTTTCTTCACTCTCAATGAATTTTTTTTTTTTTTTTTGCTGGTCATTAACATCTGTTTGTTCTCTCCCATAGATTGAGTCCCATCGTGCTGTTTGCTCTCTACATGTCTGTTCTTTTCATCTTCTCTATCCCCTCACCCCCCAGCCAGTCACAGCAGATGACTGCCCCTCCCTGAGCCTGGTTCTGCTGGAGGTTTCTTCCTGTTAAAAGGGAGTTTTTCCTCTCCACTGTCACCAAGTGCTTGCTCACAGGGGATCACCTGATTGCTGGGGTCTTTCTGCAATTGTGGGGGTTTCCCCTACAGTTGAAAGTGCTATGAGATGACTGTTGTTGTGAAATGGCACTATATAAATAAAGTTGAATTGAATTGAATTATTGGACTTAATGCTCCCTCTAGTGGACATATTTTGTATTACATTCAGTGGGTAATAAATATTTTTAATTGAATCATTTCAACGATAAAGTTTAATGTTTATTGGAAAGGGACATTACATACTAATGAACATTAATACAAAGGTAAGTATGCTAGATTTAGCAATACTGCTGATTTGCATCTGTAGTCCCCCAGCGGGTCACAAAAACACGCAACCATACACGAAAAGAACATCTGCATCTGAGAGAAATTCATTGAAACAGTAACTTAAAAGTGTGACCAATAATTAATTACTTTCATTAGTTCCCTGGTTGGTCAGCAGCTTTACAAAACCAGATAAGACAGAGGCCAAAAGAGAAGTGAGAAGTATTTTAATCAATTTTGTCATGCACTTCCTCTGTACTCTAATAAATTGAGTGGATGGGGATGCACTTTAGTCGGTGATCAAAAGATGTCACTAGAACTCTAATTCCCAAAAGTTAAACATAGTGCCTGTGATGTTATTTATAGTTCATATTGTAGCTTTTATTTGTGTAGCACGGGGTGGTGGCTTCACCTTCCAGTTCCGCCAACCCTGTGTGTATAAGAAGGGCTGCAGGTAGGGGGGCAGTCTCTTTACCTTTACCTCTGCCAGTGGCTGCATGCGTAGTTAGGTGCACAGAACCCTGTATTTAATAAATGGTATATGGCGTTCACTTACAGTGGGGTAAAAAAGTATTTAGTCAGCCACCAATTGTGCACGTTCTCCCACTTAAAAGATGAGAGAGGTCTCCAATTTTCATCACAGGTATACCTCAACTATGAGAGACAAAATGAGAAAAAAAAAATCCAGAAAATCACATTGTCTGATTTTTAAAGAATTTATTTGCAAATTATGGTGAAAAATAAGTATTTGGTCAATAACAAAAGTTCATCTCAATACTTTGTTATATACCCTTTGCTGGCAATGACAGAGGTCAAACGTTTTCAGTAAGTCTTCACAAGGTTTTCACACACTGTTGCTGGTATTTTGGCCCATTCCTCCATGCAGATCTCCTCTAGAGCAGTGATGTTTTGGGGCTGTCGCTGGGCAACACGGACTTTCAACTCCCTCCAAAGATTTTCTATGGGGTTGAGATCTGGAGACTGGCTAGGCCACTCCAGGACCTTGAAATGCTTCTTACGAAGCCACTCCTTCGTTGCCCGGGCGGTGTGTTTGGGATCATTGTCATGCTGAAAGACCCAGCCACATTTCATCTTCAATGCCCTTGCTGATGGAAGGAGGTTTTCCCTCAAAATCTCATGATACATGGCCCCATTCATTCTTTCCTTTACACGGATCAGTCGTCCTGGTCCCTTTGCAGAAAAACAGCCCCAAAGCACGATGTTTCCCCCCCCCCCCCATGCTTCACAGTAGGTATGGTGTTCTTTCTCCTCCAAACACGACAAGTTGAGTTTTTACCAAAAAGTTCTATTTTCGTTTCATCTGACCATATGACGTTCTCCCAATCCTCTTCTGGATCATCCAAATGCTCTCTAGCAAACTTCAGACAGGCCTGGACATGTACTGGCTTAAGCAGGGGGACACGTCTGGCACTGCAGGATTTGAGTCCCTGGTGGCATAGTGTGTTACTGATGGTAGCCTTTGTTACTTTGGTCCCAGCTCTCTGCAGGTCATTCACTAGGTTCCCCTGTGTGGTTCTGGGATTTTTGCTCACCGTCCTCGTGATCATTTTGACCCCACGGGGTGAGATCTTGCGTGGAGCCCCAGATCGAGGGAGATTATCAGTGGTCTTGTATGTCTTCCATTTTCTAATAATTGCTACCACAGTTGATTTCTTCACACCAAGCTGCTTACCTATTGCAGATTCAGTCTTCTCAGCCTGGTGCAGGTCTACAATTTTGTTTCTGGTATCCTTTGACAGCTCTTTGGTCTTGGCCAAAGTGGAGTTTGGAGTCTGACTGTTTGAGGTTGTGGACAGGTGTCTTTTATACTGATAATGAGTTCAAACAGGTGCCATTAATACAGGTAACGAGTGGAGGACAGAGGAGCCTCTTAAAGAAGAAGTTACAGGTCTGTGAAAGCCAGAAATCTTGCTTGTTTGTAGGTGACCAAATACTTATTTTCCACCATAATTTGCAAATAAATTCTTTAAAAATCCTTCAATGTGATTTTCTGGATTTTTTTTTCTCATTTTGTCTCTCATAGTTGAGGTATACCTATGATGAAAATTGGAGACCTCTCTCATCTTTTAAGTGGGAGAACTTGCACAATTGGTGGCTGACTAAATACTTTTTTGCCCCACTGTATATAGTGCTTTTTCTCATCTCTGGGTGACCAAAGCGCTTTACAGATCCTGCTATCCACCCATTCATGCACACATTCACACACTGATGGCAGCTCTGCTGCCATACACACACAGGTGCTAGCCTGGCCACCAGAAGTAACTGGGGGTTCAGTGTCTTGCTCAAGGACACTTCGACATGTAGACTGCAGACAGAGCAGGAATCGAACCCATGACCCTCCAATCAGTAGTCAGTCACACTACACCTGCACCACAGCCACCCCAAATGAGTGTTCAGCTCCACTCCTGGCATTTTCCTTGACGCCAGACTCGGACATAACTTTTTAGCGACGAGAAGTAAAATCATGGAAGTAAAATCATGGAAGCGTGTGGGACACCAATTCGGCCGTTCTTGGAACTCTCGGGTGAGCTGCCTGTACTGTGGCCTCGGTAGTATGAAGCTTTTCAAACATATATGGTGGTGTTGGACCTGGGAAGGATGGAGAAGCTGAGGGCACGTGCGTTGCTTGTGCACAACCTGGCAATGGAGGGACAGATGATTTTGGGCATGCTTGGTGATGCGGACAACTATGAAGAAGTAGTCGAGTTAATGGCGTGCCATTTCAGGGTGCTAGAAAATGTCATCGTCCGGAGGATTAAGTTCAGACAGCGCCACCAACAGGTAGGCGAACCTATCCAGTGGTTCATGTCAGACTTGAGGCAGTTGGCCGCTGAGTGTTGATTCAGGCCGTTGGAGGAAGAAATGGTTCGCGACCAGTTGGCGGAATACACCAACTGTGCTGTGGTCCACTCCAAGCTACTCTCATTCCCGGGTGAGTTGACGCTGGCCCAGGCCGTTGAGTTGGCACTCCAGCTGGAAGCAGCAGACAAGCTAACTCAGGAGCTAAGAGAGCATCTATCACAGAGAGGTTTGCGATCCCCCATGACTGCACAGGTAGTGGATCCGGACAACGATGGAGCATTGAGGATGACGTGGAGGAGGCCAACGCTGTACGGATGAGGTCTGCCCCGGGGAAGCCCAGGTGTATGGGCTGCGGGGCCATGAAACACCGCTACAAGGCCAGAGAGTGTGCAGCAAGCGGGAAGCGCTGCGGCAGGTGTGGCCGTCTACACCACTTCGCGAGTATGCTAGTCAGCAGAACAAGAGAGCCTGTGCAGAAATTCGACTCCTCCCGCCCCGACGGTAATACATACTGTGTCCCCGAGTACCAGTGGGCACACACATTGCATGGTAGTGTTGGATGGAGTACCGGTGCCAATGCTGATCGAGACGGGGACGGAGAGTTCTTTGCTGAACTGGGCTACAGTTAGACAATGTTTTCCCCACAACAGAATTGGAGGTGACTCAGCGCCACTTTGTGGCTATGGAGGAGGACGGTTGGCCACAGTGGGTACCGTCAGACTGACAGGTCAGTACAAGTCGGTGGAGATAGCCGATGTGGAGTTTGTCGTGACAGCCTGTGGCACGAATATCATGGGCTGCAACCTGTTCTATGGCCTCGGGTTTTCCATCAGGAGCAGCGCTGGGGAAGACTGGTCAGGCTGTGGACTGTGGGACCGACCGGTTCCGAGAGTTTGGGATGACTCTGTGTGGGATGAACAATTGCTGGGAACTCCTGAAAGTGGACAGGCCTTGTTGCGCTCAGGGTCACCACGGGAGGGTCCCGGTGCCAGTGTCCGAGTCGCCCTGGACGAGGGTATCTCAAAGCTTCCCTTCTTATCCAAAATGTCTGAGCAAGTAGTAGCCGAGCAATTAACTACATTCATAGAGAGAAATAAAATCTTAGACACCTTCCAGTCTGGTTTCCGCAAAATGCACTCCACCAAGACAGCGCTAATTAAAGTCTCCAGTGACATCATGATGGCAGCGGATTCTGGTCAGTACTCGGTCCTGGTGTTGCTGGATCTCACCACTGCTTTTGACACAGTGGACCACAATATATTGATAAATAGGATGAAGGACATGTTTGGTATTTCAGGATTAGTTCTGAAACGGTCCTCATCCTATTTAACTGACAGAGGATTTTGTGTTTTATTAAATGAGAAGATATCAGAGGTTAAAGGACTTTCCTGTGGGGTTCCTCAAGGCTCAATTCAGGGCCCTACCCTGTTTTTATTGTATTTAACCCCACTTGGCCAGATTATTAGTCAGTTTAAGGGTGTTTCTTACCATTTTTATGCAGACAACATTCAGCTTTACTGCTCTTTTAAAGAAAATGAGCTGAACATTTTATCAAACTTAATCTCTTGCCCGTCTGCCATTAACAAATGGTTAAACAATAATTTCTTACAATTAAATCTTAACGAGACAGAAACACTGATCATCGCTCCAGACAGCAAAATTCCTCTGATAAAGCAACACTTAGGTCACCTTGGCTCTTCTGTCCAGCCCAGCCTGTGTAACCTGGGTGTTGTTTTTGACAATGCTATGTCATTGGACTGCCTTGGTCGGCAACTAGTTAGAAATTGCTTTTTTCATCTGAGGAATATAGCAAAACTTAGACCATAAGTGATGATAAAAGCATCATTCATGCTTTTGTCTCGTCTCACTTAGATTATTGTAATGCCCTTTTTGTGTTTTAATAAAACTGCTGTTGCCCGCCTTCAGACTGTGCAAAATGCAGCAGCAAGGCTTTTAACCCGGACGAAGAAAAGGGAACACATTTCCCCAGTTTTATCGTCCCTTCATTGGTTGCCAGCTGCTTTTAGATTTCATTTTAAGATTTTAATTCTGACTTTTAGAGCTCTTCATGGCCAAGCCCCTTCATACATTTAAGCCCTCTTGACTCCTTATGCCACAACGCGATCACTAAGACCCTCAGACCAGAGACTCCTGGTGGTCCCTCAGACCAAATTCAGAACCTGTGGAGATCGATCTTTCCAGGCTGCTGCACCACGGCTTTGGAACGCACTTCCCCTGTCCTTGCGCTGCCCTGAGTCTGTTGACTCCTTTAAGAAGGAGTTTAAAACTCATTTGTTTAGACAGGCTTTTAGCTCTCATTGAATGGCTTTTATTTCTTCACTATTTTCTCTTTTTATCCCTATTAATATGAATATTTTATCTTATTTCTATTGATTTTAATTTCTGTCTATTTGTAAATTTTAATTTGCTGTAAAGCACTTTGTGATATATATCTGTGAAAAGTGCTATACAAATAAATTTTGCTTTCTTGCTTGGGTATCGGGCGATGCGGGGGAGAGTCTGCGGCGGCGAGCATTGCCCAAAAGATGGTCCCAAGTGTTTCCGGAGCTCGGCTGTGGTGGGCCAGTAAACACGGAGCCACATCAGCAGGGTCCGCAGTGGGTTTACAAGCAGTCGGGGCAGGACCGAGTGGCACTGGGACAGCGAGTGCTAGGCGTAGACACCACAGGCCATGCAGGGCCTCGCTTGGAGTCGCGGACTGGGTTCGGGCTCTGGCGGAGGTGAGGTCCAGGTGAGTGAGAGTCAAGCGGAAGATGGAGCAGTACCAGGGCCAGTGGCAGTGACAGGCGAGTGGCAGGATGGTTACCTTCTGCTGTCGGATGGCTTGTGGCGTCATCCTAATGAGTTACGCTGTGCTCCGAAGAAGGCAGTTGGGCATGGCCCCATACGATTGGAGCATTCGGAGGTATGGAGGAGAAGGTGCACCAGGATTGAGGCGACCAGCTGTGGCCTGGGAAGCAAGCTACTTCCAGGGACGGACTGAATGGTGAAGGGTCTGGGGGAAGGGGGGGGGGGCACGGGTTTTGCGACCTTGGGGAAGTCAGGTTATTTAGCACCTCAGACAGAGACAGGGAATAAGCATGGGAGAACAATGCCCAGGAAGGACAGAGGGGGTTGAATGCAGTGTAGTGTAAATATCATGCTGTGTGAGGTGAAGTGCCACGAAACTTGTGAAGTGTGACTTGGGATATAGAGAGGAGAGCTTGCTGTAACCAGTCGGTCCATTCTGTGCTTGTGAGATGTGAGTGTGTAATAAATCGTCTGTCATGAATCTGCCTCTTCATTTACACACTCCACACTGGTGACCCAAGACGTATTATGGAACACGAGGCAAGAACCCTGGAGCCGGCCCGGTCGGGAAGCCCCAGCGACGCAGCAGCCATTCCACAGACAGCCCGGACTGGAACCCCCAGCAACGCGTGTGCGGTTTCAGTCAAGCTACCGGATTTCTGGCAGCACAACCCGCGCTCTTGGTTCCACCACACCGAGGCCCAGTTCGCCCTCCGGGGAGTAACAGCAGACGACACCAAGTTCTACCATGTAGTAGCAGCACTGGACTCCCGCACAGCCCAGCAGGTAGCGAGCCTGCTCGATCAGCCACCAGCCCGCAACAAATACGAGGCGCTCAAGGCTGCGCTCACCTGGCGTTACACACTCTCGGAATGTGAGAGAGCGGAGAGGCTCCTGGCACGGACCGAGTTAGGAGATGGGTCGACCATCGACCTGATGGAGAAGATGCTGGCGTTAATGGGCACAGACGACGGGCACTTTCTGTTTGCCCACCTTTTCCTCCGGAACCTTCCAACAGAGGCGAGAGCGGTTCTGGCCAATTCGCCGTTGCTGGCCGTGCGTGACTACCATGCGCTAGCCCAGGAGGCAGACGGGATCATCCTCACCACCAGGGTGATCACAGTCAACGAGGCGGTGGCGGAGCCCAGCGAGACAACCAGAGGAGGCCAGGAGCCACCGACAGTAGCAGCAGCGGGGGCCAAGGAGCGCCAGAGAGACACGCTCTGTTTCTACCACCGCCGCTTCGGAGAGAACGCACGCAGATGTGCGCCACTGTGCCAATTCAAGTGCTCGGGAAAACGCCAAGGCCGGCAGTCGGCAGCAGCTGCGACCCTCAGTGAAGAGAACAAGCTGCTCTACATGACAGACGCGCGCTCGGGGAGGCGTTTCCTTGTGGACACCGGAGCCCAGAGGAGCATCATCCTGCCGACCTACGCTGACCGGCTGGCAGGACCTAGCGGCCCCGGGATGTTGGCTGCAAACGGCTCGGAAATTAAGACCTTTGGTGAGAGGACACTGATCTTATCTCTACACGGCCGTACATACGAGTGGACTTTTGTCGTAGCAACACTGAATTACCATATCCTGGGGGCTGATTTTCTGTGTGCACATGGTTTACTGGTTGATGTTGCTAACAGGCGCCTGGTTAATGCACTGTCCTTTGATTCTCTCCCCTGTATAGCTCGGGCGACCCGACCAACAGCACAAGCCAACGTCACAGCTACAGGCGGTAAGTTCCATGCACTGCTCACTCAGTTCCCAGCACTCACAGTCCCGACGTTTTCCGCGGCCATCTCTAAACACGGGGTGGAGCACTTTATCACCACCACCGGGCCGCCTGTTTTCGCAAGACCTCGGCGCTTGGATGCAGCTAAACTGGCCATAGCGCGCGAGGAGTTTGCCAACCTGGAAAGGTTGGGCATCATCAGGCGTTCGAACAGCCCATGGGCATCCCCGCTACACATGGTCCCTAAGGCTGAGGGATCGTGGCGACCGTGCGGTGATTTCCGCAGATTGAACAACGCCACAGCGCACGACCGCTACCTGATTCCCCACATACAGGATTTTTCCGTTCACCTCGCCGGAGCACGCATTTTTTCCGAAAATAGACCTGGTCCGCGGTTACCACCAAGTCCCAGTGCGCGCGGAGGACGTACCCAAAACAGCGGTAATATCTCCGTTCGCTCTATTCGAGTTCCTGCACATGCCATTCGGGTTAAAAGACGCAGCACAGACGTTCCAGCGCATGATGGATACAGTGCTGCATGATCTCCCGTTCGTGTTCGTCTACCTGGACGATATCCTGGTAGCCAGTATGCCTGAAGACGAACACAAAACCCACCTCAGGACGGTTTTCCGGAGGTTGGAGGAGCACGGGTTGATAATCAACCCGGCAAAATGCCAGTTTGGTGTGATGGAGATTGATTTTTTGGGGCACCGCGTCTCTCCGGAAGGAGCGATCCCGTTGCCCGACAAAGTGTGCACCATGGCAGATTTTCCCCGGCCTCAGACGGTCAGGGCACTGCAGGAATTTTTGGGGATGGTGAACTTTTATAACCGTTTCCCTCCCCGCGCGGCGCGGCTCATGCAACCATTGTACGCCGCGCTCAAGAGACAGAAACTTGCGGATGGAGTCAAATGGACCCCGGAGCAAGAGCGGGCATTCTCGGAGGTTAAAGCAGCCCTGGCAAATGCCGCACTGCTGGCGCATCCGGACCCAACGGCCCGGATAGTGCTCACCACCGACGCTTCAGACATGGCCATAGGGGCTGTCGTAGAGCAGCGCGTTGCCGGGGCTTGGCAGCCGCTCGCCTTTTTCAGCAGAACTTTGAGCGACAGCGAACGTAAATACAGCGCGTTAGATAGAGGCGAAAGGCCAGGTGGAGAGCCAGCTCCACCTGGCCATACGCCACTTCCAGTTCTGGCTGGAAGGGCACAGCTTCACCGCGTTCGTAGACCACAAGCCACTAACGTTCGCGATGGCCAAGGTTTCAGAACCGTGGTCGGGCCGGCAGCAGAGACAACTGGCCACAATCTCAGAGTTTACTACCGATATTCAGCATGTGTCGGGTAAACTGAATGTGGTGGCTGACTGCCTCTCGCGCACGGTGGTGGCCCCGGTTTACGTGGGGATAGATTACGCAGCCATGGCCGCGGAGCAGATTAGCGATGCAGACGTGCGCGCGCTCCGGTCTGGACCAACAGGGTTAAGGATGGAGAGCAGGGTGCTGCAAGATGGCGCCCCCCCCCCCCCCAATCTGTGATGTCTCCACGGGACGCCCGCGTCCGGTGGTCCTGGTCGCGTGACGCCGCCGTGTGTTTCAGTCGGTTCACACTCTGGCGCACCCAGGAGTGCGCGCGTCAGTCAAAATGGTGGGAGAGAAGTTTGTGTGGCCAAGTCTACGCAAACAAGTGAAAGTGTGGGCTACAGCCTGCGTGGCGTGCCAACGAGCCAAGGTACGCAGGCACACAAAGGCTCCTTTGGAGCCGTTTCCGGTACCGGCTAAAAGGTTCGACCATGTGCACGTGGATCTCGTGGGCCCCCTCCCGCCATCACAGGGGTGCACGCACCTCCTGACAGTGGTGGGCAGCACCATGCGCTGGCCAGAAGCAGTCCCGCTGGCGGCAACCACGTCCGTGGACGTAGCACGCGCTTTTTTAACAGCATGGGTGGCATGTTTTGGAGTCCCGTCGGACATTACGTTCGACAGGGGCCCTCAATTTGTTTCCGAACTCTGGTCCGCGATGGCCCACGAGGTCAGGTCACGAGAGGCTCCTGACACGGACCGAGTTAGGAGATGGTTCGGCCGTAGACCTGATTGAGAAGATGCTGGCGTTAATGGGCACAGACGACGGGCACTTTCTGTTTGCCCATCTCTTCCTCCAGAACCTTCCAACAGTGGCGAGAGCGGTTCTTGCCAATTCGCTGTTGCTGGCCACGCGTGACTACCGGGCGCTAGCCCAGGAGGCAGATCGGATCATCCTCACCACCAGAGCCCTCACATTGAACGCGGCGGCGTCGGAACCCAGCGAGACGACCAGAGGAGGTGAGGAGCCACCGACGGTAGCAGCAGCGGGGGCCAAGGAGCGCCAGAGAGACACGCTCTGTTTCTACCACCGCCGCTTTGGAGAGAATGCACGCAGATGTGTGCCACCGTGCCAATTCAAGCGTTCGGGAAACGCCAAGGCCGGTGGTCGGTAGCAGCTGCAACCCTCGGTGAAGAGAACAAGCTGCTCTACGTGACAGACTCACATTCGGGGAGACGGTTCCTCGTAGACACCGGCTCCCAAAAGAACCTAATAATTTCTTTTGCAGATTTGAGTCTAGAGATTTTTCTCATGAAGCTGCTCATGAAGCTGCTCTGGACGCTATATCAGTATTAGGCTCCGAAAAAATTATGGTTGACCAGCATGTTGTGGAAAGATTTTTCTCACGTATGTGCCCCAGGAAGGCATCTGGACCTGACGGGATCTCTGGGCGCTTACTGAAGTCATGTAGTGAGGAGCTAGCAGAAGCCTGGAGTCCCATCTACCAGAAGTCTTTAGATACGTGTTCTGTCCCAGTAATTTGGAAAAGCTCTATTATAATTCCTGTACCAAAAAAAGCAAGCTGTAAAGAGAATAATGACTATCGTCCTGTTGCACTGACCTCACTGGTAATGAAGTGCCTTGAGAAGATTGTCAATGACATTCTGAAAACTGATTTTGGAGGACTTTTGGATCCTCTGCAGTTTGCTTATAAAAATAATAGAAGTACAGAGGATGCCATTTTAACCTTAACTCATTCTGTGTTTAAACATTTGGAGGAGAGAACCTCATATGCACGTCCTTTATTGGTTGATTTTAGTTCAGCTTTTAACACACTGCAGCCACACCTTTTAATTAAGAGGTTAAATGATTTTAAAGTGCATCCTATCATTATTAAATGGTACCACTCATTTTTAACTTATCGTAAACAGCAAGTTAGTGTAAATGGAACTTTATCTAAATCCAGAACCCTCAGCACAGGAGCTCCCCAAGGCTGTGTTAGTTCACCATTTTTGTTCACCTTGTACACTAATGAGTGCAGAAGTGTCTATCCAGGCAATCAAATTATTAAATTTTATGATGACACTGCTATTTTATCACTACTTCAAAAGACTCATGATCTGTCAAGCTATTTTATAGAAATTCAGAGGTTTGTCAATTGGTGTGATGACAGTCATCTCATTTTGAATACTGATAAAACAGGGGACTGCACGGTGGCGCAGTGGTTAGCACTGTGGCAGCACAGTTTACCCTCGGCCGGGGGATCGCGGAGATCGTGGGTTCGATCCCTGCCCCCGACCAACAGTGATCTGTGTGGAGTTTGCATGTTCTCCCCGTGTTGCGTGGGTTTACTCTGGGATTTCTCCGGTTTCCTCCCACATACCAAAAACATGCAGGTTAGGGATATGGGGTGCTTGCGCACGCAGCGACCGGTAGCTGGTGGCTTGTCACCAGACTGCAAAATAAATCTACCTATGGGTACAAAATAAGTAATAAAAAAAACAACAACAACAACAAAAAAAAACAAAGGAGATGGTGTTTGACCCTCGGGGAGTTGGTGACCACAGGCCTGTGGTCATCCACAACCACACTATAACACAGGTTAGTTCCTATAAATATATGGGAGTATTTATTGACAATTCATTAACCTGGAGCACACATATTGATTACCTCTGCAGTAGACTACAACAGCGGCTGCATTTCTTGCGTAGATTAAGAATACATGGCGTTGATAAAAGGATTATGCTAATATTTTACCAGGCTGTGTTGGAGAGCTGTATTAGATACAGCATTACAGCTTGGTTTGGCAACCTCTCTGTGAAACTTAAGAACAGAGTGTTGCGTTTAATTCATACAGCATGGAAAATTATTGGAGTTAAAGAGTCAATGCAGATCTTACACGACCAGGCAGCCTGTAGACAAGCTCAAAAAATAATCAGTGACATGAGCCATGTACTAAACAATGAATATGTGCGGCTGCCCTCAGGGAGGAGATACAGAGTCCCCAAGTGCAGGTTCAATAGATACAAGAACTCATTTATCCCGACGTCAGTAAAACTTTTAAACTCAGATAAATAGGTCAGGGACACTTATAACTCCTGTTCTTAATGACTGCTGTTATATATCGTGGGATCGTGGGTTCGATCCCAGCCCCCGACCAACAGTGATCTGTGTGGAGTTTACATGTTCTCCCCGTGTTGCGTGGGTTTACTCCGGGATTTCTCCGGTTTCCTCCCACATGCCAAAAACATGCATGTTAGGTTAATTGGCTGTTCTAAATTGTCCCTAGATATCTGTTTCCTATAGGCCCTTAGAATAGAGGGTTAGTATTAATGAAAGCGCTTTGAGTGGTCTTTGTGACTAGAAAAGCGCTATATAAGTGCAGGTTAGTTAGTTAGATATATTTATGTATGTATGTACTTGTATTATTTATTGGGTTTTATTTCATTCATTATGTACTACATCCATTGTGTATGTGTGGATTGTGTGGTTGCAGCACGGGTGACAAGCCCAAGACAAATTTCCCCTTGAAGGTCAATAAAGTTTATTTTATCTTATCTTATCTTATCTAACCTCATCCGGCCGTCCTACGCCGACCGGCTAGCGGGAGCTAGCGGCCCCCAGCTGGTAGCCGTAAACGGCTCGGACATCAAGACTTTTGGTGAGAGAACACTGACTTTATCCCTACACGGCCGTATGTACGAGTGGACTTTTGTCATAGCTGCATTGAGTTTCCTAATCCTGGGAGCTGATTTTCTGTGTGCACACGGGTTGGTAGTTGATGTTGCTAACAGACGCCTGGTTAATGTAATATCTTTTGATTCTCTCCCCTGTACAGCTCGAGGGGCCGGACCAATAACACAAGCCAATGTCACAGCTCCAGGCGGTAAGTTCCACACACTGCTCACTCAGTTCCCAGCACTCACGGTCCCAACGTTTTCGGCGGCCAGCACTAAACACGGGGTGGAACATTTTATCACCACCACTGGGCCGCCCGTTTTCGCACGACCTCGGCGCCTGGACGCAGCTAAACTGGCCATAGCGCGCGAGGAGTTTGCCAACTTGGAAAGGTTGGGCATCATCAGGCGCTCAAACAGCCTATGGGCATCCCCGCTACACATGGTCCCTAAGGCCGAGGGATCATGGCGACCATGCGGAGATTTCCGCAGATTGAATAATGCCACAGCGATACCCGATTCCCCATATTAAGGATTTTTCCATTCAACTTGCCGGGGCACGCATTTTTTATAAAATAGACCTGGTCCGCGGTTACCACCAGGTCCTAGTGTGCACAGGGGACATACCCAAAACAGCGGTAATAACTCCGTTTGGCTTGTTTGAGTTTTTATGCATGCCCTTCGGATTAAAAGGCGTGGCACAGACATTCCAACGCATGATGGATGCGGTGTTGCGCGATCTGCCGTTTGTGTTTGTCTACCTGAATGATATCCTGGTGGCCAGTGCGTCCAAGGACGAAGACCTAACCCACCTCAGGACGGTTTTCCGGAGGTTGGAGGAGCACAGGTTAATAATCAACCCGGCGAAATGCCAGTTCGGTGTGATGGGGATTGACTTTTTGGGGCACCGCGTCTCACCAGAGGGAGCGATACCCTTGCCCGACAAGGTGCGCGCCGTGGCGAATTTTTCCCGGCCTCAGACGGTCAGGGCACTGCAAGAGTTTTTGGGGATGGTTAACTTTTATAACCGGTTCCTCCCCCGTGCAGCTCAGCTCATGCAGTCATTGTACACCGCGCTCAACAAACGGAAACCGGCGGACAGAGTCGAATGGACTCCGGAGTGGGAGCAGGTGTTCTCTGAGGTTAAAACAGCCCTGGCAAATGCCGTACTGTTGGCGCACACGGACCCGGCGGCCCGGATAGCGCTCACTACCGATACCTCGGACGTGGCCATAGGAGCCGTTGTGGAGCAACGCGTCACCGGTTCTTGGCAGCCGCTCGCTTTTTTCAGCAGGGCTTTGTGCGACAGTGAGCGTAAATACAGCTCGTTCGACAGAGAGTTGCTGGCTCTCTACCTGGCCATACGCCACTTCCAGTTCTGGCTGGAAGGGCGCAGCTTCACCGCATTCATGGACCACAAGCCACTAACATTCGCGATGGCCAAGGTTTTGGAACCATGGTTGGGCCGGCAGCAGAGACAGCTGGCTGCGATCTTGGAGTTTACGACCGATATTCAGCATGTGTCGGGTAAACTGAATGTGGTGGCGGACTGCCTCTCGAGCGCAGTAGTGGCCCCGGTCTGCGTGGGGATAGATTGTACAGCCGTGGCCACAGAGCAGATTGGTGATGCGGACGTGTGTGCGCTCCAGTCTGGACCAACAGGGTTAAGGCTGGAGAGCAGAGTACTGCAAGACGGCAGCCCCCCCCCCCCCCCAATCTGCGATGTCTCCACGGGACACCCGCGCCCGGTGGTCCCAGTTGCTTGGCGCCGCTAAGTGTTTGAGTCAGTTCACACTCTGGCACACCCAGGAGTGCGCGCGTCAGTCAAAATGGTGGGAGCGAAGTTCGTATGGCCAGGCCTGCGCAAACACGTGAAAGAGTGGGTGGCAGCCTGCGTAGTGTGCCAACGAGCCAAAGTACACAGACACACGAAGGCTCCTTTGGAGCCGTTTTGCATACCGGCTAAGAGGTTCGACCATGTTCACGTGGACCTCATGGGCCCCCTCCCGCCATCGCAGGGGTGCATGCACCTTCTGACAGTGGTGGACCACACCACACGATGGCCAGAAGCAGTCCCGCTGGCGGCAACCATGTCCGTGGACATGGCGCGCGCTTTTTTGACGACATGGGTGGCACGTTTTGGCATCCCGTCGGACATCACGTCCGATAGGGGCCCACAGTTTGTTTCCAACCTCTGGTCCGCGATGGCCCGCAGCCTGGGTGTTGCAATTCATCGCACAACCGCGTACAACCCACAGGCAAATGGGTTATGCAAGCGTTTCCGTAGGTCACTGAAAGCAGCGCTCAGGGCTTCGCTGACGGATGCAAATTGGGTAGACCGGTTGCCTTGGGTTTTATTGGGGTTGCGTTCCGCACCAAAAGAGGATTTGGAGGCTTCCCCGGCGGAGCTTGTTTTTTCTCAGCCACTGCGGCTCCCCGGGGAATTTTTGCAAGATAATCCCGTGCTGGACAACTGTCCGTCTCAGCGTTTGCAACATAGGGCAGACACAGGCACGCTGCCAGGCCCAGCCCACCACTGTTTTCCACGCACTTTTGTGCCAAAAACTTTGAAGAATTCGGCGTTCGTGTTTGTCGGGCACGATGCCCACCGCCCCCCATTGCGCCCACCCTACAATGGCTCGTTCAGAGTGCTGGAAACAGGGGACAAACATTTTTTGTTAGACTTGGGGGGTCATGGGGAGAAAATATGTATAGACAGACTTAAGCCCGCCTTTGTGGTGGCAGACGAGCAAGTGATGTTGGCTCGGGCCCCTCGGCGTGGAAGACCCCCACTGAGAACTCCCCAGGTAAATGATTCATCAGAGCAGCCACATAGGCAAGTCGAAGGTTCCCCCCCTCATCACTGCCCACCCGCAGACAGACACACCCCCAGGAGCCCCCCACTGGCACAGCAGCGCCGCAGAGGCGGAAAACCCCCGTTACAGCAGATACGGGAGGAGACTGAAGCCAAAAGGACGTGAGCACTGAAACTCGGTCTGAGATTCTTGGGGGGGGGGGGGGATGCAGAGGGTAAACAGAGAAGGACAATAGGTATTGAGATGAGAGAGATTATGGTGAGGTAGTGTAACGGACTCGAACTAGTCAGCTACATTAAAATAACAAAATAAAATAAATCTTGGCCGATGCAGAGAAGTAGACGTCAGGCAGGATCTCGATCAGTCAGTAGTCTGTTTATTTCCCTTCCCAGGCTTCCAGCGTGTGAGAAACATAGCTTACAGCTACTTGGACTACATAACTTTAGATCGTATAGTTACAGTATACCACAAGCAAAGAAAAAGTTTAGCACCAAATACATGACAGCATTACATGACAGAGTTACATGACTGATCGTTTTTTCTATTTTTTACAACAGTACATTTAACATTTTAACATACCTGAAACAGATTGGGGCAGACAATTTACACATGACACGGGAATGGGGACAAGTGCTGGCATTCCTACAGAACAATGGACTCGTTAGCGCCTACTTAACTAGCCATCAATCATCGGTATTTATGACGCTACATTGAATATTTTACATCGGTATTGCAAACGAAAATGTAACAGAAAATCTTACAATCAAAATTAGTACAATAACTTAAAGAAAACTACAGTAAATCAATCACATTAATCAATTTCGTTCCCTGAGGAATTACACACAACTTACCCCTTCCCAGGCTTCCAGCGTGTGAGGAAGTTCCCAGATGTGTCACACTAATTATCGCCCCATCACAAACACTTGACATATTTACAACACGGACATTTTGGGAAGTTCATTACTGCAGGAACATATTTATTCTTAAGACTACTACATACTCCCCTCTGAACTTCACCAAAATACCACTACAAGTCAACCACCAAAAAACCACTGGATAAGTATATCCCACAGTATACTGCAACATGTATGTCACCCAATTCAAAGGGAAAGCGACTACGGAGGGCTGCGCAGACCCCCCCCATAGTGTACTTGCTACAGGAGTGCCGTATACACTACCCATATCATACCAGACTAAATACCACCAGTTGACTTCACATGAATTGGAGAAAAGGAAATAAAGAGAAGAAAAAACAAAGAAAAAGAACAAATCTGTCATTCTTCAACTGGACAGAAGGCCTATGTGCTGTGTGTGTGTGTGTGTGTGTGTGTCTTCCCCTACGGCATCAGTGCCCTAGCCAAACTAAGAACTGAACTGTTTGAGCGTTGAGTATACTGTTGGGCCATGTTCTGAATCAGCCGATTCACTGGTTTAACTACCCTCCCAAACCTGGTTCTCACTGCGCCCACTGTACTACTAGGGGAACTCCCAATGCTGGAAGGCGGCATGGACACTTCAGATCTTTGGTCACCACAAAAACTGGCAGATAGACAGGGCATTTCTGAAAGATCATTGGTCAACTGAACAGTTTCCGCTGTGTTCAACTGCACGGGCAGGTCAAAATCTTGTGTGCATGAAGCCTCTTGTAGCTGATTGGAGGCAGAGGCCCTTGCCACCCAACTAGCTGTCCAAGCAGTCCTGTCGATCTCTGATGCAGCAACATGTGAATCAAGATCATCACCTGACTCATACGACTCACTCAGGGTCACTTCATGAGCAGCACGGTCCATTTCAATTGGCAGAAAGTTGACCAAGAGAAGCAGATTGCGGTGAACAACCCTTTCTTGCCCATTGGTTGTGTTCCTGACACGGTAAGTATGGCACCTAGGGTCGGCAGAGACGACGACATACGGGGTGGACCCCCACTTGTCTGCTAATTTCCTGCGCCCCCGTTCACCCTTGTTTGCCAACAAGACTCGATCACCTTCCACAATGTCACGTCCTTTAGTTCTCCTATTGTACAAGTCTGCTTGACGTTCCTGGCTTGAAAGAGCGTTGGCCTGAGCAGCTGACAGAGCCTCCTTCAGATCTTGTCTCATCCTAGCAACATACTGGTCATAGTCCACAGTGTCGCAGTCCCTTACAGCATTCTGAAACATGACATCCACCGGTAGACGTGGCACTCTGCCATACATTAAAAAGAATGGCGCGTAACCGGTGGATTCGTGTGCAGTGCAGTTGTAAGCAAACGCTAGAGTCTGTAGCATCTGCGGCCATTTCTGCTTTGCTCTAGGGGGAAGGGTTCTTATCATGCTGCCCAAAGTTCTATTGAACCGTTCAACGTTCCCATTCCCCATGGGGTGATAGGCAGTAGTTCGGGACTTTTTGACCCCAGCAACTTGCAACAATTCCCTGATCAGCTCACTTTCAAAATTGGCACCCTGGTCTGAGTGAATTCTGTCAGGGAACCCATACACACAAAAGTATTTGTCCCAGAGCTGGCGGGCAACTTGTTTTGCAGATTGGTCACGGCAGGGGTAGGCATGGGCCATTTTAGTAAAATGGTCAGTGACCACTAGCACATCCACACTTTTCCCACTGCTGTCCTCCGCGGACCAAAAATCAATGCACACAAGTTCTAATGGGCTCGTTGTCTTAATGCTTTCGAGGGGCGCTCTGGCTTCCGGTTCAGGAGTCTTACTGACCACACAACGCTTGCATGTTTTCACATATTCACGGACATCCCGTTCCATGTCAGTCCAGAAGAACCTCTGCCTTGCCAAGTATAAAGTTCTCTGCTGGCCCTGGTGGCCTGCGTCATCATGGATGCCTTGCAGCACTCGCTGAACCAATGAAGCTGGAACAACATACTGGTGTCTTTTCTTGCCAGTCAGTGGATCTTTGCTCACCCTGTACAGTAGCCCATCTAACATCTTGAGTTTGTCCCACTGCTTCAACATTCTCAAGACGCCATCTGTCTCGTGAGGCCTTTCTCTTCGCGACGGTCGTCTCCCGCGTGTCACAAAAGAGATGACTCTGGAGAGGCAGGCATCTTGCTGTTGCTGGCCTTGCAACTCCTGAATGGAAAACACAGGTAAGGGGTTCTAACCACAGGCAGCCAGCTGCTGCACGTCCTGGACAAGCCAACACGAGGCTCTCTCAGCTGATCCCATCTCCCACTCAGCATGACCCTCGAACACGGCCTTCACTGTTTCGCTGTCGAGTGAGGAACGCTCCAGCCTGGAGACTTGCGAGAGACAACTGACCCCCTGGTGGTTGGCACTCAGTCTAAAGACTTCCTGTATCATATTGTCCTTAATCAGCTGTGCTTCTTCCAGCAGCGCTCCATATGGCTCAGACACAAGCCTCTTGCTGACACAGCCCTGAACGAAAGGCTGCCTGCTGAGGGCGTCCGCCACAATGTTTTTCTTGCCAGGAATATACTTGATACTGAAGTTGTACGGGGCTAACTTCACAACCCATCTCTGTTCGCATGCGTCCAACTTCGGCTTAGTCAGTATATATGTCAATGGATTATTATCCGTCCAGACAGTGAACTCATGCCCTTTTAACCAATGACTAAATTTATCACAGACTGCCCACTTAAGGGCCAAGAACTCCGATGCGCTGGGTACTTGGTCTGGGATTGCGTCAGAGACTTGCTTGCGAAAGCAATCGGACGGGCCTTGTTCTCCCCTTCCGGGACTTGAGAGATGACTGCCCCTAACCCATCTAATGACGCATCAGTGGACAGGATAAAGGGACGGCTGAAATCTGGATGAGCTAAGACGACTGACTCGAGTAGGGCCAACTTCAGTTGCTCAAAAGATTTCTGTTGGTCACTTGTCCAGTCACTCGGCTTGAGTTTCTTAAAAGCCACATGCCTTGTCTGGCCTTTACTCTTCTTTGGCGTTGCAGTGAGGGCAAAGAGAGGCTTAGCAATGCTAGAGCAATTCTGAATGAAGCGCTGATAATACATGACCATGCCCAAAAAGGACTTTATTTTTCTTGGGGATGGGGTCACGCCATCTTCATGCATTAGTGCTTGTTCAGTCATGGCAGCAATTGCTTGTACTTTCTCCGGATCAGTCGCTACTCCACTCTCGTCAACGACATGGCCCAGAAACTTCACACTGCGCTGAAGAAAATGGCACTTTTTGGGCGCAAGCTTTAGTCCGTGCGCACTTAGCCTGCTGAACACTACATCGAGCCGCTTCAGTGCCTCACCTTCGTTCGGCGCGAAAACCAAGAGGTCATCTAAATAACACAACAGAGTCAAAAAATTCTGGTCGCCAAAGATGTTTGTCATGAGGCGCATAAAGCTGGCTGGCCCATTACATAGCCCCTGAGGCATGCGATTGAACTCATGCAGCCCCATGGGCGTGGTAAAGGCAGTCAGTTTCTTATCCTCTTCACACATGGGGATATTGTAATATCCTGATGTTAAGTCCATGGTGCTGAAGAATGCACTCCCCCCAAGAGCAGCCAGGCAATCCGCCTGATGAGGCAATGGGTGAGCATCTTTGATAGTCCTGGAATTCAGCCATCTGTAATCCACACAAACCCTCAGATCACCGTTCTTCTTCCATACGAGTACCAGAGGTGACGCCCACTCACTGGAAGACTTACGGATGATTTCTTTTTCCTCCATCTCAGACAGCACCTGTCTCAGCTTTTGGTAATGACCAGGTGGGACACGTCGATACGGGAGTCTGAATGGCCGAGGATCAGTCAGGTGGATCCGATGAACAAAACCGGTGGCCTCACCGCAGTCCAACTTGTTCCTAGAAAATAGGCTCTCATATTTCCGTATCAAGTCGAACAACTGGCCTTTCCAATAATCTGTAACATCACATGAATCAATGTCGAGGTCACTCAATCCGAGTCGATTCAGAGCATCACTGAAATCAGGGGTAGAGGAGGATGAGTCAGCATCATGTAGGCTCTGGCTGTTCACCAGAAGGTCATTTGGGGGGGTTTTGGAAGTGGGTACGTCCAGGTCTTCCAACGCAACACACGGGAACACATCAGCTAACTTAGTGTTTCGCTTCAATGTAATTTGTTTGTCACTTGGATTGATCACTTTAATAGGTACCCATCTGTCCCCTGACATTGTAGCGACAGCCCTCCCCACCATGATACCCTTCTTGTGTGTGTTGGAAGTTGGAGCGTCAACGAGAATAGCGCTCCCTGCTGAAACAGGTGAGTTGGCTGGGACCCTACCCCACACAAGGTGTTCATGATGTGGCAGCAGTGTTACGGCTTGTGTCAGCTTGGCTGTACCTATCATGTCAGGAATCACATTCCCCCTCCATCTGTTAATTCCAGATAACATGTTAAGAAAATGTTCAACCCCTGGGTCATTCGTTGATTCAGGCTTCTCAATCACTTTCCAGTAACTGGAGTTTTGTTTGAGGTGATGAATCAAGTGCTTTATCACGTTGGAGCCCAGGATCATTTCGTTACACTGACCTGGCACGACCAGTGTGGGAACACTCACATCCTGTCCATACACAGTCATCTCCAGCTGATAAATGCACTTCGGCTTCACTTGAACCCCACCACACCCCACCAGTACCATGCCTGTGTCTGCAGTAATGCTCTCAGCACATAAGCCCACACTACGTAGTTTTTGTTCGGCCTCTTCATTCATTGTGCAGGCCATGGACCCACTGTCAATTAATGCATGCAACAAAACTTGGTTCTTCACTGAGACGTCAGTATAAAAGATCGGAATCGGAATTTGCTAATTTGTGCACATTTTGATAAACAATCTTATTTCCAGCAGGAGCACACTTGCATTTTTCTTCATAAGTAGATTGCACATCATCTTCAAAACTGAGGGACTGACTAAATGCACCCACATCGTCCCCTCCCACATGTGGGTGGCCTAGTTTCCCTGAACAGGCGCAGTGGTATTGGGCATTGCTGTCCTGCGCTTGGAGCAGTCCTTTTTTTGATGTCCAGTTTCAAAGCAAGCAAGGCATCGCTTTTCTCTCATGCAGTGCGATCTTGTAGAGTGGGTGCTGTCGCCACAGACGCGGCAGGGAGTGACTCGAACCCACTGGGCTGGTTGCGCAACACCCGGTGCTGTGGCCTGGTTTGTCTTCTCCAGCACCCTCTCCAGCATACACAGGACATGCTCAAACGCACCCCCCTCCGCACTGGAGGACTCGCTGAATCTGGACGGGCTAGACGCACTAGGCTCACGAACACTCACTTCCTCCTTAACGTCTGGCATGGAGTAAGCGACAGCCGCGGTCACCTTAGATGGTTTAACTTCCACTGGCTTCCTCTTGGACAGGAACTCCCTCTGATACTCATCGATCGCTTCCTGCACCTCTGTCAAAGACCACTTGCTCATAGGTTTACTCTTAAATACACTGGACAGCTCAGGATCATTGCAGTTCCTAATAAACATCATGGATATTTCAGCATTCATGTTCTCCAATTTCCTGCCTTGCTTTTTCAGGAGACGATCTGCCTGCTCTGCTGCTGTATTCAAGCGCACCCAATAATCCACTGGATTCTCACCCACACTGGGCTGAGTGGCATAAAAATCAGCCAACGGTAAGCATGATGCAGGGGACTCACTGAAATACTTCCGCAGGATATCATAGATCATGTCTGGCTGGACTGCATGGTCTGGGGTTAAGCTACTCCTTATTCCCACTTTAACTATTTTCTTGGCCTTTCCCATCAGATGACTCAGGATCTCATCAACTTGATCCGAAGTGGGGAATTTCTTTTTGCGTAAATACATTTCCATCAGCTCTATCCATTCCTGTACTGAGCATTTATCAGACCCCTCCCCTCTGAACACAGCAGGCTCACGAACATCTGACTTGACTACCACATTGACATTGGTGAGATCAAGAGTGCCACTGATGTTACTAGATTGTTCATGCCTGTCTGGCGCCATTGGAGAGACTGGGTCACATGACTGTGTGACAGGCTGAGTAGAAGGTAACAGCCGACTGGCTATGGAATCTCCAATTCGATTCCCTAATTCAGTAATTAGATCACGCAGCTCAGCTGAGGGGTCATTGCTACCAGGAGGAAACATGGGCGTGGAGGATGCGGGCCCTACCTCACATGCCTGTGCTGGTAAATCCCCCTCCCCATCACTGATATGTGGCTGTGGAGTCTGTACAACATAAGTAGCCCCCACTGGGTGTGTATGCATAGTACCACCCTCTCCCACCATGTCAGTGAAAGTTAAATGTTTAACTCCCCCACCCCTCAACAAAAAAAGACCCCTGCCTCTACCTGCCCCAGCTACAGGGGTGTGAGAATAAAGGTTTTTTTTTTTTTTTTTTTTTTTTTTTTTTGTTACTTATTTGTACCCGTAGGTAGACTTGGTTTTGCAGTCTGGTGACAAGCCACTGGCTGCTGGTCGCTGCGTGCGCGAGCGCCCTAAACCTACATGTTTTTGTTTTTGGTTATGAGACATATCACCATCCATTACTAAAAACTAGCTCAATTAAATGGTAATAAACACAAAATAGAAATTTCAAAACAGGCTACTCTGATATAACACACATAAAATAAAATTCAAAGCCAAATAATACTGAATGAGCTTCTGTCAAAAACCTTAAATAACTGAAGGATGCGTTGTGTTGATAAAGACTGGACTCTCCTTGCGAACTTCCACTCAGCAGGCAGCTGGACCCCGGAGATCAGCTGTGGCTGATCAGAAGAATCCTTGAAAGGTCACGGCACCAGTTTATGTAACGGACTCGAACTAGTCAGCTACATTAAAATAACAAAATAAAATAAATCTTGGCCGATGCAGAGAAGTAGACGTCAGGCAGGATCTCGATCAGTCAGTAGTCTGTTTATTTCCCTTCCCAGGCTTCCAGCGTGTGAGAAACATAGCTTACAGCTACTTGGACTACATAACTTTAGATCGTATAGTTACAGTATACCACAAGCAAAGAAAAAGTTTAGCACCAAATACATGACAGCATTACATGACAGAGTTACATGACTGATCGTTTTTTCTATTTTTTACAACAGTACATTTAACATTTTAACATACCTGAAACAGATTGGGGCAGACAATTTACACATGACACGGGAATGGGGACAAGTGCTGGCATTCCTACAGAACAATGGACTCGTTAGCGCCTACTTAACTAGCCATCAATCATCGGTATTTATGACGCTACATTGAATATTTTACATCGGTATTGCAAACGAAAATGTAACAGAAAATCTTACAATCAAAATTAGTACAATAACTTAAAGAAAACTACAGTAAATCAATCACATTAATCAATTTCATTCCCTGAGGAATTACACACAACTTACCCCTTCCCAGGCTTCCAGCGTGTGAGGAAGTTCCCAGATGTGTCACACTAATTATCGCCCCATCACAAACACTTGACATATTTACAACACGGACATTTTGGGAAGTTCATTACTGCAGGAACATATTTATTCTTAAGACTACTACAGTAGCAGGAAGAAGTAGTGGGGGAGAAGGATTGAATGTATTGTGATGCGAGATGTCATGCAGATGTGAGATGGGCGGTTGATATAAAAGGAGAGACCCTGGTGTATTGATATATGCTTTTTCTGTGTATGACTGATGTGAGAGTGAATAAAGTCGTCTGTGTGGCGGTTTGGGAAAACCCCCACAAACAGACTAAGGACAGACAGCTCGCTACTCCTGGTTTTTTCCGCTACACTACTGAGATGTAATGTGCCATTCATGCCTTGTGATGTTAATGTTGCCTTTCATGCATTGTGTTCATGCGTCCTGTCCTTACTGTGACCTAGAGACTCAGATCAATATGTAGATGTGCCTTTTAACCTCTTTGTTCTGCAGCTGGAGCAGAGTCTAGCAAATCTGCCTATTGTGATGTATGTCTCACAAATGCAAATATCTCATGCCTGTTCTGCAGTCCCTTTGATCAGACCAACTGCTGTGAATCTGCTTTGATGTATTGTTTGAGTTGGGTATAAATACTGCACAGGTTCTGTAACACATCCTCTCATTCTCTCACTTCAACCTCTGCTGCAGGACACAGACATTGTGTCCCCTCTTCACTGAGAGCCGTGGGCTCGCTCCCGGCGCGGAGCTCGTGACAGCGGTATGATATAAGAAACTTCCTTAAAACCACAGCATCGCTGCCTTATTTTACCATCCGCCGCACTGGTGACCCGACGCTGAAACGAACACGCTGCCAGCGAACGCAACACCCGGCGGTGATTCTCCGACGACAAGCGAACGCGGCAGCCTGACTGATCTGCCCTCCCTTCTGCTTCAGGGAGACCTCAACGCGGAGTTTCCAGGCGAAACTCCCCAGAGAACACCCACGACCGGGAAAGCTGAGCAACGTTTCATGGTGAGATCTGCACGCCTAGATCGGCACATCCACGCTGGACCGGCCGCGCTCACAGCCCCTCCACACGAGAGCGCATTCACCTCGTCCCCTCTCCACGACGGCGATCCCCATGGCCGACGGAGCACACGTGGACCTGAACGCACCATGACCGAGCGAGTGACAGAGCGTCTACTTCCCTTCACCGCTCCAACACACTGAACAGGGATGATTAAGCTCCCTGACCCTGGTTCTCCTCTCCAGCTGGCCCACCCATCACGGAACCCCGGCGCACGCACCGGGGAGTTACGAGGACGGCGAACACCACGCACGGGACAAATACGGCTTTTCTGACCGCCTTCCTTCTGCTGCACACTGGCCCTTCAGGCTTGCTCGTTCACCTGAGGCACGCAGCTTGCTCACTGGATTTTATGGTCTTAGCCACGCCACACAAGGGAAATTCAGCTGTCTGCGGTTCCTGAGGCTTTAGGGTTACGCCTGAACCTAAAGTCAACACGCCAGTCCCTCTGCTCTCATTACAGCCGCCACGCAGCCTCGTCTTTTCTTCATGGCCGCTATTAATCCTTGCAGGACTTAATTGCGGGAGGAGCCAGTGACTAATTTTTCTTCTTGTGGACCTCTGCACGTTCAACGGGACCAGCCCTTCGACATCGCGGACCCACAAGCAATTTTTGCGCGGCCCGGACATTTTCATCGTCTCCGGCCGGCTTTTACTACCCCCACCCCCCTCCACCCCCTCCTGCACAGAGCTTTTCCCTGCTCGCTGCCCAAGCTGCACTATCGAGGTCTCGGCCACCCGCCGAGCCCTCTGGGGGGGAGCTGTGGCGGTTTGGGAAAACCCCCACAAACAGACTAAGGACAGACAGCTCGCTACTCCTGGTTTTTTCCGCTACACTACTGAGACGTAATGTGCCATTCATGCCTTGTGATGTTAATGTTGCCTTTCATGCATTGTGTTCATGCATCCTGTCCTTACTGTGACCTAGAGACTCAGATCAATATGTAGATGTGCCTTTTAACCTCTTTGTTCTGCAGCTGGAGCAGAGTCTAGCAAATCTGCCTATTGTGATGTATGTCTCACAAATGCAAATATCTCATGCCTGTTCTGCAGTCCCTTTGATCAGACCAACTGCTGTGAATCTGCTTTGATGTATTGTTTGAGTTGGGTATAAATACTGCACAGGTTCTGTAACACATCCTCTTATTCTCTCACTTCAACCTTTGCTGCAGGACACAGACGTTGTGTCCCCTCTTCACTGAGAGCCGTGGGCTCGCTCCTGGCGCACACGCACGGCGCCGGGAGCGGAGCTCGTGACGGCGGTATGATATAATAAACTTCCTTAAAACCTCAGCATCGCTGCCTTATTTTATCATCCGCAGCAGTCTGCTGCATAAGTCTGCCACCATTATTTGCACTCTCCAAACTGTATTTATAGTTCTGGGATTATTTTGGTGTTCCGTGTTATGTAGGGATGTAACGATATTGACGTTATCGCAATATCGCGGTAGTAAAAGTGTCTCGATACCGTCGTGGTCGTGTTACGATATTAAGAGGGCGGGTATCTGTCAAAAAACAAGAAGAAATAAGCAGGCTCCCATGCAACAAAGCATTGTAAACTACACAGACCATGATCCTTTGCGCTGCGTTGTCACAAGAACTGTTGTTGAGCCAATAGGAGTGCATGCTGCACGCTGTCCACACAACAAACATGGCGGCGGACAGCGGCGGACAAACTTCGGCTCACGTAAATACTGAAGAAAACACCCCCAAAGTTGAGATTGTGCAAGCCCCAGCAACTTTTAAATCAGATGTGTGGAGGCATTTTGGTTTTGCCGTGTCTAAAAACACTAAAGGAGAGAGGGTGGCGGACAGACAATGGCCTCATTAGCAAAGATAATGTCCTCATTAGCAAAGACCTACCTATGTATACCCGCTTCCTCAGTGCCCAGTGAGAGAGTATTTTCTACAGCAGGGGATATTGTAAATGCCCAGAGGTCTCTTCTTCTCCCTTGCAATGTAGATCTTTTGATCTTTCTGAAGAAAAACTTGAACATAAGCTAAAGGATAGGTCAGTGTTTTCCAGTAGGCTTTTTGCCTGACTTAATTGTTTCAACAGGCTGTTTTTATTTGCCTAGCACCACCACCAGCACATTACCACCCACGAATAAACCCCACTTCTTGTATTATAAAGGAAGCTACGATGATATGAGAATTGAGGCAAGTCGTATGAACTAGACACCCAATGACCCAGAGAACCTTGAAGAGGCATGGAAAGTATTCACAAACAACATGAAAATCCTCATGGACAATCATGTCATGAAGTCTCAACCGAATAGGAAAAGATGTCAACGTCCACCGTACTTGAACAGAGAAGTGATCTGTAAACTTGATGAGAAAAAGAAACGTTTTAAGATTTGGCAGAGAACACAAGACCCGGCTGACTACCTGCTCTATACAAGAACAAGGAATCAGGCAAAATGGGTCTGTCGGTCTGCTGAGAGAAATTTTGAGCGGCAGGTTGCCAGAGAATGTAAAAGAAATCCCACGGCTTTCTACAGATACGCCAGATCCAAGATGAAGACCAAGTGTCGGATCACAGACATACGTGGGGACGACGGTACCATCACATCCCAGGACAAAGAAAAAGCAGATATCATGAATCGGTTCTTCTCGTCTGTCTTCACACAGGAGGACACACAGAACATGCCATACCTACCTCCCAGACCGTATGAAAGTAGCATCGAAGGAGCACAAATAACTGAGGACCAGGTTAAAGAGAAACTGACAGCCCTGAATCCCGCCAAATCACCTGGACCGGATGCAATGCACCCAAGAGTATTGAAAGAACTCGCTGATGAAATAGCCAAGCCACTCACTTCCCTGTTCAATTTGTCTCTGTCACAAGGCAAACTACCTGTGGAGTGGAAGTTGGGCACAGTATCACCAATCTTCAAGAAGGGGGATAAATTGTCGCCAACAAACTACCGTCCAGTCAGCCTCACATCAGTAGTCGGAAAACTCATGGAACAACTGCTTTGAGACCAACTCATGGAACATTTAGTAAGGAACCAGTTATTAACCAGATGCCAGCACGGATTTATAAAAGGCCGATCCTGTGTTACACAACTACTGACCGCTCTGGACAAATGGACAGAAATTTTCGACTGTGGAGGTGAAATTGACTCGATCTACTTGGACTTCGCTAAGTGTTTCGATTCTGTCCCCCATCGACGGCTCCTGAAGAAACTAGAAGCTTACGGTGTCCATGGCAACCTACTCAGGTGGATAACAGATTTCCTGATAGGCCGTCAACAACAAGCGTCTATAAACAGTATACTATCACAACTGGCTGAAGTACTAAGTGGAATCCCCCAAGGCAGCGCTCTCGGACCGCTTTTGTTCATGATCTTCGTAAATGACATGCCACACTGCATCAGTACCAACATCGCCATGTTCGCTGATGACACCAAGATATATTCTGAGGTGACAGAAACAAGAAAACTACAAAGAGACTTTAAAGTCTCTAGGCAGCCGCTAGACTGGCGCCTAGCGGCTGCCCCGGCCTTGGATGCGCTCTGCAGAGCGTGCCCAAATGCCAAGTCACGTTTCATTACCTTGTATTCATACATGTGTAATGACAATAAAGTTGAATCTCAATCTCAATCTAAAGACGATCTGCAGAAATGGTGCTGTATCTGGATGCTCAATTTCAACACGGACAAATGCAAGAGACTCCATCTTGGACGGAACAATCCAAAGCATAAGTACCACCTGAAGAATGGAGCTGGGGAGCTAGTGGAACTCCATGAGACCACCTCAGAGAAAGATCTCGGCATATGGATAGACCCAGAGGTGACCTTTTCACACCACTGCGAAGTCCAAGCAAACTGGGCGAATAGGACTCTGGGCCTCATCAGAGGGTCCTACTCTTACCTGGACAAGTCAAGCCTAACAAGACTCTATACAGCCCCGGTGAGAACTACAATCGAGTACGGCTACCTGGCATGGGCTCCCATGTACCAGAAAGATTGCGAGATGCTTGAGAACATTCAGAGATGAGCGACAAAGATGGTCCTAGAGCTAAAGGAGATGTCATATGTGGAAAGCCTCGAAAAGCTGAACCTCCCAAGCCTCTACTACCGGAGAGCTCGCGGCGACCTCATTGAGATCTACAAACATACCCATGGCTACTACCAGATTGATGCTGACTACATTTGCATGAAACCAGACCAAAGGGACGGCCGAGGTCACAAGTTTAGGCTCCAAATCAACTGTACCCAGAAGAAAGCCCATCAGAACTTCCTGTCCGAGAGAGCAGCAAACACATGGAACCGCATCCCAGAGTTGGTGGCCGATGCACCAAGTCTCAATGCTTTTAAATCCCGTTTAGACAAACTATGGACAGGCTTCCGGTACAGCCAGCAGTCGATTCATGAGTCCTACTCTGTTCTCAGTAGATATCAATCACGACCTGACCTGCCAACAGGCTTTTAGCCTAACTTCGCAGAAGAGGATAAATATAAATATAAATATATGATTAATTTTGCTTTACACATGGCTTAACTTGATCTTCGTTTGCTCTTAAAGGAAATTCCCTATTGTTGTTAACAGTTGTTCTAGTTGCTGCTTAGTATGGCCCTTGCACATAAGAAGAATCAGTTATGTGACCAAATATTACCAAATGGTATATTGATGTTCCTGACTTGAACTTGCACTTTAAAAGCACTAAGTGATCAGCATTTTATGTTGTCATGATCCATAAATATAAAAATAAATGGCCTGGTGACTGGCAAAAACAGATTTAATGGCAGTTTTTGGTTATTATCATCACAACCACAATATTATGAGCTATTTTACAATACCGTGAGCCTCTCCACAATATCGCAACAAATATCGTACCGTGAGATCTATATCGAAATTGTATCGTACCGTGAGATTTTGATATCGTTACATCCCTAGTGTTATGTAGGAGACACGGCAGTAATTTTTTTTTCAGGTTATAACGGGACTTTCATATACCATAGGCGGCAAGAATAACCCGTCTCACCATGTGGGGGGGTAGGATGGCAGTCTACCCGTCTACCCTAATTTTAGTTATTTTGTGTGAATACCATAGGCCCCTTTTGTGATTTTAGTTTAGTTATGTTTAGCGGATGATTCGGGTTCTAAAGTGGGGTGGATTCTAATGGTGTGTGTGTCTTGGTCTTTTCTGCAGGGGGGAAATGTGATGTTATTTATAGTTCATATTGTTCTATATTGGAGCTTTTCTTTGTGTAGCACAGGGTGGTGGCTTCACCTTCCGGTTCCACAAACCCTGTGTGTACAAGAAGGGCTGCAGGTAGGGGGGCAATCTCTTCCGCCTTTATCTCTGCCAGCGGCTGCATAGGTGCACAGGAGCCCTGTATTTTATCACAGAGTGTTCAGCTCCACTCCTGACATTTTCCTTGACTCCAAACTCAGACATAACAGTGCCTTTAATGTGATTAATAACATGAATTAATTTTATGCCTGCTGTGAAACAGGTCTAAGTTGTTTTTGTTGTTGTTTATCTATATATATCTATATAGTATATCTATATAGATATATATATACAAAGTGGTGTGGAAAAAGTGTTCGCCCCCTTCCTGATTTCTCATTTTTTGTATGTTTGTCACAGTTACATGTTTCAGATTATCAAACAAATTTAAATATTAGACAAAGATAACACAAGTAAACACAAAATGCAGTTTTTTAATTGAAGGTATTTATTATTAAGGGTAAAAAAAAATCCAAACCTACATGTCCCTGTGTGAAAAACTGATTGCCTCCCTGTTAAAACATAAATTAACTGTGGTTTATCACATCCTTGGAAAGCTGAGTTCAATTTTCTAGCAATTTCTAAAGCTTTGGGACTTCAGCGAACCACAGTGAGAGCCATTATCCACAAATGGCAAAAACATGGAACAGTGGTGAACCTTCCCAGCAGTGGCTGGCCCACCAAAATTACCCCAAGAGCACAGTGACAACTCATCCAAGAGGTCACAAAAGACCCCACGGTAACATCCAAAGAATTGCAGGCCTCACTTGCCTCAGTTAAGGTCAGTGTTCATGACTCCACCATAAGAAAGAGACTGGGCAAAAATGGCCTTTATGGCAGAGTTCCACGACAAAAAACACTGCTGAGCAAAAAGAACATAAAGGCTCATCTCAGTTTTGCCAGAAAACATCTTGATGATTCCTAAAACTTTTGGGAAAATACTCTGTGGACTGATGAGACAAAAGCTGAAGTTTTTGGAAGGTGTGTGTCCCATTACACCCAGTGTAAACGTAACACAGCATTTCAGAAAAGGAACATCATACCAACAATAAAATGTGGTGGTAGTGTGATGGTCTGGGGTTGTTTTGCTGCTTCAGGACCTGGAAGACTTGCTGTGGTAAATGGAACCATGAATATTGCTGTTTACCAAAAAATCCTGAAGGAAAATGTCCGGCCATCTGTTCGTGACCTCAAGCTGAAGCGCACTTGGGTTCTGCAGCAGGACAATGATCCAAAGAAGCCAGCAAGTCCACCTCTGAATGGCTTAAGAAAAACAAAATGAAGACTTTGGAGTGGCCTAGTTAAAGTCTTGACCTGAATCCGATTGAGATGCTGTGGCATGACCTTAAAAAGGCGGTTCATGCTCGAAAACCCTCCAATGTGGCTGAATTACAACAATTCTGCAAAGATGAGTGAGCCACAATTCCTCCACAGTGCTGTAAAGAACTCATTGCCAGTTATCGCAAACGCTTGACTGCAGTTGTTGCTTCTAAGGGTGGGCCAACCAGTTATTAGGCTTTGGGGGCAATCACTTTTTCACACAGGGCCATGTAGGTTTGGATTTTTTTTTCATTAATAATAAACACCTTCATTTAAAAAGTGTGTGCATTTAAGTGTGACAAACATACAAAAAAATGAGAAATCAGGAAGGGGGCAAACACTTTTTTACACCTCTCTCTCTCTCTGTGTGTGTGTGTGTGTGTATAAAAAATAAACTATGAAGACTTGATCCACATAACAATAGATAAGGAGTAGCAATCAAACTGTGAATTTGAAGAACTGTTGCAAGTTTTTAAATGTATTTATTTCCATTTGCAACTGGCATTATTAACTGGTGTTTTCTCCCTGGGGAACGCCTGTGAAGCTACAACCTTTTGATTTATTCTTAAGATACTTGTTGCTTGAGACCACCAGGGTCACAAAGGTAGATGTTCTTATCCAGATGAAATGGGGGAGGACTGAAGAAAGTTGATTTAACAAAGAAAATATTCATTTCTTTCTTTTTTTCATTAGATGTTTAATGTTTAATAGTAATCCATAATGATATTAAAGTTCAAATAGTTTCCTCTTTGATGGCTTCAAACATGTCACCACAGAGAGTTCTCAGGTCTGAAGGAACACCCCAAATATCAGCAGGTGGGCCGTGTATTTTATGCCTAGGCCTTCAGTGGTGTGGTCTTATTTGACTACATGTGTTCACTTGGGCATCTTTTGACACTTGATCTGCATTGCCTCCGCTTCCATCAGGAATGTGAATGGAGTGTAACCACCAGGAGCCACAAAAAAGTAAAAAACTAAACATGTTTCTGAAAACAATCAAGGCCAGAAATAAATGGTGTAGTAGCTGAATGTGTTTACTTTCTACTAACAACTTATTTTAAAAGTTGAGCAATGACTCAAGATTCTAGATTAGACGCTACCAGAATGCATTGCGAGGTGTCTTGTATAAACCATATTCATGTCACTTTGTTCATTAGCCATTTTGAGTATCACAGCTACAGGAGTTGCCTGACAACTTCGTTGAGGCTGCTTGTCCACGGAGTCCATGAAAATGCTCTAAACCTGTTATTCTGAGCATTTCACTGGCCCTTTTAATAAAAGGTCTCCACCTTGTATCCTAGCAACCACTTGATCTGTCAATCAAAGCTTGCCTTCTTACAGCTTGCCACAGTACAGGAAAATAACTTTACAACAGAAACAATGATTTTTAAACAGCTTTGAAATGACAGAATAAACAAGACCAGAAAATTGAATGAATGAATGAATCTTTATTTCGGATAGATTAAAAGTAAAGATTAAAAGAAAGGAACAGAATAATATAACAAAGGGGAAAGAAAAAAAACATATTACAAGGTCAAATTAAACAATAACTCCTCTGATTATACAGTTCAACATAAGTTATCCGAAATGAGTGATGGCTGAAGCCGCAGCTTATATTGCCCACCCATATTTCATCCAAGAATTCAAAAGAAAAACAAGAACGATTACAATTCAGAACAAAGCTAAGACAAAACGTGCCAAAAATCTAAGCAACTGCACAACACAGACTGAATATGATAATCCTTATGTGATTTTACATGTCATCTTGTATATATGTTAGGAGTATTTCTTCCTTTAGTTTTTGTTTAAATTGTCCAAGCGTTGTACATGATTTTAATTCAGGTCCAAAATCGTTCCACAATCTAACTCCTTGCACTGAGACACAGTGTTGCTTGGTGGTAGTTCTCACTGAAGGTTTTTGAAATATACATGTTCCTCTGAAATGATATTGTTTCTCCCTTATTTGGAACAACTTTTGGATATTTGCGGGCAGTGATAGATTCTTCACTTTAAACATTATTACTGCAGTTTTAAAGTCAACCAGATCTTTCAGCTTGAGAGCTTTTAATTTAAGAAAAAGTGGGTTTGTTGGTTCCCTGTAAGCAGCTTTGTTTATTATTCTAATAGATCTCTTCTGAAGCATAGAGATTGTATATATGTTTGTTTTATATGTATTTCCCCATACTTCAGTACAATATGTCATGTAAGGGAGTATTAATGAATGATACAAAGTATATAGTGTGGGTTGATTCAGCAAATATTTCACTCTGTGTAGTACAGTATTGCAATTGATTTAGATATTTTACGTTTAATATAATTAATATGTGACTTCCAACACAGTTTATTATCAATTATTACTCCAAGAAATTTAGTTTTGGATACCATTTCAGTCTCTACACCATTTACACTGAGTTTAGATACTGAGTTGTTGTGATGGTTGTTAAAAATGATAAATTTTGTCTTACTTAAATTGAGCATTGATTTGTTTGAATCAAATCACAGTTTAAGCTTTCCTAATTCCTTTCCGAGTGTATCCAAAAGTTGTTCCAAATTGCTTCCACTGCATAATAAATTAGTGTCATTGGCAAAAAATATTAAATCCATTTTTTCCAAAACTTTACATATATCATTTATATACATATTGAATAACAATGGCCCCAAAACTGAACCCTGTGCGACTCCACAAGTAACCTTCAGTAACTGTGAGTTTTTGCTACCAACACATACATACTGATATCTGTTCTTTAAGTAACTACATAACCAGGACAGTGCTACCCCCAATACCATAATTTTGTAGTTTCTTTAATAATAAATTATGATCCACTGTATCAAATGCTTTTTTAAGATCCAGGAATACCCCAACTGAATACTCTTTATTTTCAATGACAGTTGATATTTTTTCTATAAATTCCATTAAAGCAAATGCAGTTGTCCTCTTGTGTCTGAACCCATATTGCTGCTCACACAATAAACTATTCTTCCTTATGAAGTTGTCAGTTCTCTCACAGAATATTTTTTCAAGTATCTTGGAAAATTGCGGCAATAGTGAAATTGGTCTATAGCTATAATAATTACCTTCATCAAGAAAGTAATGTTTAGGCTTTATTTGTTTTATGTACTCATACATATACATATAGAGTGATTTTGATTAAATATTTCAGGGGACCTTGGGGATGGACCCAGGGCCAATCTATAGTACATCCGGAAAGTATTCACAGCGCTTCACTTTTTCCACATTTTACAGACGTGGACAAAATTGTTGGTACCCCTCTGTTAATGAAAGAAAAACCCACAATGGTCACAGAAATAACTTGAATCTGACAAAAGTGGTAATAAATAAAAATTCTATAAAAATTAACCAATGAAAATCAGACAATGCTTTTGAATTGTGGTTCAACAGAATTATTTTAAAAATCAAACTCATGAAACAGGCCTGGACAAAAATGATGGTACCCCTAGAAAAGATTGAAAATAATGTGACCATAGGGACATGTCCAACCAAGATGTGTCCTCTAATTAACATCACAGGTGTCTACAAACTTGTAATCAGTCAGTCGGCCTATTTAAAGGGTGACAAGTAGTCATTGTGCTGTCTGTTGACACGGTGTGTACCACACTAAACATGGACCAGAGGAAACAAAGGAGAGAGTTGTCTCAGGAGATTAGAAAGATAATTAGAGACAAGCATGTTAAACGTAAAGGCTATAAGACCATCTCCAAGCAGCTTGATGTTCCTGTGACTACAGTTGCACATATTATTCAGAAATTTAAGATCCACAGGACTGTAGCCAATCTCCCTAGACGTGGCTGCAGGAGGAGACGGATAATACGAATGGTAACAAAAGAGCCCAGAACAACCTCTAAACACATTCATGGTGAACTCCAAGGTCAAGGTACATCAGTGTCAGATTGCACCATCCGTCGTTGTTTGAGCCAAAGTGGACTTCATGGGAGACGACCAAGGAGGACACCACTGTTGAAAACAAATCATAAAAAAGCCAGACTGGAATTTGCCAAACTGCATGTTGACAAGCCACAAAGCTTCTGGGAGAATGTCCTATGGACAGACGAGACAAAACTGGAACTTTTTGGCAAGGCACATCAGCTCTATGTTTACAGACGCAAAAATGAAGCATACCAAGAAAAGAACACTGTCCCTACTGTGAAACATGGAGGAGGTTCTGTTATGTTCTGGGGCTGCTTTGCTGCATCTGGCACAGGGTGTCTTGAATCTGTGCGGGGTACAATGAAATCTCAAGACCATCAAGGTATTCTAGAGAGAAATGTGCTGCCCAGTGTCAGACAGCTTGGTCTCAGTTGCAGGTCATGGGTCTTGCAACAGGATAATGACCCAAAACACAGCTAAAACACCCAAGAATGGCTAAGAGCGAAACATTGGACTATTCTAAAGTGGACTTATGAGCCCTGATCTAAATCCTATTGAACATCTGTGGAAGGAGCTGAAACATGCCGTCTGGAGAAGGCACCCTTCAAACCTGAGACAACTGGAGCAGTTTGCTCATGAGGAGTGGGCCAAAATACCTGCTGAGAGGTGCAGAAGTCTCATTGACAGTTACAGAAATCGTTTGATTGCAGTGATTGCCTCAAAAGGTTGTGCAACAAAATATTAAGTTAAGGGTACCATCATTTTTGTCCAGGCCTGTTTCATGAATTTGTTTTTTAAAATAATTCTGTTGAACCACAATTCAAAAGCATTGTCTGATTTTCATTGGTTAATTTTCATAGAATTTTTATTTATTACCACTTTTGTCAGATTCAAGTTATTTCTGTGACTATTGTGGGTTTTTCTTTCATTAACAGAGGGGTACCAACAATTTTGTCCACGTCTGTATGTTACAGCCTTATTCCAAAATGGATTAAATTCATTTTTCCTCAAAATTCTACACACAATACCCCATAATGACAATGTGAAAAAAGTTTTGCTTTTAGATTTTTGAAAATTTATTAAACATAAAAAACTAAGAAATCACATGTACATCAGTATTCACAGCCTTTGCTCAATACTTTGTTGATGCACCTTTGGCAGCAATTACAGCCTCAAGTCTTTTTAAATATGATGCCACAAGCTTGGCACACCTAACTTTGGGCAGTTTTGCCCATTCCTCTTTGCAGCAACTCTCAAGCTCCATCAAGTTGGATGGGAAGCATCGGTGCACAGCCATTTTCAGATCTCTCCAGAGATGTTCAATTGGATTCAAGTCTGGGCTCTCACTGGGCAACTCAAAAACATTCACAGAGTTGTCCTGAAGTCACTCCTTTGACATCCTGGCTGTGTGCTTAGGGTTGTTGTCCTGCTGAAAGATGAACCGTTGCCCCAGTCTGAGGTCAAGAGCGCTCTGGAGCAGGTTTTCATCAGGGATGTCTCTGTACATTGCTGCATTCAGCTTTGCCTCTATCTTGACTAGTCTTCCAGTTCCTGCCGCTGAAAAACATCCCCACAGCATGATGCTGGCACCACCATGCTTCACTGAAGGGATGGTATTGGCCTGGTGATGAGCAGTGTCTGGTTTCCTCCAAACATGACGCCTGGCATTCATGCCAAAGAGTTCAATCTTTGTCTCATCAGACCAGAGAATTTTGTTTCTCATGGTCTGAGAGTCCTTTGGTGCCTTCTGGCAAACTCCAGGCGGACTGCCATGTGCCTTTTATTAAGGAGTGGCTTCCATCTGGCCACTCTACCATACAAGCCTGATTGGTGGGTTGCTGCAGAGATGGTTGTCTTTCTGGAATTTTCTCCACAGAGGAATGCTGGAGCTCTGACAGAGTGACCATCGGGTTTTTGGTCACCTCCCTGACTAAAAGGCCCCTTTCCCCCCCGATCGCTCAGTTTAGACGGCCAGCCAGCTCTAGGAAGAGTCCTGGTAGTTTTGAACTTCTTCCATTTACAGATGATGGAGGCTACTGTGCTCATTGGGATCTTCAAAGCAATAGAAATTTTTCTGTACCCTTCTCTAGATGTGTGCCTTGAGACAATCCTGTCTTGGAGGTCTACAGACAATTCCTTTGACTTCATGCTTGGTTTGTGCTCTGACATGCACTGTCAACTGTGGGACCTTATACAGACAGGTGTGTGCCTTTCCAAATCATGTCCAATCAACTGAATTTACCACAGGTGGACTCCAATTAAGCTGCAGAAACATCTGAAGGATGATCAGTGGAAACAGGATGCACCTGAGCTCAATTTTGAGCTCCACCGCAAAGGCTGTAAATACTTATGTATATGTGATTTCTTAGTTTTTTATTTTTAATAAATTTGCAAAAATCTAAAAAAAACCAAACTTTTTTCACGTTGTCATTATGGGGTATTGTGTGTAGAATTTTGAGGAAAAAAATTAATTTAATCCATTTTGGAATAAGGCTGTAACATAACAAAATGTGAAAAATAAAGCGCTGTGAATACTTTCCGGATGCACTGTAGATTGTGAGGGTGATCCACATCACTGTCTGGATATTTTTTTCTACTTGATTTTTGCCGCAGATGGAACGCTCACTCTGTCATGGAAAAAAAAAACCCATCCATCCATCCATCCATCTTCTACCGCTTTTCCGGAGGTCCGGGTCGCGGAGGCAGCAGTTCAAGCAGAGAAGCCCAGACTTCCCTCTCCCCAGCCACCTGCTCCAGCTCTTCAGAGGGGATACCAAGGCGTTCCCAGACTAGCTGGGAGACATAGTCTCTCCACCGAGTCCTGGGTCTGCCCCGGGGTCTCCTCCCAGTGGGACGTGCCTGAAACACCTCAAGTGGGAGACGTCCAGGAGGCATCCTAATCAGATGCCCATACCACCTCAACTGACTCCTTTCAATGTGGAGGAGCAGCGGTTCTACTCTGAGCCTCTCCCGGATGACTGAGCTCCTCACCCTATCTCTGAGGGTGAGTCCAGCAATCCTACGGAGAAAGCTCATTTCAGCCGCTTGTATCCGCGATCTCGTTCTTTCGGTCATTACCCAAAGCTCGTGACCATAGGTGAGAGTAGGAACGTAGATTGACTGGTAAATCGACAGCTTTGCCTTAGAACTAAGCTCCCTCTTCACCACAACAGACCGGTACAACGTCCGCATCACTGCAGATGCTGCTCCAATCCGTCTGTCGATCTCTCGCTCCATTTTCCCCTCACTCGTGAACAAGACCCCAAGATACTTAAACTCCTCCACTTGGGGCAGGAGCCTGTCCCCAACCCGGAGAGGACAATCCACCTTTTTCCGGCTGAGGACCATGGACTCGGACTTGGAGGTGCTGATTCTCATCCCAGCCGCTTCACACTCAGCGGCAAACCGTCCCAGCAAGAGCTGTAGGTCATTGCTGGATGAAGCCAACAGGACAACATCATCTGCAAACAACAGAGATGAGATCCTGTGGTCACCAAGCATGACACCCTCCATTCCCTGGCTGCGCCTAGAAATCCTGTCCATAAAAATTATGAACAGGACCGGTGACAAAGGGCAGCCCTGGCGGAGTCCAACTCTCACTGGGAATGACTCCGACCGAGTGTTGGCAATACGAACTAAACTCTCACAACGGTCGTACAGAGACCGAATAGCTCGTAACAACAAGCCCGATACCCCATACTCCCGAAGCACCCCCCACAAAAATCCACGAGGGACGCGGTCAAATGCCTTCTCCAAGTCCACAAAACACATGTAAACTGGTTGGGCAAACTCCCACGAACCCTCAAGAATTCTCGAGAGGGTAAAGAGCTGGTCCGATGTGCCACGGCCAGGACGAAAACCACATTGCTCCTCCTGAATCCGAGGTTCGACCAACGGCCGGACTCTCCTCTCCAGTACCTTGGCATAGACCTTCCCAGGGAGGCTGAGGAGTGTGATCCCTCTAAAGTTGGAGCACACCCTCCGGTCCCCTTTTTTGAAGAGAGGAACCACCACCCCGGTTTGCCATGCCAAAGGCACTGCCCCCGACCTCCACGCAATGTTGCAGAGGCGTGTCAACCATGACAACCCAACAACATCCAGGGCCTTGAGGTACTCGGGGCGAATCTCGTCCACCCCCGGGGCCCGGCCACCAAGGAGATTTTTAACCACCTTGGCGACCTCAGCCCCTGTGATAGGCGAGTCATCCCCCTTGTCCCCAAACCCTGCTTCCTCTGTGGAAGGCGTATCAGTGGGATTGAGGAGATCCTCGAAGTATTCCTTCCACCGCCCGACGATATCCCCAGTTGAAGTCAACAGTGTCCCATCCGCACCATACACAGTGTGGACGGGGAGCTGCTTTCCCCTCCTGAGCCGCCGAACAGTTTGCCAGAATCTCTTTGAAGCCGACCGAAAGTCTTGTTCCATGGCCTCACCGAACTCCTCCCATACCCGGGTTTTTGCTTCAGCAACCACCCGAGCTGCACTCCGCTTGGCCTGCCGGTACACCTCAGCTGCTTCGGGAGTCCCACAGGCCAACCAAGCTTGATAGGACTCCTTCTTCAGCTTAATGGCCCCCCTCACCACTGGTGTCCACCACTTGGTTCGGGGGTTGCCACCACGAGATGCACCGACCACCTTGCGGCCGCAGCTCTGGGCCGCCGCTTCAACAACAGAGGTGGAGAACATGGCCCATTCAGACTCCATGTCTCCAGACTCCCTCGGAATGTGGTTGAAGTTCTTCCGGAGGTGGGAGTTGAAGACCTCCCGGACAGGGGCCTCAGCCAGACGCTCCCAGCACACCCTCACTATACGTTTGGGTCTACCAGGTCTGAATGGCTTCCTCCCCTGCCATCGGATCCAACTCACCACCAGGTGGTGATCAGTTGACAGCTCTGCACCTCTCTTTACTCGGGTGTCCAAGACATACGGTCGCAGGTCTGATGATACGATAACAAAATCGATCATCGACCTGCGGCCTAGGGTGTCCTGGTGCCAGCTTTGGTGCCCCAAGCTTTCTAAACTGGCTTTTGGAAAAAAAAAAACAAAAAAACAAAAACAAAATGTATCACAATTTTCCTTAATTTTTGCTATCCAACTTCAAAACTGATTTGAGGGAATGGATGTTAATGGCTTTTACCACACAACCAATCCCAGCAGCCTTAATACCAGCTCAGTTAAAAGGTTATTTAAGAAGCTCTAGTTTCATCCCAGTTAATAGACCTGCTATATGGGTCAAAGCTCATGTCAATGTTAAGTCAGATTCTGATCATTTTAAGTATAGCATGCCAAAGACACAGCAAGAATTTAGAGAAGAGAGCTTGGTTCTAAATGTCCTGTTAATATAGTCAGTTTAGATACTACAGTGGTGTGAAAAAGTGTTTGCTCCCTTCCTGATTTCTCTTTTTTTTGTATGCTTGTCACACTTAAATGTTTCAGATCATCGAACAAATTTAAATATTAGACAAAGATAACACAAGTAAACACAAAATGCAGTTTTTAAGTGAAGGTGTTTATTATTAATGGTAAAAAAAAATAAAAATCCAAACCTACATGGCGCTATGTGAAAAAGTGATTGCCCCCACCCCCCACCCCCAGTTAAAACATAAATTAATTGTGGTTTATCACATCTTTGGAAAGCCGACTTCAATTTCTCTAGCCACACTCAGGCCTGATTACTGCCACCCCTGCTCTCCATCAAGAAATCACTTAACTAGGACCTGTCTGACAAAGTGAAGTAGACAAAAGATCCTCAAAAGCTAGACATCATGCTGCGATCCAAAGAAATTCAGGAACAAATGAGAAGCAAAGTAATTGAGATATATCAGTCGAGAAAAGGTTATAATATGGAAGTCAGGTTATTTCGCACCTCAGACAGAGACAATGAATACACATGGGAGAACAATGCCCAAGAGGGTGAGAGGGGGTTGAATGAAGTGTAGTGTAAATATCATGCTGTGTATGAGGAAGTGCCTTGAAGCTTGTGAAGGTGACTTGGGATATAGAGAGGAGTGCTTGCTGTAACCAGTCAGTCTGTTCTGTGCTTGTGAGATGTGAGTGTGTAATAAATCGTCTGACATGAAGCTGCCTCTTCATTTACACACTCCACAATAAAGCCATTTCTAAAGCTTTGGGACTCCAGCGAACCACAGTGACAGCCATTATCCACAAATGGCGAAAACATGGAACAATGGTGAACCTTCCCAGGAGTGGCTGGCCGACCAAAATTACCCCGTGTGTAGTGATGACTCATCCAAGTGGTCACAAAAGACCCCACAACAACATCCAAAGAACTGCAGACCTCACTTGCCTCAGTTAAGGTCAGTGTTCATGACTCCACCATAAGAAAGAGACTGGGCAAAAATGGCCTGCATGGCAGAGTTCCAAGATGAAAACTGCTGCTGAGCAAAAAGAACGTCAAGGCTCATCTCAATTTTGCCAGGAAACTTCTTGGTGGTCACCAAGACTTTTAGGTAAATGTTCTGTGGACTGACGAGACAAAAGCTGAACTTTTTTGGAAGGTGTTAGTGTCCCAATACATTCCACGTGAAGGTAGCACAGCATTTCAGAAATGAAACATCATACCAACAGTAAAATAGGGTGGTGGTAGTGTGATGATCTGGGGCTATTTTGCTGCTTCAGGACTTGGAAGACTTGCTGTGGTAAATGGAATCATGAATTCTACTGTCTACCAAAAAATCCTGAATGAGAATGTCCGGCCATCTGTTTGTGACCTCAAGCTGAAGCACACTTGGGTTCTGCAGCAGGACAATGATCCAAAACACACCAGCAAGTCCACCTCTGAATGGCTTAAGAAAAATAAAATGAAGACTTTGGAGTAACCTTGTCAAAGTCCTGACCTGAATCTGATTGAGAAGATGTGGCATGACCTTAAAAAGGCGGTTTATGCTTGAAATTAGAATCATTGCCAGTTATCACAAATGCCAGACTGCAGTTGTTGCTGCTCAGGGTGGCCCAACCAGTTATTAAGTTTAGGGGACAATCATTTTTTCACACAGGGCAATGTAGGTTTTGAATTTTTTTTTTTTACCCTTAATCATAAACACCTTCATTTAAAAACTGCATTTTGTGTTTACCTGTGTTATCTTTGTCTAATATTTAAATTTGTTTGATGTTCTGAAACATCTGAGTGTGACAAACATACAAAAAAATGAGAAATCAGGAAGGGGGAAAACACTTTTTTCACACCACTGTATGTAAACAATGATAGACACTTGATAAGGTCATAATTTTGCAAAGGGACATAAAAAAAGAACAGTCACAGTATGTTTATTACAGTCATCTTCAATATCAAAAATGTGTATTTTGGGCATGTTATGTTTTGTAAGATCGTGTAAACAATAAATATGTTACCTCTTCGTGTCCTTAATTATCCTACACTGTGTTTTCTGCACATTACATATTCCCAATAGCAACTCTACTGACAGTATGGAATGTGTCATGACATACAAACTCATAACAAGACTGCAGCTTCATTCACTCTCAACACATGATGAACAATGAAGAGACTCTTCTCTGAATTATTTCTATTCTTGATTCTAGCAACGTCATTATGATCTTTTTTGCTAAATCAGCCTTTACTCATTGGTTTTACTCAACATGCCCCCCTTCTGTTTCCAGAGTAATTAAAACACAATGAAAAAGTGGTCCTTCTCTTATCGTTCCAGTGTCCCCATCAGGGGCTCCATAGCTGCCAGAAAGCATGCATCAAACTCCTGATCTGAGAAGCGAGCTACCGACTGGCGAGCGTTCTGTCTGATCCGCAATCGGCTGGCGGGTGGCATAGTCAAGATACTCTCTATGGCTTCCACATACCCATCCTCATCTTCAGCCAGAAAGCCGGTCTGCCCCCCCTCAAAAGGTATCACGATGTCCAGCTTGGGGCCACCAGACTTGTGGGCCAGAATTACCTTTCCCGCTGCCATGCACTCCACAACACCTAGGAGAAAAAACATTTAAAAAGTCAAATTTTAGAGGTAGACTTTAGAAACGCAGGCTTTAAGCTAGTATTTCACAGAGCTGTAAATGCTGACGAATACTGCCATTTCTAGGTTTCGACATGGTTCATAAAAGGTTGCAAAACAGTTCGCAAACACTTTTTCATGTTTCTGCAAACAGTTGCAAACGTTGGCAAAATAATTGTAACCATTGGCAAACGGTTGGAACACACATCTCTAAAGTTCTTTGTGGTTTGACAAGTAGTGAACACTACCAAGTCCTTAAGATCATTTATGAGCTCTTGAAATCTGAATGCTGGGGAGGATTTACTAAGTATTTATAGGTTTGGGTCCAAGATTCATGTGACATTTGCCTGCTATTTTACCTTAATATTTTACCTTTAATAGTCGGGTCAGGAATGGAACATTGGACTTCCTGCTACTGGTACCATGTAAACCAGTACTACAGTTGGCAAACATTTGTGTGAATGTTGGTAATTGTCACTAAATGTCACTAACGACAGAGGAGAACCCTGATTTTCACAAACATTAGCCAGAAATAATGTTGAATCCAAAACCTGCAACATTCTTCATCATTCACCGCTCTGTGAAATACTAGCTTTAGTAACAGTTCTATTCAGAGGCAGAACAGCCTCAGCTGCTTTGGCGGGGAATAAGACCCACAGATTTAAAAATTAACGGAGTGAATCAGATGATCCATAAGGTGTCAAAAACATGAGTTTCAAAACCTTCCACACAGCTCAAACATAATTGTGTTTTGTAAATTTTAACCTTATAGAATATGTCCATATAAATAAAGTTAAAATATTAAAACACTACTTCACAAAGAGGTAATGCTGTAAATGTCATGTAAATACCATTTAACTGCAATGCTCTTGCACAGTGTGTATATGTAGTTTTCAACCCGTTTTTTTTTTTTTATCTTATTCATCATTTTTATTATTGCTCTGGGTGCTGTTATCCCTTTGCTGCTGCAATACTGTAATTTTCCCGTTGTGGGACTAATAAAGGTTTTTCTTAAGACAGACACACCATGTACACTTTGAGTAACTCTAACAGAACTGACTGAATTCCAGGGCCCTATCTTTAGTTCCCCTCCCATCACTGTCTTACTGGTTGTCCTACTAATCCAAGTCCACCTATTACATTCATGTTTTACCTGAACTGTGTGTACATGACCATCACAGGGCGATAACAGTCCGCAGAGGGTCAAGTTACAGCCTGAGGATCGGTGCGGCCTGTTAGCATCAGAACTAACATTAGCGCCAATGGCTGCAACAGAATTTCCCATATACACAAGAGTCAGTTATCCACCTCTGTGAAGTTATTTATGGCTAGGCAGTGTTTCCCCTAGGTTTACAGCCTGGGAAGGGGGGGGGGGGGGAAGGTCGACAACAACAAACTCTTAAAGGAATCATGGTGTTCTGGTGCTATATAGAAAAATAAATATAGAAAAATTACAGTATACCTAATTACTGAAAATGAACGAGACATCCAGTATTAGCAACTGTTTTGGAACTCTTGTTTATTTGTTTGTCAGCTCACTTACAGTATTTGTGGGATCTTTTATGACTTATATTCATAACAGTGTATCTTGCACTTTGGGGAATGGATCCTATCATTTTTAACATTTTTCTTTATGAGGACCGGGCCAAATGTCCTCACAAGGAAAAATGTCCTCACAAAAAAGATGGGTTTGTCAAGGGGTGGTCCACGCAAGAATAAAAAGGATAGGAGCACACACACATACTGGTTTTCATGTTTGATGGGGACCAATTTTCTGATCATCACTTGTGGGGACTACCCGTTCTACAAAGATTCCTTGCAATTAGATAGATAGGAGATTAACGTGACACTCTTGGGGAGGCGGGGGGCTTGGGGGGCACCCCCCCAATATAATGGTAGGGGAAACACTGCTAGGGATGGAAACTGTTAAGTTTTCTTCACAAAACTGGACTAATGATTGATAGAGACAGTGACCTGAACACAGCAGGTGAGCAGCAGTAGTTGGTAGATAAACAACACTAAAGAGGCTCTAGCTCTAGCGCAGGATACTGCTACACTGTTGAACCATACTTCGGACTCACAAACCACGACTTAATTACATGATTATTTTAAAGGTTTTTTTTTTTTACTTTGTTAGTAGTGTTTTGTTCTCCTTGCTTAACATGGTTGTTAGTTTCGGTATGTTTTGTTTAGGGACCAAAAGGTTCTTCACCAGTCACCAATGACCCTGTTTACATGGTCAGGAGTAAATTAATTACTGGAGTAAACTGATAAAGGTAATAAACAGCTTATGGTGTTTACATGCACTGAGTAAACAGTTTATTGGGCAAATAAACTAGGTGTGTTAATCTATTTTCTCATAAATCGATAATGGCCTTTAACTTATAAAGGTAATCAGATTACTCTGTTTACAGGACAGTTTGAATAATCAGGTAGCTCCAGTAAGCTGATTATAATTGGTTTACTCATGACCATGTAAACAGGGTCAATGTCACTGACTATAGTCAATGTGCCTTATGTTAACATATTATTATCATCATGCGGATGTATACTATGCTTTGTTACTTGTGATTGGCCTTACTATGAGTCAGTCAGAAAACCCTACCCAATCAAATTAGTGTCTACTGAATGTTAATAAGCAGGCAAAAAATGACTTTTTCAACAGAGCTTCAGTGAGGTTTTTTTTTTTTTTTTTGAAGAGCCATAAAACACTGAAATGATTTTTGGTCTTTAAAACTGCATAAATGGTATATTTCCCAGAGCACTTAAAAGCGTAAAAGTAGTGGTGTCCTACAAACAACGTGGGCTACATTGACAATTGGAACTCATTTTGGGGAAAACCTGGTCTTTTGAGACGAGACAGCATCCATCCCACTTTGGATGGTGCGTCTCATTTATCTACAGTGGGGAAAAAGTATTTAGTCAGCCACCAAGAGAGAGGTCTCCAATTTTCATCATAGGTATACCTCAACTGTGAGAGACAAAATGAGAAAAAAAAAAATCCAGAAAATCACATTGTCTGATTTTTAAAGAATTTATTTGCAAATTATGGTGGAAAATAAGTATTTGGTCAATAACAAAAGTTCATCTCAATACTTTGTTATATACCTTTTGTTGGCAATGACAGAGGTCAAACGTTTTCTGTAAGTCTTCACAAGGTTTTCACACACTGTTGCTGATATTTTGGCCCATTTCTCCATGCAGATCTCCTCTAGAGCAGTGATGTTTTGGGGCTGTCACTGGGCAACACGGACTTTCAACTCCCTCCGAAGATTTTCTAACGGGTTGAGATCTGGAGAATGGCTAGGCCACTCCAGGACCTTGAAATGCTTCTTACAAAGCCACTCCTTCGTTGCCCGGGCGGTGTGTTTGGGATCATTGTCATGCTGAAAGACCCAGCCACATTTCATCTTCAATGCCCTTGTTGATGGAAGGAGGTTTTCACTCAAAAATCTCACGATACATGGCCCCATTCATTCTTTCCTTTACATGGATCAGTCGTCCTGGTCCCTTTGCAGAAAAACAGCCCCAAAGCATGATGTTTCCACCCCCATGCTTCACAGTAGGTATGGTGTTCTTTGGATGCAACTCAACATTCTTTCTCCTCCAAACACGACAAGTTGAGTTTTTACCAAAAAGTTCTATTTTGGTTTCATCTGACCATATGACATTCTCCCAATCCTCTTCTGGATCATCCAAATGCTCTCTAGCAAACTTCAGACGGGCCTGGACATGTACTGGCTTAAGCAGGGGGACACGTCTGGCACTGCAGGATTTGAGTCCCTGGCGGCGTAGTGTGTTACTGATGGCAGTCTTTGTTACTTTGGTCCCAGCTCTCTGCAGGTCATTCACTAGGTCCCCCCGTGTGGTTCTGGGATTTTTGCTCACTGTTCTCATGATCATTTTGACCCCACGGGGTGAGATCTTGCGTGGATCCCCAGATGGAGGGAGATTATCAGTGGTCTTGTATGTCTTCCATTTTCTAATAATTGCTCCCACAGTTGATTTCTTCACACCAAGCTGCTTACCTATTGCAGATTCAGTCTTGCCAGCCTGGTGCAGGTCTACAATTTTGTTTCTGGTGTCTTTTGACAGCTCTCTGGTCTTGGCCATAGTGGAGTTTGGAGTCTGACTGTTTGAGGTTGTGGACAGGTGTCTTTTATACTGATAACGAGTTCAAACAGGTGCCATTAATACAGGTAACGAGTGGAGGAGCCTCTTAAAGAAGTTGTTACAGGTCTGTGAGAGCCAGAAATCTTGCTTGTTTGTAGGTGACCAAATACTTATTTTCCACCATAATTTGCAAATAAATTCTTTAAAAACCAGACAATGTGATTTTTTGGATTTTTTTTTTCCTCATTTTGTCTCTCATAGTTGAGGTATACCTATGATGAAAATTGGAGACCTCTCTCATCTTTTAAGTGGGAGAACTTGCACAATTGGTGGCTGACTAAATACTTTTTTGCCCCACTGTAACAATCTGGCATCTTTTTTAACCAAATTTCCAAAATCTTGACAACTCAGAGTTGGGACCAGGAAGCAGAGTCACAGTCTTACATGCCTCTCTGCAGCTCCTCTTCATCTGCCACCCCTCAACTTAGCCCCTGTCTTCCTCATCAGAGAATCATTGTCTGCTCCTTCCAAAGCAAATAAAAATATAATATATAAACATCCCAAAGTGATTAAGCAAAAAGTTGGTAAAACTCAAATTAAACATGAAGCCTCTAAATAGAATGATTTGGCCTCTGTTCCTCCTCATAATTTAAAAATTAAATGCGGTTTGTTAAATATTAGGTCTCTAACTCCCAAGTCTCTGTTAGTCCATGATCTTTTAATTGATCATCAGATTGATTTAATATCCCTTACAGAGACTTGGTTAGGACAAGAGGATTATGTTGGTTTGAATGAATCAACTCCCTCTGGTTATTTAAACTGTCAAAATCCCAGAAGTTCTGGTCGTGGAGGAGGAGTAGCAACAATTTACCATTCCAAATTACTAGTTAATGTAAAGCAAAAAACACATTATAATTCCTTTGAGGGCCTGGTCCTCAGTGTTGGGCACTTTAGCAATTTTAGGCTAAACCCAATTCTATTTGCCATAGTTTATCGTCCTCCATCAACCTACACAGAATTTTTATCCAAATTTGCTGATTTCTTAGCTGATTTAGTGCTGAAATCAGATAGAATAATTATAGTAGGGGACTTTAATATACATGTAGATGTAGACAGTGACTGCCTTAATGTGGCATTTAATTCAATATTAGACTCGATAGGGTTTTCTCAGAAAGTAAGAAATTCTACTCATTATCTCCACCATACGTTGGACCTTGTGCTGACATATGGCATAGAAATAGAAAATCTGGTAGTGTCTCCTCATAACCCTGTACTGTCAGACCATTGTCTGTTAACCTTTGATTTTACTATTTCTGACTATTTGGCTCCTAAAGAAAAATATTATTACAGTAGATGCCTCTCAGATGATGCTGTTACCAAATTTATGCAGATTGTTTCCTCTATGCCATGTGTCAACACAACAGAAATAAGCTATAGACAGCTTGCTCCTTCTGTAATTGATAGCATGGTGGATAGTGTTACAGCTTCTCTGCATCAGACTCTAGACTTGGTGGCCCCCTTAAAAAAGAAAAAGTCTAATCAGAGATTTCTAACTCCTTGGTTCAACACAGAAACTCGTAGCTTAAAACAGAAGACTCGTCAGTTGGAAAGAAAATGGCGCTCCACTAATTTAGATGAAATCTATTTAGCTCGGCGAAATCATCTTTTAATTTATAAAAAAATCTCTTAGAAAAGCTAGAACGAATTATTATTCTGCATTAATAGAAGAGAACAAGAATAATCCCAGGTTTCTTTTCAGTACTGTAGCCAGGTTGACAAAGAGTCGGGACTCTGTCAATCTTAGCATTCCCTTAGAGCTTACTAGTCAGGACTTTATGAACTTTTTTAATAATAAAATTTCATCCATCAGAGATAAAATCAATCAGATTCTTCCCACAGTTAACTTAAATACAGTAACTACTACAACTCCTTCAACTGATATCTGTTTGGATGAGTTTACCCCAAATGACCTTTTAGAGTTAGACAAAATAATTTCCTCATCCAAGCCTCCAACTTGTCTTTTAGACCCTATTCCTACCAGGTTATTTAAAGAAGTCTTCCCACTTATTGGTAGCTTTATTCTTCATATAATCAATTCTTCATTAACTTTAGGCCATGTACCGCAGGCTTTTAAAACAGCTGTAATTAAACCCTTACTCAAAAAGCCAACGCTAGATCCAGGAGTTTTAGCTAACTATAGACCAATCTCTAATCTCCCTTTCATTTCAAAAATCTTAGAAAGAGTTGTTGCTACGCAATTATTTGACCACCTGCAGGGAAATGGTTTACTTGAAGAGTTTCAATCTGGGTTTAGAATCCATCACAGTACTGAAACAGCCTTAGCGAAGGTCACTAACGACCTCCTCATCGCATCTGATAATGGACTGGTTTCTGTACTTGTCCTTTTAGACCTTAGTGCAGCTTTTGATACTATCGATCATAATGTTCTACATGATAGATTAGAACACTATGTTGGACTTAATGGAACTTCGTTGCAGTGGTTTAGATATTATTTATCTGATAGGTTCCAGTTTGTTCATGTCAATAATGAGTTTTCTTTCAACTCAAAGCTTAGTCATGGAGTTCCACAGGGATCTGTGCTAGACCCTACTCTTTTTAGTTTATATATGCTTCCGTTAGGCAACATTATTAGAAAGCACTTTATACATTTTCATTGTTATGCAGATGATACACAATTATACCTATCAATGAAGCCAGATGATAGTAATCAATTAGCCAAGTTGGAAGCCTGTCTTAAGGAAATCAAAGCTTGGATGACTTGTAATTTCCTGCTATTAAATTCTGATAAGACTGAAGTCATTCTTGTTGGTCCAAAAAACCTTACAAATACCTTTCCAAATCAAACTTTCAGTTTGGATGCGGTTACGCTTTCTCTTAATAGCTCTGTGAGGAACCTTGGAATTATTTTTGATCAAGATCTGTCCTTCAATTCACATATTAAATTTGCTTCTAAGACTGCCTTCTACCATTTGCATAATATTGCCAAGATTAGGAGCATCTTGTCTCAGAGTGATGCTGAGAAATTGATCCACGCTTTTGTTAGCTCAAGATTAGATTATTGTAATTCTTTATTATCAGGTTGTCCTAAAACATCTTTAAAAAGTCTTCAGCTGATCCAAAATGCTGCAGCAAGAGTTTTAACAGGTACTAGAAAGAGAGAGAGATCATATCTCTCCGGTTCTGGCCTCCCTTCATTGGCTTCCCATAGAGTTTAAACAATCAGGCTCCTTTTTATTTAAAAGACCTGATACTACCGTATTATCCTAACAGAGCACTATGCTCCCAAAATGCAGGATTACTTGTAATACCTAGAATACTCTGTAATATCAGAGTGGTGGCTCAGTTGGAAAAGCATCCGCCCCACACCTGGAAGGCAGGGGTTCAAATCCCGGCCGGGTCATGCCGAACACCATATAAAAGTGAAACTTCCTGCCGTCCAGCTTGATGCTCAGCAATAATGGAATGGAGGAGGGAAATCTGTGGCAGCGCCTTGCATGGCAGCGGCCCTCTGATTCTGCACTGGGGTGTGTGTGATTGACACTGTAGATAGGTAAAGCACAATCTCATTCTACTGTACATGATTGGTTGTACGGTTGAATGACAATAAGGGTGATTTAATTAATTAATTAATTAAATTAATTAATTAATCTCCAAAAGTACAATGGGAGGCAGAGCCTTCAGTTATCAAGCTCCTCTCCTGTGGAACCAGCTGCCAATCTGGATTTGGGAGTCAGACTCGATCTCTGTTTTTAAGAATAGGGTTAAAACCTTCCATTTTGATATAGCCTACAATTAGGGAGGGATCATGTGTTTCTGAACCCTCCCTTAGTTATGCTGCTAATAGGTTTAGTCAGCCGGGGGACCTCCAATAATGCACTGGGCCTCACTCCTTTTTTCACTCTCAATGAAATTTTTTTTTTTTTTTTGCTGGTCATTAACATCTGTTTGTTCTCTCCCATAGATTGAGTCCCCATCATGCTGTTTGCTCTCTACATGTCTGTTCTTTTCATCTTCTCTGTCCCCTCACCCCCCAGCCAGTCGCAGCAGATGACTGCCCCTCCCTGAGCCTGGTTCTGCTGGAGGTTTCTTCCTGTTAAAAGGGAGTTTTTCCTCTCCACCGTCGCCAAGTGCTTGCTCACAGGGGATCACCTGATTGCTGGGGTCTTTCTGCAACTGTGGGGGTCCCCCCTACAGTTGAAAGTGCTATGAGATGACTGTTGTTGTGAAATGGCGCTATACAAATAAAGTTGAATGAATAATCCCAGGAAAATGCACAGTATGTGGCCTTTAAATGAGATTGTTTAAATCTAACATTAGAAGGATCAATTACCAATGCCAAAATGTTCATTCCACATGGTGTGCAGTCCAATGGTAGCATCTGCCATTTCCCTTTTCAGCTCCTCAAAGGGTATGTTCAGTTTAAACTCCACCTGGTCAGCTAAACCCAGCTCCTGACTCAGCCCTCTCAGCATGAGCACCCGATCCTCGTCTTCCTGGTTCCTGCATCCGCCAATCAGAACCAGCTTCAGTGCCTCAGTACCCACTACGCCTTCTCTCCTCCTGTCCAGCACCTTCTTGAAGGCCCGAATCTGCAACCGGTGGTCCTTCTCAGACCTGAACTGACCCACGGAAACGATCGAGTGGCACTTCCTGTCCCCATCCTCTTCAAGGGGGATATCCAGGAAGGCACTGACATCACAGGGTGGGTAGACCACACAGGTACGGTTGGGAGAGCGCCACAGTGACAGGATGTGATCAAGGGTCCAGGAGGAGTTGACCATGATGAGGTCACTGCAGGAGCCAGCCATGCCGTAGAGGAGGGCAAAGAGGCAGTAGTAGACCACTTTGAAGGCACTTAGGAACAGACTGTTGGAGACATAGTCGGGGTTGTTGAACCTAGAAACAGTTGGAGGAGTTAGAATGCAGCTTTTTTACTCATAAAACCAATGACCAGTCAAAATCACTATATACACACACGCCTCAAAGTATTGAAACAGTGACACAAGTTTTGCTGTTTTAACTGCTTACCAAAACATATTCAAGATACAGTTATATAATCAATTTGGGCTTAAAGTGCAGACTCTCGGGTCATATGTGAGAGTATTCTCATCCAAATTGGAGTTACGGTTTAGGAATTGCAACCATTTTTATACAAAGTTTCCCTATTTCAGGTACTTAAAAGTAATGGAACAACTGACTCAAAAGCTACTTTATGGGCTGCATGGGCTTTTCCCTCATTAATCCATCATCAATCAAGCAGGTAAAAGGTCTGGAGTTAATTCCAAGTGTGACATTTGTATATGGAAGTTGTTGCTGTGAGCCCACAAAGGAGCTCTTAATGGAAGTGAAACGGACCATCCTTAGGCTGAAAAAAGAAGAAATCCATCAGAGAGATGTCAGAAATGTTAGAGGAGGGGCCAAATCAACAGTCTGATACATTCTGAGGGGGGGAAAAAAAAAAGAGTGCACTGGTGAGCCCGTGAACTGAAAAATGCCTGGACGTCTACAGAAGACAACAGTGGTGGATGATTGCAGGATCCTTTCCATGGTGAATAAAAACTCCTTCACCACATCCACCCAAGTGAAGAACACTCTTCAGAAGTAGGTGTATCAGTATCTAAGTCTGCCATAAAGAGAAAAATTCAGGGGAACAAATACAGAGGGTTCACCACAAGGTGCAAACCAATAATCCGCCTCAAAAATAGAAAGGCCAGATTAGACTTTGCCCCAAAAAAAACCCTCTAAAGCAGCCAGACCAGTTCTGGAATAGCATCCTTTGGACAGAAGAAAACCAAGATCAACCAGAATACCAGAATAATGGGAAGAAGAAAGTACGGAGAAGGTTTGGAATGGCCTATGATCCAAAGCCACCACATCCAATGATACAGGGTCACTAGTGTTTATTGATGATGTGACAGAAGACAGTCAGATGAACCCTGAAGTGAATAGGGACATACTGTCTGCTCAGATTCAGCCAAACGTAGCAAAATGGATTGGACAGCACTTCCCAGTACAGGACAATAACCCAAAACCCACTGCAAACCAACCCAGGATTTTTTTTAAAGCAAAGAAGTGGAATATTCTGCAATGGCTGACTCAATCACCAGATCTCAGTCTGATCGAGCATACATTTAAGATAAGAATAAGCCTTTATTAGTCCCACAACGGGGCAATTCCAGGATTGCAACAGCACAGGGATAGCAACACTCAGAGCAACAATCAGAAGGCAAGAAAAAAAACAAGAGCAGCGAGTATACATATGTACATATAAACATAAATATATAGACACACGATGCGGAGCACTGCAGCTAGATGGAATAAATATATAGATATATAAACACACAGTGCGGAGCATTGTAGCTAGATGGACTAAATATATGAACATATAAACACACACAGTGCGGAGCATTGTAGCTAGATGGAATAAATATGTGAATATATAAACACACACACAGTGTGGAGCGTTGTAGCAAGCTGGAATAAATATATGAATATATAAACAAACAGTGTGGAGCATTGCAGCTAGATGGAACAAACATGCAAATATATAAACACACACAGTGCGGAGCATTGTAGCTAGATGGAACAAATATGCAAACACATAAACACACAGTGCGGAGCACCGTAGCTAGATGGAATAAATATGTAAATATATAAACACACAGTGTGGAGCATTGTCGCTAGATGGAATAAATATATAAATATACAAACAAACACACACAGTGCGGAGCATTGCAGCTAGATGGAATGAAACAGCATAACTGTCTACTTAGTCATCCTACATGGTATGATTATATACCCATACATATTGTCACCCTCCGTAGCGACCGGTATATTCCTAGTTGTATACTGGAGGGGACCATTGTGTAAGTCTATTGCGTCTTTTGCATTCAATACTATTAGGTTGTCACGTCTTTTTGCTATCTCTGCGAGCAGCCCTGCTTAGGTTATACAGTCTGACAGCCGTTGGTAGGAAGGACCTGCGAAACCTCTCGGTTGTGCACCTAGGATGATGTAGTCTGCTGCTAAATGAGCTCCTTAGTGCATTCAGTGTGTCCTGCATAGGGTGGAACTCGGACTCCAGCAGAGATGACAGTTTAGCCACCATCCTTCTCTCTCCCATCTCTTCCACTGGGTCAAGGCGCTGCCCCAAGACAGAGCTAGCTTTCTTGATCAGTTTGTTCAGTCTCTTCCTATCGGCTGCTGTAATGCCACTGCCCCAGCAGACCACTCCAAAAGTGATGGCTGATGCCACCATCGTGTCATAGAATGTCTTCAGCAGTGCCCCTTGTACACCAAAAGACCTGAGTCTCCGCAGTAGGAACAGCCTGCGCTGTCCCTTCTTGTAGAGTGCGTCACTATTGTGTGACCAGTCTAGTTTATTGTTCAGATGAACACCCAGGTACTTGTAGGATGTCACCATCTCAATGTCTGTTCCCTGGATGTTTACTGATGCTGTGAGGGGTTGTCCTTGCCTGCGGCAGTCCACCACCAGCTCCTTAGTTTTCCTCGCGTTGATCTGGAGACAGTTCCGATGGCACCAGTCCACAAAGTCCTGGATAAGCCCTCTGTACTCAGCTTCATCACCATTGGAGATGAGGCCAACGATCGCAGAGTCGTCAGAGAACTTCTGTAGATGGCAGTGTGTTGTGTTGTGTGAGAAGTCCGCAGTATAAAGGGTGAACAGGAAGGGAGCCAAAACCGTTCCCTGTGGGGCCCCCGTGTTACCGATGATCATGTCGGACACACAGTCCACCCCTGCGCACAGCAGCTTGTCCTTCAGGATCATCGGATGGATGGTGTTGAAAGCACTGGAGAAGTCAAAGAACATGATCCTCACTGTATTCCCAGGCTTCTCCAGATGGAACAGAGAATGGTGAAGGAGGAAGATCACCGCATCCTCCACCCCAATACCATGCTGGTAGGCAAACTGGAGTGGATCCATCGCTGGACCCACCAGGGGGCGGAGGTGAGCAAGGATCAGTCTCTCCAGGGTCTTCATCATGTGGGACGTCAGGGCCACTGGTCTGTAGCTGTTCAGATCTTTGGGGTGGCAAGTCTTTGGTACAGGTACCACACAAGATGTTTTCCACAACTGTGGTACCCTCCCCAGCTTCAGGCTCAGGTTGAAGATGTACTCCACAATCCCACACAACTGGTCTGCACAGGACTTGAGGAGCTTTGCACTGATGCCGTCCGGTCCTGACGCCTTCCTCGCCTTGATCTTCCTCAGCTCCGTCCTCACCTGGGTCTTAGTGAGGGTCAGGTTGGGGGTCTGTGTGTTGGGAGGGGGGGGGGTGATGGTGGAGTGGGGAGTGGGCAGCAGGACTTGATGTCTTCAGTGGCAGCAGTGGTTGTTGTGCAGTCGAGGGGGAAGGCGGTTGGTCAAACCTATTAAAAAACAGATTCAGATTGTTCGCCCACTCCCTGCCCCCCGTGGCCTGGGGGGAGGTATTCTGGAGCCCAGAGATGGTTTTAAGGTTTCTCCAGACCCCGCTGATGTCGTTCTGTTGCAGCTTGTCCTCCATCTTCTTCCTGAAGCTGTCCTTGCCTTCTCTGATCTTTCTCCTCAGCTCCCTCTGTACGGACTTCAGCATCTCCCTGTTCCCCGACCTGAAGATCCTCTTCTTCTCTCTCAGAAGTGTTTTTATCTCAGGGTTGATCCAGGGTTTGTTGTTTGAGCAACACCGTATGGTCTTGGTGGGAACGGTGTTGTCCACACAGAAGCTGATGTAGTCTGTGATGGTGTGAGTGAGGCCATCGATGTCCTCACCATGTGGATCGCAGAGCTGCTTCCAGGCGGTGGTTTCAAAACAGCCCTTTAGAGTGTCCATTGCCTCCTCAGACCATAACTTCACTGTGCGCATGACCGGAGGTCGTCTGTGTACTAGGGGTTTGTACACCGGCCGGAGATGAACCAAGTTGTGATCCGATCTCCCGAGTGGGGGAAGTTGTAATGAGGTGTACGCCTCCTTAGTGTTTGCGTAGAATAAGTCCAGTGTTTTATTGTCTCTAGTGTGGCATGTGACATACTGGGTGAACGTGGGTAGAATGGGAGACAGTGAAACATGGTTGAAATCGCCTGAGATGAGGAGAAGAGCATCTGGGTGTTCTGTCTGCAGCCTGCCAGTTACTGAGTGGATGACATCACGCGCTGTCCCAGCGTTCGCCGTCGGATTTGCATAAATAACAATGCAGATCACGTGTGAGTATTCCCTCAGGAGATATGTAGGCCGCATGCTAGCAGCTAGCAACTCGATGTCTTTGCTGCAGTGCTGGTGATTAACAGTGATGTGTCCCGGTCTGCACCAGTTGTTATTAACATAGATCATCACTCCACCGCCCCTTGCTTTGCCACTGTCTGGTGTTCGGTCTGCCCGTATCGCGTGGAAACCCTCCAGCTCAATGTTAGCTTCTGCTACTAGTTCAGATAGCCACGACTCGGTAAACAAAAGGAGGGAGCATTCCCGGTATAAGCTGTCGTAGCGGGAGATAGCCGCTAGCTCATCTATCTTTCCCAATATAGAGCGTACATTCCCCATAATAACGGATGGGAGGGTGGGTCTGTACCTTATTCTTCTTGTCCGCTGTCTAACACCAGCCTGACAACCACGTCGTTTTCGCCTTATTTCTCCCGGTACGTCGAGTTTTTCCATTAGCACCGAGTGGCGATTAAGTGCAAGCAGCTGTTCCCTGCTGTACCGTCTCCTGCTGTAAACAGTGGCTCCGTCCGCCGGCTCGGGAGACATTTTGGGGCGATCTGTGTGTCCGTGATGTATAAAGTGTGTAAAGAAAGAAAGAAAAAAAAAACTCAGAATTGAGCCGCTGTTGCAAAAAGGCAGCCGACTCGTGTGGCGCCGGAAGTCACTTGAGGGCCTTTTCCACTAGCACGCTTTAGCGCGACACGGGACGGCTCAGCACGCTTTGTACGCTTTTCCACAAGCCCCAACACGGTTTAACAGCCGCAATTCTCAGCCCCGCTGAAGGGCAGGGTACAGCAGTGCTGAGCTGTGCCGTGTTGTGACGTTAACAGACTGGTCGCCGCTGATTGGTCAGGTTGTAACCGGCGCTGATTGGTCAGGTTGTAACCGCCCCTCTCCTCCTCCTCATCTACCAAATCTTCACGACCTTCTCAATAAAGTTTTTGAAAAAAAAAAAAAAAAGAATCTTCACAACCGCCTTTACTCAGCACGCAACCACTGTTGGCGGTTTCTTTTCAGTGTATTGCTGTGCTATTTTCATTTATTCTCTATCAAAAATGGCTTCGTGTAATAAGGGTGTTCCATGGACCAATAAGGAGGTGCAGTGTCTGCTCACTGCATTGTCAGACGAACGTATGCAGCGCGAGTTAGACGGAGCCGCCCGGAATGAAAAAATATACCGGGAGGTCTCGACATCGGAGTCCTTTAACGGTGAGTTTTAATTTTTTTTTATTGTGCGTTTTTTCGCAAATATATTCAGTAAGACGCTCAGTTTATTTATGCAATAAAAAAGCTGTTCATTTGTGGATGAATCGCTGCTTTATTTCAGCACAATGCGGACTAAAGCTTTTATTTTAATTATTCATGTGAACAATACGCTGAAATAAGCTTATGTATTCTTGTTAAAAACTATTGTCTTTTCTGTATATCTTGCACTTACGTGCTGTATTTTATTGTGTGCATTTTCCTTGTAGAATCATCCCACGCGTCCGCCGCAACAGCCCGTCCAGATTATTCAACCGAGCCTTCCTGACCCACAGTTGGCAGAGACGCCTTCATTCATCCGAGTCGTGACCCAGTTTGGGAAGCTGGTGTAGACACTCAGTGGTCGGCGTGTATAAAATGTCGATTAACCTTCATGTTGTGTTGCAAAGTTTTTTTTTTCTTTTAATATTTTGTATATAATAAAATGGAATTGTTTTGGAAAGTGTGGTTTGTCTGTTATAACACTGAATTATAAAACAGTATAATTACATAGAAATTCCATTGCCTAGTCTGATCAAAATGATAATGATCTTCCTGTCAGGGTCAACCATTGTAAAGGTAATGTAATTTTTAACTAGACCAAAAAACAAATGTTTTTGTAAGCTTTCTGTTCTTTTTATTGAAATATCATAAAAAATTAGCCCCACATGATCCAGTTCTAAACTTTGGGTACATTTTTTATGTTAACTTATAAGAAGTTGCACAGTTGGACTTTAAAATGCAGCAGGAGAGACTGATCAAGCTTACAAGTCAAAGTATGTAAAAAAGTAAGTATATGTAAATTGAATGTTCTATCGGCATTCCAAATTCAGAGATTTACAATACTTTAGAAGGAGTGTAGCATCATCTAAATGGAAAATAATAATACTGTTGTTCCAAACGTTGACCTGAAGGTGAAAAACATGAATTTTTTTAATTCAGTACATCCAAAATGCCCTAGGATGTAAAAAATAATAATTTGGTGTAGGCCAGTGTGCCACCGTCTCATTATTTAATACGAATAAAAACAAGTTTCAGCTCATTATTTCTAGGTCATTTGGCAGTTAATTCAAAACAAAAGTGACTTGTGTTGTTGCAGCTTAATTATGAGATAAAATTAATTGTGAGATAAATCCACAGAGCGAGCAAGGCAATAATCCTTCGATCCTTTTTTGTCTCGTGTAAATAAGGACTCAGTTGGGTGCGTAACGTCACGGGAGTGTGGCCCCGCCTCGCTGAGAATCTGCTGCTGCCCCACTTCTAAAACCTCCTAAAAAAAAAAAACACAGCACAAGCACAACACCGTGCTAATGGAGACAGAAGCATTCCAAGCCGTACTGAAGTGAATCGAGCCGTACCGAGGTGTGCTGGGCTAGTGGAAAACAGGCTATAGATGCTGAAGACATCTTTTCATTTGCTTAAGACAAAATTTAAGGCAGAAAGACCCACAAACAAGCAACAACTGAAGACAGCTGCAGTAAAGGCTTGGCAAAACATCACAACGGAGGAAACCTGGAGTTCGGTGATGTCCATGGGTTCCAGACTTCAGGCAGTCATTGCCTGCAAACAATTCTCAACAAAGTATTAAAAATTACCATTTTATTTATGGTAATGTTAATTTGTTCAATTACTTTTGAGCCCCTGAAATAAGAAGACTTTGCATAAAAATAGTTGCAATTTCTAAACCCTTCCTCCAATTTGCATGTGAATACCCTCAAATTAAAGCAGACAGTCTGCACTTTAAAGCCCACACGGATTATATAATTGCAACTTGAATGTTTTGGTAAACAGCTAACAAAACAAAACTTGTGTCACTGTTCCAATACTTTCAGAAGGGAGCAAAAGATGGGTGTAGCAGCTGTGACATTCTTACAAGGTCCTGATATGAAACCTCAAAGTGAGCGTTTTTGGTATCACCATCTTAATGAATTAAAACTGCCCATGACTGCCCATGAGTGAGGGGAAGTGAGTGGAATTGTGTTGCTCATCAGCTAATGGCTTGACAAGCATGAGATAGGAGTCAATCAGAAGTCTTTCTTGAAAGGACCATGATTCATAAAAATATATATCCAATTTATTCAATTTAATCTGATGGCTAGGGTGCCTTTTGCAGCCACCTTCTGGTTTCCAAATAGAACTGTGGGCTTGCATCACTTCCCTCTAAGCTTCACACCTGAACAAGGAAGTTGTGTCCATCTTTTATATACAGTCTATGGTCAAACGACTCATTCAAACTTAGGAAAAACCATATGATTACCTGGGGTTTCTCTCTCTCACTACAGAAAGCATGTCGGTGCTGATGGTGGGATAGTGAACATAGCTTCCTACACTGCAGCTGCCCAGGTAGCGGAACAGGGGCAGAGTGAAGGCGTAACCCATGGAGTCGATGTAAATGTCGGGAACAAACTCTGTCAGTGCCTCCCACCCCAGGAAGATGGAACCTATGCTCTGTCCCAGCAAGGTGAAGTGTGGAAACAGGCTGGGTTCCACAAGCAGCCGGTGCTGCAAGAAGACAAAGTGAACCGGCCGAGGCAGCATGATGTTGAAACGCCGTTGTGCTCCCTCCAGAATCTGCTGACCCGTCACACCCAGGTCTCCGGTGTACACCACAAAGTTGACGTCCAGATATCTGTGGAGATTTGATGCAGTATTTATTACCCACGTTACACCTTTTTACTGTCCAAACAATTATTAACATTATTGCTGCGGTGATGCTGTTACCTGTTCTGTAATGCTCTGATGGCACACCAGAGCACCCTTTCTCCCCCACCACCAGCATTGCAGTAGGGGTGAAAAAACGCAACGGTGGGACGGCCATCCCTCATCCGACGAGCATTCCTGTTGCTCTGCAGCCAAAAACGTATCCCCAGCACCAACAGGACCAGGATGGCAACCAGCAGCAGGCAGAGAAACAGCAGTGGCAAGAGCAGCTTCCAGAGTAATCTTAAACACAGATTTACAGCATTTTGAATGAATATATAATACACCTCACTTACAGCTGCAATGACCTTTGAAGTAGAACTTTCAATAGAGAAGGTCCCACAGGAATTACATTCTTTGACAGTCTATCTTGCTGCATTCCAACTAAAAAGAACTATTTTCATGGAATTGCAGAAAAAGAAAGACATTCAAAAATAATGGCTACCATTAGCACAATGTCTGTGGCATGAAGAGTTAAAAAGGCAAAAATCAAATGTTCTTCTTTCCAAAAGGGTGCTATTGATGTGTGAGTAACTGGTGTTTAAATGGGCATTTTCTAAAGTGCTTAATCAAGGCTTATTTATGGAACATGTTGAGACATTTTTGTAAAAAAAAAATCTGCATGGACCTGAAAAACATATTTGAACCTTAAAATAAAGAGAAATCAGTTGTGTGTAAACTGGCCTATCAACATTAGTAATGGGCAAGTTTTTTACTCTTCAACTTACACCTTTTCTTGTAAATTTGTGATGTTTTATTCTCATTAATTTGTGATTCTTTTCTTAATTACTTACATGTTTCTTGGCTGTGGCTATGGATATGGAACCGTACCCATAGAATTCTTGCTACAGATACAGCTCCAATCTGATTGGCCAGTACCTTCTATTACTGCATATCTTAAAAGCAGCAGGCTACAGGTACCACAATCTAAGGCATTCATTTGTTTCAAAATTTTATTTAATATCTATTTACTACCTTTTTAACCTTACCCACTCCCAAATCCAAAGGCTAACCTCTTAATTTTAATTCTAAATTCCATTTCATATCAAGCTGCAAGTACAACGCGAACCAACAACCTTCCAATCACAGGTCCGCCATACTATTTATCTAAGCCACAGGGGCAGCTGGCTTGGAGTTGATCTGAAAAGTCTTCCGTACCAATAGACATTTCATATAGAGATACAGTTTCCGTATCAATAGACACTTCCATGTTTTCTTTTATTGTGAACTGAAATGGTTCCTGTCCTATCCTCCCCCAGTAAACATGAAAAAACTTAAAAGGGTTTTGCATAAGAAACCCCCATGATTTCAGGCAAGTAGAATAAAGATGTGAAAGTGAAATGTATAGTAACTGCATATGAATCAAAGAAGAGTTCCGTGAACAACCTACAAAGTAAAATGTACAGAATCATTAGTAAAACAAAATAAAGCGCTTGGTCATCATCAACCTGTTTTTTTTTTTAATAGGTTTGACAAACCGCCCTCCCCCACCGACTGCACACCAACCACTGCTGCCTCTAAAGTCATCGAGACCTGCTGTCCACACCCCACTCCACCAACACCCTCCCATTCCCAGCACACAGCCCCCCAACCTGACCCTCACAAAGACCCAGGTGAGGACGGAGCTGAGGAAGATCAAGGCGAGGAAGGCCTCGGGACCGGATGGCATCAGCGCGAAGCTCCTCAAGTCCTGTGCAGACCAGCTGTGTGGGATTGTGGACCACATCTTCAACCTGAGCCTGAAGCTGGGGAGGGTACCACAGTTGTGGAAAACATCTTGTGTGGTACCTGTACCAAAGACTTCCCACCCCAAAGACCTGAACAGCTACAGACCAGTGGCCCTGACGTCTCACATGATGAAGACCCTGGAGAGACTGCTCCTTGCTCACCTCCGCCCCCTGGTGGGGCCAGCGACGGATCCACTCCAGTTCGCCTACCAGCACAGCATCGGGGTGGAGGATGCAGTGATCTTCCTACTTCACCATTCCCTGTACCACCTGGAGAAGCCCGGGAATGCGGAGAGGATCATGTTCTTTGATTTCTCCAGTGCTTTCAACACCATCCAACCGATGATCCTGAAGGATAAGCTGCTGTGCGCAGGGGTGGACCAGCACCTGTCATCATGGATCCTGGACTACCTCACAAACCGGCCACAGTTTGTGAGAACCCGGGAATGTGTGTCCGACACGATCATCGGCAGCACGGGCGCCCCCCAGGGAACGGTTTTGGCTCCCTTCCTGTTCACCCTTTACACTGCGGACTTCTCACACAACACAACACACTGCCATCTACAGAAGTTCTCTGACGGCTCTGCGATCGTCGGCCTCATCTCCAATGGAGATGAAGCTGAGTACAGAGGACTTATCCAGGACTTCGTGGACTGATGCCATCGGAACTGCCTCCAGATCAACGCGAGGAAAACTAAGGAGCTGGTGGTGGACTGCCGCAAGCAAGGACAACCCCTCACAGCACCAGTGAACATCCAGGGAACAGACATTGAGATGGTAACATCCTACAAGTACCTGGGTGTTCATCTGAACAATAAACTAGACTGGTCACACAATACCGACACACTCTACAAAAAGAGACAGTGCAGGCTGTTCCTACTGAGGAGGCTCAGGTCTTTTGGTGTACAAGGGGTGCGCTTGAAGACATTCTACGACACGGTGGTGTCATCAACCATCACTTTTGGAGTGGTCTGCTGGGGCAACGGCATTACAGCAGCCGATAGGAAGAGACTGAACAAACTAATCAAGAAAGCTAGCTCTGTCCTGGGGAAGCACCTTGACCCAGTGGAGGAGATGGGAGAGAGAAGGATGGTGGCTAAACTGTCATCTCTGCTGGAGTCCGAGTCCCACCCTATGCAGGACATACTGAATGCACTGAGGAGCTCATTTAGCAGTTGACTACATCATCCTAGATGCGCGACCGAGAGGTTTCACAGGTCCTTCCTACCTACGGCTGTCAGACTGTATAACCTAAGCAGGGCTGCTCGCAGAGATAGCAAAAAAACGTGACGACCTAATAGTATTGAATGCAAAAGATGCAACAGACTTACACAAATGGTCCCCTCAAGTATACAACTAGGACAATATCAGTCGCTATGGAGGGTGACAATATGTATGGGTACATATTCATACCATGTAGGGTAACTAAATAGACGGTTATGCTGTTTAGTCCATCTAGCTACAATGCTCCGCACTGTGTATATATATATTTATGTGTACATATGTAACCTACATTTGTGTCCTGGACTGGAGTCCCTAACCCCGGCTCCAGTCTCTCCTCGGTATTCTGATCCATCTTCGCTTCAGCACTTGTAAGGCATTGGCTTGCTTGCTACCGGATAACAATGAAAACCGGTACTACCTGTCTCATGGGTTGGGCCGTCGATGACTCAACCGGCATCCCCACCCTTCCGAGGGCGTGGAGGGTGAAACTGGGCATCCTGGCAGAACTAAAAACAATATCTGTCACAGGTCTGTGGTGGACCACTCCCAGTTACACAGGGTGAGACTGGACATCCTGGCAGATAAACACATCTGTCACAAGGTCTGTGGTGGACTGTGCCAGTCGGTGCATTGTGACATGCACTACACAAAGAGCAGAGATAAACAAACCTCATCTGGTCAGTCACTGCAACAGATACTGGAGTCAGTTTGTCTTGGCTTGTCCTTGCCACTGATATTACCTTTATCTGCCAAGAATGTGCTGCTAGTCCAGCAAAAGCTAGCAGTACTGAAATACTTTGCAAGCAGTTTCATGAAATGGTCAATCAGAAAGCAACTCATACCGGCTCGGACGCCGCCCGGGATTACAAGGTCCGCGCTGATCTGTTCACACTCCGACAGGCAGCGAAAAGTAAGCTAGGAGCAGGAAGACAAAAGAAGAGGAAAACAGCAACCTTGTGTGTAGCAGAATGGAATGTACGCACTCTGCTGGACAGAACAACATCACAGCGCCCAGAAAGACAGACCGCGCTTGTGGCCCTGGGAACAGGTACAATGTGGGCATAGCTGCACTTAGTGAAACAAGATTGCCTGGATATGACAGCTTGGAAGACCATGGGTACGTCTTCTTTTGGAGTGGGAGATCAACTCAAGAAAGGAGAGAAGGA